>WHSA01000192.1:0-286064 GCA_012931725.1 Litsea cubeba | reverse complement strand
CCAATTCATAGCTACAACTTGCCAAGACCTTTGCTCTCTCTTCCAGTTCATCCACTGTCTCACTTCCTTCTGTCTGGGCCCTTTTCTTCCAGTCTGTCTTGTAGCCTTTAATGTACTTTTTACCAGATAGACTCTCCCTCCTGAAAAAGCATCCGGTGCCAATGTACAGAGGCCCTCCATAACCATCCATTCCACAGAATTCCACCTTCATCAAAGAACAAGAGTCAAAATATAGTGACCTATCAAGTGGGCCTGGTCTGTGCCCAAGAGCCTATTTTTACCCCGCTTTCGGCCGTCTATCGAGTTGTGAATCCGGTGAGTTGGGTAGGTTTAGCCATAATACCAAGTAATCAGTGAAAAACTCACCTTGGGCAAACTACGGTTGACTCGGTCAAAGTTCAGCCTTGCATCTTACAATTCCTCATGAAGAGATGAAAATATCATTTTACGTTTAGAAAATATAGAAGATGCTCACCTTAGTGATTACTCTGAAGGAGTTGGCATAAAAATCATTCTTGGTGATGTTCATGAATCTCTGTGGATATTGCACAAAACCAATCTCTGCACTCTTGTCTTCATCCATGAAAAAGCACAGTGTATCTCTCACTGTTTGGGCATCATTGGAGTACATATCACAGTCCACATTGAGAATGATGGGCCCATTGCTTATTTCTGATGACACCCTTATCTGCACACAAGGCCATGCTAACATATATTGTTTGGAGTTTATATTTTTCAATCCTTTGTTAAGTTTCATTAAGAAAAGAGGTTTCATGAGGATATCAGTTTAGGGAACGTGTGTGATTTTCTTATGAGCAATTACCGGGCTGCCACTATCAATATTTAGGCTAAGATGTTTCCATATCCATATCAGTTCCTACATAATTGAGGCTAAGATGACACGGTTTTAAGCTTTCAGCCCATCTTTACATTTAAAGGATGAAATTACCAATGCATTCAGAGCTCCAGCCTTGAAGTTGTGGTGGTGTTGGGGCCTCTTCTCACGGGACAAGTACACAAGAGTTGGCATCAGAAATCCAGCATTATCCACAGCATTTGGGCCTCTCCCATCAATCAAAATCTGAATTTCGTTTCACAAATGGAAACTAATGAGGATGAAAAAAAGGGTGTAAAAGAAGAACGAGATGTGTATGAACTCAGATTGTGAAAGAAAAGCTTTTAAGCCAAACAAATGATTGACATTGATTTTGGTATTATTCTCCACAATTTTGGAATTCTTCACCTTTGGATTTCTTCTAATTTCTCCGCCAAGTAATAATTCCTCTTTCCTCATGTAAAACTCCAAATGCATGCTCGAAAAATATGGTTAATCCATGGACATGCATGTGCACAATTAGAGCCACCTCAATTAGGGGCTCCAATTTAATTGATTGAATCATGGCCCAGAAGATACATTTTTATTTTTTATTTTTGCTATTGTTGTGGTTCAAATATATATCCAATTTATTCAACTATCCTAATTAACCATTTGATCTTGCATGTTGCATGTTGAAGAATCATTTGATTGATTGTTCCAAGAAATGGACGGATGATATCATAGCTAATTAAAGATATCATTTGATGATTTACGCTTAAAACTAACCCCACTCCTCATCTATGGGGGCCCCACAACTTCCTCTCTATAAATGTTAATAAAATGCAATTAGACTTTACCTGGAGGATAGTTTGATGATTGCGCGAATTCTGCACCGAATTCCACTCAGAAAATCCTTTGTGCTCTGCTTGGATTTCTTCATTAACCCCACCCAATTTAACTACACTTTGGATCCGATCCTCCATCTCTTCATACAATTTCTACAATCACATCTTGAAAGAGTCAATGAAGATCAAGTAATTTGTAAGGAAAATTTGGATTTCTTTTAGATGCAGAGATATAGAAATTTGTAAAACTCGATCAAGTGAACTTGGTTGTTGAGTCATTTTCAAGTGGGACTGTTCACTGGCCAGTCAGGACAGGCCTGTGACACTTCATGATTAGCTCGTTTTGTTGTTTGATGCCACACTAATGTTGCGAGGAAATGTCATTAAAAACAACTGTTTTTTTAAGAATACTGTGGATAACTATTCCTTGAGAGGAGGTAAGAATTACTATGTTTTTCTTCCACAAAAATTTTAAAAAAAAATGTTTTTATATTAAGTTCGCATCCCCTATTTTTCAGAAACAAAGAGATACTATTTCATCCAATCCAGAATCGCCAACTTTACCAATAAAAAAAAAAAAAAACATCCGTCTCACTGAATCTTTATCTGCTCCTATATTTAAATGATAGGCCCAAACCCAAACATTGACCCACATAGAAGGCATACGAGCAATGGCTAAGGCATATTGTCCTATATTCGAACTTTTTATTTAAGAAACCTTTAATTTCATTTGGGTCCTTGCAAAACAGGATCCAAATTAAAAGTGGACCCATACCTGATACCTTGGATTAGATTTGAAAAATTCGGAACTCGGACTCGACTCGTACGAATTCTAAAAATTTGACTCGGATAGAGTCGACGCAGAAACTCGGGAGAGTCATGCTTATTTTAATTTTTTTCTAAAGTATTTAAAAATAAATATATCACTTATGAAATATAAATATACATTTACTTACATGCATTCATGATACTCAATTCATATTAAAAAAAATTTACATATGAAGAAAAGTAATACAACAAGAAAAGTAAAAGAAGAAATATTACATATTACATAATTTGTTAGTCCAAATATCAAATGTAAGCTTCAAATTATATTTCAGTCACCATTTTTAAATTGTTTGCTCCCAGCCATGCATAATTACTTAAAAATAAGCAATAATTATTTAAAATTAGATCTACCATTGAAATGGTTAAGAATGCAGACAACTTATAAGAAGGAGATGACTCGACCTAGTCAAATACAGGGGAGACTCGGTCCTTCATCAAAACAAGATGACTCGGGAGAGTCAAGAGTACTCAACTCGGAGAGTTTTTCAACCATGCCTTGGACCCTATTTGGGCCATCTCTAAAGCTGATGATTTGGACTATGGTTTTCAGCACTGACTAAATTAAAAGTCCTCCCAGTGCCAATGTTATGGGATGAAAATAACTTTTGAACGGTTTAAATTTTAGAGTAAAATCCCACAAAAGGACCTAGAGGCATGGAGGTTTAGGATTCTAAATAGATGGTTTGCTGTGTACCATCATTGACGCATTTTCTACAGATCAATAAGCTACCTTCATGGTGGACCATTCCTCTTTATAGTGAAAATCCAGTGGCTCAGATGCTTGGGCGAAATAGGCAGATGGGGACCGTGGATCCACCTTAAATTTCTTGCAGAACGGAATCCAATCCTTTGCAAAGTGAGATGCCTCCAAGAGTGCATAGAATGTGAGATCGGACCCTCCATCATCTGATAAATAGATGGCCAACTTATCTGATGGATAATCATATGCGATCAGGGAGAGAACAGTGTTGACCACTAGCATAGGCGGTTCAATGATGGGGTCTGCTGTGCACACGAAAATGTCCACTCCTGGCAATTCATCTTGGTATCTTGTTTGCAAAGAAGAAAAAGAAAAGAGGAAAAATGTCAAGACATTTTTGAAGTTCTAGATAACAGAAAGCTATTAGAGTACTTTTGTTGGTTTCATATTTTACAACAATGATGTCTTACCATAATTATATGTATGTTTCACTGCATTTATCTTTCATCTCTCCTCTGAATATCTCTTACAGAGATTTGATTTTTCTTTTCCTTATTATTCTCATCCAGGGCTGACAGTTTCGACGATGCACTCTCATGCACATTTTTTCTTTTTTTATGAGAAGGCCATGTTTGTTTGGAAAAAACCACTTTCACATGAGAATGTTGAATGGTACGTTCAGGTTACATACATAAAATTTTAATAAAAAATTTGTTTGGAAACACCATTTTCACATGAAATTAAATATATTGACGTTTAACTGCTGGTGGCCCACCTAAAAATCCCAAAACCCAAATCATAGATTTTGTCAAAAATTAATAATTATACTCTTTATTCTAGTTCAATGCTCCATCCATTTCCAAACTGGAGAAACACAATCTCAAAGAGTTAATTGTTAGAAAACAAGATCTAGATCTATGATCCAGAAAACTTTATTGTCAACCAAGATCCTCCATGTCAAATCATCGAGAGATGTAAAGCGGAAAACATACCTTGATCCATTGTGGATATAAGTAGAAAACCTTAGGTTTTGTTGACATATATAATTTGCCATCATAATAAACATGTGGTAGGCCCAAGTACTCTACTTTGAGATGTGTGGATGTGTGGTGGTATTGATAGCAGACTGTCCGATAGAAACAGGTTTTTGGGAGCACAGAAGATGGAGTTTCCCTCTAACTAGTAAAATCACATCAATTCTTTTGTGGTTGGTGATCTTTAATTATATCTCACTGTACCATCTATTTTGCATATAAAGTTACCCTCTTGAAAGGATAGAGGGTGATGTGAACAAATACTTCTCCTGCAGGTGATCCTAACATGCATCATATCTTGACCCTTGATTTATGCCATCTCATTGTTTGTTACACGTTTTCTAATCTTGCATCAAAGTTGCACATATCCCGAGACAAAAGTTAATGGAAGAGAGCCACCGAGAATATAATGAATCAGATCTTGATGCAATTGTATTGATCCATGTCCCAAGGTATAAAGTTTCTCTTCATCAATACGTAAACAAGAGTGAAAGAATAATAAACAAAACAAGAATACTGTCATCATCTTGACACATGTCACGATGAAACAACAAGGAAGAAAAAAAAAATTGATCATCTTGGCACATGTCACGATGAAACATCAAGGAAGAAAAAAAAAATTAATCATCTTGGCACATGTCCCGAGGAGAAAGCTTGATCCATGACGTCATTCATAGACTTGTACAGTTGCAATTGCCATGAGGGAATGGAAAGTCAACAATGGATATTTTATTTGCTTGATGGAAAAAGTACCTTGAATTTTATATCTGTTTGATCCAATGCAGATTGCTAAATCTTGATCCATTGATCAATAAAATACTTAAAGCAATGGATCGCACGAAAATCAATAGAAAATTAGACTTGATTCATCGCGCATGTCCCTAGGCGAGGACTCATGGCAAATGTTTTTTTTTTTTTTTTGTCGTGTTCCATTGAACAGAAGATCACCAACATGAATAAAAAATAATAATACTTGATTCTCAATGGCTTAATATGGAGATGCTCTGATACCAATTGTTAGAAAACAAGATCTAGATCTATGATCCAGAAAACTTTATTATCAACCAAGATCCTCCATGTCAAATCATCGAGAGATGTAAAGCGGAAAACATACCTTGATCCATTGTGGAAGTTACTCGCAGGTTGTTGATCTTCCAATCCAATATGGCTACCCAGAGAAACCCTCTTGATTCTTTCTGATGATGGGATGTCAGAGAGAATAGGAACTTACCATATGAATTGGGGACCATAACCCTAATATATATAATAATGAGATTTGCTAATTCTAATTTGTCCCCTCATCAAATTAGAATTAGTATTCTGGTATATACACATTAATCCCATGACAATTATACCCTTAAACCTTAAAACTTTAAGTCTTAATTAGATCACTTTAATTTAGGCTTAACCAAAAATAGCATAACACATTTAATGGTTATATGTGTGGCCCCACATGATGGAATTTTCCAACATTAGTACTCATGGAATCCACGTAATCATATTGCTTGCTTCAAGATCAATAACCAAATCTCATAAACCAAAAGACTTGATCGGATGAAAACAAATACAATGGAAAGAAAGCTGAGATGAAATCAGATACAATACAAGTTGAAGGTTTTGTAATAAATGGTTACACTGTCGATAACAACTTCATTGTGGTTGAGCTGTAATCTTTTAATTTAGAGTTTTTTGTATAAACCCCCACTAAGGTTTGTAGGATTTGTAAATAGGCCACTGAGGTTTTAGTATTTACAAATAGGCCCCTACATTTTTATTTAAATACGTTTCGTGCCTCCAAAATCAATAGTCTTCCAACCACCAAAGGTTTTTAGAGTGAAATGACACTTTTGTCCATATCTTTTATCCTTATATGCATAATTGTAAAAGCTTGGACTCAAATATCTTTTATAAAGCATATTACATTAACAATTGTACTTAGTGGGAGATAATAACCCTATATAAATTTATTTATTTTTATAAATACGGGGCTCATTTCATTCAATCCACATTGATCATGACAACAATAACACATCTACTTAAAATTAGTTATGATTTTTCAATCCATAATGGCCCAACTTTGGATTGATAAAAATTTCAAAATACATGATTACGCTTCATGTGTAGGAGGTGTAAAAGAAATATTGTGGAAATGGCCAATGTAGAAAAAAATATTAGATTTTAGAATTTGTGAGGGGTGTGGTGTTTGGCTCTATGTAAAAGAAATATTGGGGGGAGAGGGCAAATGTTAAAAAATGTATATAAATTTTTAGAATATGCGGGGAGAGGGGGAATCTCAAACTTTTCTCAAATATGGGTATGGGCATAAGTCGCCAGGCCCTTGTACCTGGGTCCACCCACCCGTCATGTGCATGAGAGGGTTATTATTGAGAGAAGCCATTGGGACATGAGATAAAATAATTGAATTTTTGTAAATAGAAGTATACTCATTTTTGTTTAATGGATGTAAGGGCAAAGCTGTCATTTATATAAAAATCCAACACAAATCTCACGGTGGATGCCCATTCTTGTTAGGAATATTGATTTTGGAGACATGAAAGATATTAAAAAGAAAAGATAGGGGCCTATTTACAAATACTAAAACCTCAGGGGTCTATTTACAAATCCTACTAACCTTAGGGGGGTCTATACAAAAACCTCTTTAATTTAAGTGGTGGGGTGCAGAGGAGAAGCAGTGTGTGGAAAGAAAAATCATGTGTGCATTTAGCAGCTCTCCTATGTTTTTCTTTACCTATCTGTTAAATGACTTAATCCTTTAATCGGCTTTAAGCATAATTTTTTTGGGATTTTGAAATAACCGGTGTGGAAAATTAACAGACAATCCAAATTAAAATGCAAGGGTCTAGCATTTTTTGGATCTTGGTCATGCTTGGGTACAAAAATCAAATTTTAATTTGGATTTAGATCAGTAATGGGTTGGGTTGGAGTTGGGTGTTCTTTAGATATATTTAAAACTTGTAGTATAAACCAAGGATGTAGCATGGGTCAAACTCACTCGGGTTCAGCTGGCCCTTCTTCAATTCAGGTCAAGTTCAGGTAGAGTCAAGCTGTGTTAAGGTTTTTGAAGAACATCATATTGGATTCAGATTGGCCCCAAACTCAACCTTATCAACAGGTCTGACAACTACACCAATGCGTTAGATTTGGGCTTGAAGATTTAGGTCTAACAATTATATGAGAGGTAATAGGTTTCATGTTCCCCTGAGGTATATTTAAAAGTTGTTGTATAAACTAGGGGTACAACACATGCCAGCTTAGGTTAACCCAGGTTTCAGATGGCACTTCTGGAATTCACTTGGAGTACTTTCAGATTAGATCATGATGTGTTCTGGGTCCAAGTTTGATTTCATGTTAGGTTCGTTATTGTAGAATTTGTGTTGGGTTCAGATTACCCAAAAGCCAAAACTACCCACCCAGGACCCCAATTAACTTGCACCGTAAAAAATTTCAACGTGAATATCCAGGCCTAAATAATCACTGAAGTGTCGGATCAAGTTAACAATTACACTGGTGGGCTGGATCAGGGCCAACTACCCAAGCCGAATTGTCCGTTATTAACTCGAGTTGGACAATCCCCAGCCTATTCGGCCTGGTCCAAAAGAGAGTAAAAATGTTTAGTGATAACTTACACATGAGAGATAACAGGAACTCGCACACACAAAAAAAGAATATCTTGCACATGTGAGATAATAGGCCCGGAACATATATATATATATATATATATCAAGAGTGGGAGTGGCCAAGTTCCAAACTTATAAGAAAAAGTATGGCTCTGCGGGTTGATGGCCCACAAAGGGAAAATGGTAGGCCGAAGAGCACGTAGATAAAATTTGTAAAATTAGATTTGAAGACGTATAACTTATAAAAATATTTCACTCGCGATAGATTGGAATGGTAAAACAAAATTCACGTAGCCGATTGTAACGTAGTTGTGATAAGGCTTTGATGATGATGAATTTACTATGCATCTTGCTCCTTTGTAATCAGCCCTGTCATCCTATAAGAGAGTATTTAGCTTCTTCTTCTTTTGTAGATTTTTCCTTCTCTGTTTGGCCTCTTTCTGGCTGCTGTTCCCCTCCTTTTTCTCTCCTTATTCAATTTTGAAATTTAGCAAAAAAAAAAAAAAAAAAAAAGATGTAGTTGTTACAGAAAGGTTACACCTTTGCAAAAAACAATTGCAGTTCCATGTTGCTTGTGACTTCGTTGGCTATAAAATTTCATTTTCTGTAGAATACGTTATGCAGCTGTCACACCTAATCAGCCCATGTCTGAAGGCCACCAATATTGTCCAGTAAAGTATGCAGTGTCTTTCTAAAGAATTATATTTTAGCTATATTAAATCATATCTTAGATAAATTGGGATTCTTCTCACTAATATTCAATGTAGTTGTTACATAAAGGTTAACCTTAGCAAAAACAATTGCTGGTCCATGTTGCATGAATACGTTAAGCAGCTGGCACACCTAATCAGCCCATGTCTGAATGATGTAGTGCAGAAAGGTTTTGATTTCATGGAAATGTGGGACCGATGTAAGGTCAAATAAGGTAAATTGGCGGTTTTGGGGAAACTTTTCGAAGTGTTCATTTTTAGTAAAATTATATGGTATTTTGGGTGGAAACGGGCCAATGAACACAACACAGCGGAAATTGCCGCTGACGCACGGCCTTTTTCGGGCAAATTCCATTGTTCAGGCCTAGAAAAGTGCATTTTTTCTATTTTTGGTAATATTTGTTTCGGTAATAACTTTTAGTAGGAAGGTCAGAATAAGTTGCCATTTTTTGCGTTGAATTAGTTGTGATTAATACTTTCCAGTGGTGTCATTATCTCAAATTTTTTCCTTTTTTGGAAAAATTGAACATTTTAAGCATTTTCGTGTTATTTTGTTACTTTTTCGTTTTAGAGTTATATTTATACCCCTTGTAAGCCTCATGGCCGTCAGAACGGATCTTGAATGAAAATTGCAGAAGAGTTTTCCCCTTTGTTTCTTCCAATTTTCGGTATTCTATTGAATCAACGAACTTTGATGCCTATTACCTGGTATTCATAGTTGAATCAACAGGTTAATAGAGGGTTGTCTACCAACCTTCCGTGTGGATCTTCCTCGTAGACGCTTCCGCTATATCACCGAAGGCCACCAATAGTGTCCAATAAAGTATACAGTCTCTTTCTAAAGAATTATATTTTAGCCATATTAAATCATATCTTAGATAAATTGGGATTTTTTTGGGGGGGAAATTGTGGTGTTCATGATACAATATAGAATTGGAGAAACTTTAGTGTTACTTGTCTAGATTACTTAACAGAGCATCTCATTTATAAAATCTAAATAAATGACCACTTTGTATTCAGTGTAAAAGTTACGCGGACAGATAAATGAATCACAAATAAGACATGATTTCACTATTTTTTCTTATTACTTTCGAATATTTTATTTATGTGTTATGGACATGATCATGAGTCCAGTTTTTTTTTTTTTTTTATTATTATTTTTTTTTTGAGCTGTTTGTTTCACCCTAAGGCAAAACACAACTATATCCTATATTAAAACTATGAGTTTTGATAGTTTTAAACATAACTTCTAATTTTGACTGAAAATTAAGTCATTTTTCTATAATTCACCACATTCTCCCCGTACTTCCAACCAGTAACCACTCAAGTCTTCTTCTCACTTTTCATTCTTATTCTTATGTAACAACTTCAATTCCATCTGAAATCTCATATATCCTTTTTTCAGTAACGACTTAAGTCTTCTTCTCACTTTTGATTCTTATGTAACAATTTCGATTCCATCTGAAATCTCATATATCCTTTTTTTTATCTATTCATCTCCTTTCTTACTACCCCACTTCTCTTCGCTCATTTCTACTCTACGGACTCATAAATTGGAAAAAGAGGTGTTGTCATAATCTACTCTTCTTTTATTTTATTTTTTTTTTAATTTTATACTCTATTTGCACCAAATCATGCCGATAGGAGTTTGAGGATGGTTTTGTGTAGACTGAATTTCCTTTTAATAAATCGCAGAACATATTTTTGTAGTTATTGGTGAACATTCTTGTGCTAAGCATGGGTTGTGTTTGAGCGGTTTGTTTTTTACATCTCATAACCTCCTCCATAGATTTAGAGCTAGCAGTAGAATTTTCCAATTCCTTACCACATGGATCAAATATCTAGATCATCAATCTAAACAAAGTTTTTAGAGAGTACAAAATTTTCCTCATCTCCCCCAAAATGAAAATCAATCCAATAAGGTGAAGAAATCGATCTAAACTCTCACCAGAAAGAAAAATAAAGAAAACAAAATGGATTAGTGTTCAATCTCTTTATTTTTTGCATGGCAGCCAATTCAAAACAGAGACATACCATCTCTCTACAGCTCTTATGATCATCGATCATCATCATCAGTGGTGGAACTGGGGCAACAGTGGATGCCCTACCCCCACCCAAAAGTCTTTGAAAATTTTATAGTTGTTTCACTTTAATGGCCCGGCCACCAATGCAAAATCTCCTCCTTCCACCTCAATCATCATCATCATCATCTTCATAGTTAAAAAGAACGTTTTAAGAGGCTAGAAAGTGAGTGTGGGGTACCTTTGCGAGAGCCTTTCTTTGAAGGTGTAGCGATAGACCGGCCTCCAGCGAACTGTTTGAGTGAGAATCCAATAGAATCCAAACCAAAGTTCAGCACCAAGCATACCAAGCCATGCCCATCTTCCTATCCCTCCTCCAGGGACATGAGTAACTCTGTACACCCAAATCAAACAAATACCCACAAATATGGAGATTGAAAACAACCTATAAGCAATACGACCCTTCGCTTCCTTGGTTTCAAACAGTGGGAGACGCCCTTCTCCTCCCATCTCTCTCTCTCTCTCTCTCTGTTGAGGGGGGTGGGGAGTAGAAGAAAGCAGAAAAGTTGGACCTTCTAGACAATATTACGTAATTGGAGGTGATAATGTCTGCATTCTTTAATCGATTTTTAAGAACCAAGGAGCCTGAGTCCGTCTCCAGCTTTTGCCATTTACTACTAAAAACCCTTGCCAAGGGTGGTCTAGGGAGTGGCTGTGAAGGATACGTTAAACGGTGCGCTGCAGGCCATCCTAAAATAAAGTTGGACAAAGGCCGACCTTTGAAAAGAACTAGTAATCAATAGGAACAGACAAAAAAAGGAGGGGTCTATAGAATTCCATTTTCTTAAAAGCTAGAATATACACGGACTGCATTTTAGGGCCCAGCTACCAAGCCCGTAAAAGGGGTAAGATTAGATAGAGTGGAGGTTGCTAGGGACCCAAACAGAGTCATTACAGGTGTCTCGAAATTGGAAGGCCTCTCTTTATATGTCTTGACCATTCATTTGATAGAATTAGACCGAATGGCTGACAATATCCAATCCATATCGTTTTCTTTAAAATATCTAATCTAATCAAACAATCTTTTAAACTGGTTTGGCCAGTGAGACCCCAGCCGACATGTCTCATTATCAACTTTCTAAAATGTTACTGAGGGATTGGCTGAGGTTTACCAGTCTCACTGGCCTCACTTTTCCACGTTTTGTAACTTCATCTATATGTTTTGGGATGTAAACGGGCCGATTCCGGTCTGAGTCGACGGTAAAGACAAAGTGGACCTGGCCCCGGACCCGGAACCGTCTCGGGACCAGTTTCTTGGTTTCGAATCCGGAACCATTAAGGAGATGGTGGAGTCGGACCCAGAACTAGAACCATAAATGGAGCGGGTCCGGGTCTAGGTAGAGAATGGTATGAGAATAAAAAACTAATTTTAAGGAGATATTCTCAAAAATTGAGGTAATGTGTCGGATTCCGGGTCCGAACCAAGGTGGAACCGGAACCAGAACCATTTAGGTCACGGGTCAAAAAAAAGGACCTGGACACATTTACTTAGCGGAGCCAAAATAAGAATACAAATCTGGCTTTCAATGGGTCGGAACCTCCGGATAATCAGATAATCGAGGATCCATATATATATATGTCCTTATTAGGAAAGAGACAAAGCATAGGTCTCTTTTTTTTTTACACGCCTCACTTTACCAATTTCTTTCTTCTGTTTTTTTATAGGTTTTGCCGAAAAAAATACTATAGGTTACCGGTAGACCAAAAAAGTCACTTTAGCAAACATTACACCAAACCAGCCTTCCTGCCCAAAAAACTGTTGTGCGCGTGTATGCGGAAACGTTAATCAGCGATCGAACGAACAAATAAACCACACAAGACAAACAATCACACACAAGAGAATTACGTGGTTCGGCAATCTTGCCTACGTCCACGGGAAAGAAAACTCGACTCTCCTTTAGGTTCACTCTCTTTATGTCTATCTGTATCTCATGGGTTACACATTACATCATATATATAATGTTCTCTTTCTTATTTCCTAAGAAACCCTATCTTAGTCAATAAGAAAGTCCCGGTACAATTACCATAATACCCATGTCCATGAATCCAATTGGTCTGGACCTACTAAGCCCAACAAAAACCTCTTTTTTGTACTTTTTTTTCGAGGGTCGACGTCGACTCGCTATAACTAGAAACTACAAAGGTCTTGTATTGTTTTTCTTTATGGCATCAAGCAAAGTAATTATTGCAAGACTTTAGAACTAAAAAAAATCCTTTTTATAATTTATGATTTTATTTTATTTTAATTTTTTATGCATATTATTAATTACTGCAATTGGTTGGATTGATAAATCTTATGGTGGATGCAATAATTAGATTAAGTTTCTAGATTAGGATTTTTCTTTATCTTTGGTTGTAATTAATTTCTCAGACTTGTGATTAATTTTTAATTAAAGTAGGATTTGTTATTTGTATTGGTTTTTTTTTATAGGCTCGAACTAGTTTTTCAATAGGACAGGTTTCGTGCGATTAATCGCTCTCTATGGATCGACCCGATTTAATCGGTGATTACTACACTCGCAGCCTTGCGCTTGGGGCTTTGATCAAGTTTTTGGCGCCGTTGCCGGAGCGCCATCGGGAAGGTAATTTTTTTACCCTACTTTTTAATCGCTTTATGGGTGTGGTTTAATTTCAATCATCATATTAGTTTAGGGGTAGCATGCATGGAATGCTTGGACCAGCTCTTGAACGTTAAAAAAGGGAACTAGATTCTGATTTTTGAGTAAAACCGGCAACTTTCAGATCTGAAAAATAACTCTTGCTGTTTTTTTCAAAAATCTCACTTTTCATGAAAATCTCCTTGATTTCTTGTCCTTTTGATAGCTAGTTTAGGTAGATTATTTTGGTTACTGTTTTGGCGCTTCTAGGATTAATTTAGTTTCTTTTTTTTTTTTCGTCACTTTCAAGCCCCTTAGGTTGCTGTAAAAAGTTCTAGGATAAAAAAAGTTGGGGGCTGAATCCTTCCAATTTTAACTTTTTGGCAAGGAAATTCCTAAAAATAGGAAAATCCAGAATTCCTTTTGGGACTTAGTTTTCCAAGTTATTTTTAGTTTCCTCACTTTTTTTAGGTCTTAAAAAAACCACAAATAAAAAAAATCAAAAAAATTGACAACCTCCCCATCTTGATTCCTAAAATTATACGAGTACAAAGCCCCTTGGCAAAGGGACTCAACGCATAGATTAGAGAGAAAGGAGTCACCAATCAAGCGATTAATTGAAATCTACGAACAAACAAGATCTCCTAATTCTAGATTTTCTAAAATGATGGCGGACAACCATAGTGAGTGTGGGAATAATGACAATGAAAATGAGGAGGTGGGACAACCCGTTAGATCACATTACGTGATTACCTCCAACCTACATGATAAACTACACCATCGTGTATGGTAATGCTCGCTGGTGTAGGGCAATTTGAGATCAAGCCGTGGGTGATCCAACTTCTCCCAAAGTTTCATGGCCTCGATTCTGAGAGTGCATGCTTACTTGCACTTAAAGGAATTCGAAGAAGTCCACTCTTCATTCTAACAATGTGAGTGAAGATGTGGTGCAATTCTGATTATTTTCTTTTTCAAAAGCATGACTCCTCCTATAAGACCAAATTCGATCGCTTTGTGGAATGATATGGTCAATGTATTTCTAAAAAAAAAAATCCCAGCCGTACAAAACCAACTCCTTAAAGAAGAATAGGATGAACTTCAGGCAAAAAGGAAAGAGAGTCATATTATAGGTGTTGATGAACGGTTTTAATGAACTCCTTGCATGTCCACATCATGGCTTTGAGATGTGGCGCGTCATAGGCTCTTTTATGATGGACTTAGTTCCGAGACGCGCCAATTTGTAGAAATGATGTGCAACAGGGAATCCCTTACAAAAGCTCCCGAAACTCCCGATGCGGCATGGGATTACCTTCAGTTTGCGCAGAGCTGGGACACGTATGAAGGAATTGAACAAAGAAAGCAATCAGACCATTCTTGGGGTCATGCTAAAGGTAGCTGCCCTCACATGAGAAATGGAGGCACAACCCATCACTGTTTGTGGCATGTGACACTCATACGTCAGAGCATTGTCCAACAATCCCCCCTTTTCAAGAGGTGTTGCAAGATCAAGCTAATGCCACCAACGCGTACCAAAGGCCATTTAAAAACAATGTGATAGTAACACGTACAATTCTAGCCGGTGGAAACACCCCAACTTCAATAAGAGAAACGGGCCAAATGCCACACAGCGCAGTTTTTCCCAAAGACCTAACCAGTTTGGTGGCACTACGACACCGTTCCATCAAAATTATTAATGCCATTAATAACATCTATCATGCCCTTAGGACAACGCAAAAGAGAACCATTTTGTCATTCTCTCCAAAGGGTTTCCGTGATTCTAGTCTTGATGAAATGACACAAGTATCATAGACTTCATATCTTTTTTAGTTCGTACATGGGTAGATATTGGAGTACGAGGGTGATAATGGCCAGTACCCCTCAAGAGGGTGAGATGGTGTAAATATTTCCTACCAAAAGTAAAAAAAGAAAAAAATAAAAAAAAAGAAAGATAAAGCTTATAAGCTCTACCTATAACTAGGGCCGGCTCTGAGATTTGGATGGCCCTAGGCGAGTTCCTAAAAATGGGCTCTGTCTTAGCTGTAGAAGGAACATAAAATTTAACTCCATTAGCAAGATAAAATAAAACATAACTAGTGCCAAAATAATTACAAAAGTAAAGAATCATCTAAAATTTATTCGTCTCGCAGTTTTCGCTGCAAAATCAGTAATTACATTTGTATAATCTATCTTCTCTACAAACTCTTTTTTAATGGATAACATAGCTAGTCCATTCAGTCTTTCTTGCGACATGGTTGACCGAATGTAAGACTTGATCATTTTCAACCTAGAAAAACTTCTCTAGGCAACTGTTACTGGTATAGTCAACAAAAAAGTGCTGCTACCTACACACTACAAATAACTCTCCACACACTGCATTTAAAAAAATAAAATAAAATAAAAAGTTCATAAACTACCCCTATCCCTCTCCTTCCTTCTCTCTCCCAGTCCCTGCTCCGGCCACCTCCGCCCGACCCCGCCGCCGACCCATCTCCCTCTCCTCTCCCTGCTCCAACCACCTCCGCCCGACCCCGTAGGGCCAAGGGTGACAACCATACCTGGTTTAAGAACACCAGTCTCAACACGTCCCACAGGGACGGTTCCGATACCACCAATCTTGTAGACATCCTGAAGTGGGAAGGCCAAGTGGCTTGTCTGAAGGCCTCTTAGTCTCCTGGATCACGTCGAGAGTATCAAGAAGAGTTGGGCCCTTGTACCAGTCAAGGTTGGTCGACCTCTCAATCATGCTATCACCTTCAAAACCAGAGATGGGAACGAAGGGAATCTTCTCAGGGTTGTAGCCAACCTTCTTGAGATATCAAGGCACCTCCTTAACAATTTCATCATACCTACCCATAGAGTACTTGGGGGGTTGTGGCATCCATCTTGTTACAGCAGCAAATCATCTGCTTCACACCAAGGGTGCAAGCAAGCAATGCGTGCTCACGGGTCTGCCCATCCTTGGAGATACCGGCTTCAAAACCACCAGTGGTTGAATCAATGATAAGAACAACACAGTTTGCCTGAGAGGTGCCAGTAATCGTATTTTTTATGAAATCACGATGGCCTGGGGCATCAATAACAGTGCAACAGTATGTTGTGGTCTTAAATTTCTAGAGGGCAATATCAATGGTAATGCCATGTTGTAACGACACCCGACCTAGTGCAACAGTGTGATATTGTCCGCTTTGGGCTTAGCTCGTAGCCAAACACCCTCACGAATTTGTTCTCGGGCCCACTTTGTGTAGCCCAAAACGCGTCACACTATGTTAAGGTGGGCTCACACATATAAGCCCGAGATCTGGGTGCTTCAGGGGCGATGTGGGAACTCACAATCCCCACCACTCAGAGGAGAGCCGCCCTCGGCTCTGATACCATTTCTGTAACGACACCCGACCCAGCACAACAGTGTGATATTGTCCGCTTTGGGCCTAGCTAGCAACCAGACACCCTCACGGATTTGTTCTCGGGCCCACTTTGTGTGGCCCAAAATGCGTCACACTATGTTAAGGTGGGCTCGCACATATAAGCCCGAGATCTAGGCGCTTCATGGGCGATGTGGGATCTTACACACGTTCACGTTCAGCCTTGAGAGGGAGAGGGATCGGCGGCGGCGGGGTTGGGTGGAGGGGGCCGGAGCAGGGAGCAGGGAGCGAGAAGGAAGGAGAGGGATAGGGGTAGTATAGGGATTTTTTTTTAAAATGTAGTGTGTGGAGAGCAGCTTGCAGTGTGTAGGTAGCTACTCTCTCAACAAAATTCTGTAAGCAACCCAGCGTACTTGACTTCCACTGAGCATCACACTACCAATGGCCCACATACTTCTTTGGATAGAGGTCTCTTCGTGTGGACTTGAAATGTATAGTGGGTTCCTTCGTACGAGTGTAATAGAAACTTGTGCGAGAAAAAGTTATTTGCTTTGACTTTTCATTGCATGACACACATTCCATTTATAAAGCAAACTGGGTGACGTCAGCTTTTCTTTTACTTTACCGGACTTGGCCAAATGAGGTGAGGTGCACACGAACAAACTTTTCCAAAACCCACCCATCTGACCGTGTGGACACTTGCTATACTTGGGGGCCTTAATATGTGGGGGCCCTAGGCAGTGGCCTAGGGTGACTACGCCTCAAAGCCGGCCCTGCCTATAACGCAGCTCGAGTGATCTCCCACCCGTGAGTGGGGAGTATGGAACCGAGTGAGGGCCACCCAATAAAAATCCTAGCCACTAAAAAAAATAAAAATGGTTGTCTTGTTTATGAGATGTGCTCAATTAATTTTACTCTTGAACTAGCTAGCCCCACATGAAGATTAAGTACATCATCAATACGTAATTAGTACAATCTTATACATCGTTCATATTCACTCTACGCACTTATTTCTTATTTCTTGATAAGAGAGTAAAGTGCAACAAGAAATCAAATTTATAGAACCCATCTCACGATCTTCTGACTTTTTTTAAAGTAGCCCTTGTGAAAATTTGGGAAAAGGAGGTAGTAATGGAATTTTGATGAAGCCGACCTTTATCTATTGCAAAGAAGGGACATATCTAGCTCTAGTTGTAAGTCAAAATTTTGTGATTGCGAAGGAACTTCTACAACCCCACAAAAGAAAAAAAATAATATTGGAGTGGGGTCCAGATGATCCGGACTCACCTATTTCTTGAGAAGGGAGTAAAGTGAAAAATTATATCAAAGTAAAGCTGTGCAATACCATATCACAATTTTCTTTGCCTTTTAAAAGTGGCATCTGATAAGTCCAAAATATTACACTTTTAATTCATTCTTTCATATAAATTTGAGGACTTAATTACTTCAAAACGGATTAAATTAATAGATGAAGGTTTTTTTAGGACTCACTAGAATGAATTACTAGTTCTAATTTAACCAATTAATGCAGCGGAAATAAACCAATAAGACAGAACTAGCAAATAAATCTACCAATCACACACCACAAGAAGGCAGACACAAATTTTACCGTGGAAACCCTTTCCGGGAGTAAAACCACGAACCAGAAATCAAGAGTTCACGAACAGTTTACAAGATATACTCACAAGCTCCTGTACCTCAGTCTGTACCTCGACCTCAGGACTGTAGTTGTTCTTGCACAGAATCCACTAACACGGCTTCCACCGTGCACCGTTCTCCTTACTTGATCTCCTCGCACCTTGTCCACCAAGATGATCAATCTTCTACAAGAGAGTAGAAGCAACAAAACCTTCTAAAGCAGTCCTTCAGAACAATCTCTCAATGGCTCTAGAGAAACAAGAGAATCTCTCTTAGGGTATTCTAATCTCAGATCAAGAGAGATAATTAACTTCTTGTGTATCTTGTGTATTTTGGGTTGAGAGAAACACCCAATAAATAGGCCTAAGTTCGTGCTTAAGACTCCTAGAAATAATCTCATCAGGAAAGAAGTCTTTTTGCAACTCTTTAAAAGAGTTATGAACGAACTACAATTGCTGCGCCGTTCTCGCTATAGTGAGAATGAGTCTCGCTATAGCGAGACATCATACTGTCTCAACGCATGTTCTGTCAACAATGTTTGTACATTGTTTACTGTATCCATCCGGTTTTCATGAGCTTTTGTCAACGTCAACAGCTGGTCACTATTAGCCTGACAAGGACTTTGATGGACTTTTTACCTAACAATCTCCCCCTTTTGGCAATTTTTGGACAAAATCCCTAGAAAAAATACAATTCGATCTACCCAAAATACATTGAATTTTAAAATAAAAAAAAATTCAGCACTATAGATCTTGTATTGCCTTTACTTGCTTGAACGTTCAGATCTTGAATTGCCTTGGCTTGTAAAGCTCCCCCTAACTCCATTCTTCTCCCCCTATTTTTGTCCATAATTGACAAACAAATATCATCATGCAGCTTCTGTCAAACTGGATGCAGTAGCTCCCCCTCAATATTGACTCCCCCTCAATATGATCTTCATATCAGCACTGGGGTGGGGGCTTGATCTTGCAGATCAGGGGTGATGAAGCTTAGGCACACACACTTGTAAATTTAAATATTTCAGCAAAGTGTGTACCAATACAGAAGAGAGGTCTTCTTTCTTGACCCAGACAGCTTTGATATTCTTCTTTATCAGCTCAGCCTTCTGCGTTTTCCATTGCTTCTTATTCGGTAAACTTCGCAGCTTGTTGCAATGGGGTCGAATGTATCGTTTAATTCCACAATGATGACAAGTGGGGGTTCGTTCAGGACGTAACACATTCTGCTTCTTTGGAGCTTTCTTTGTAACACTAACAACAGGATTAGTAATAACTGAATTTTTAACAAAATAATTTTTACCCTTGGCATTTGAAGTGGATGCTCCATCAGTGTAGCCAATACCATGCTTATCAGTGTTTGCCTTTTGACTGCACAGGATGTCATCTAATTTTCTCGATCCAGTGTTCATCCTATTCAATGAAGCTTTAGCAGTGTCTAACTCAGATAGAACCATCTTGAGTCTTCCATTCATATCAGAATTCTCTGCTTTCAAAGTCTTCATATCAGAATCAAGTAAGTCACACTTTTGTGATTCTGCAGTCAATCTGTCAGCCAACTTGTTATTTTCATCCTCCAATTTTTGTACTTTTGCAAGTGAATCTGCAAGTTCAGCTTTCAAGGAGGAATTCTGCTCTTCAGACATTTGCCAATTAATAGCAACTTTTTTATTCACTTTAACCATCTTCATGGTTTTCTTGAAAAGTGTTTCATATTCAGCTTTCCAATCTGGTTCTTCCTCTGACTCAGTATCTTGATCAGTCTCAGCTTCAGAAGAAACATGGGAAGCAACAGAACTACAAGTTGCCATAAAAACAATAAACTTCCCCTTGCCAGTGTCAGACTCGGAATTTTCATTATTCTCATCAGAAGTGTCATCTTCCCAAGTAGTATTCAAGGCCTTCTTTTGAGATTTTTTGTTTCCGCAATCATTAGCAATGTGTCCATAGCCTTGACACTCATAACATTGAATCCCTTTAAAAGATTTCTTCTTTTCAGAATTTTTAGGGATCTTCACATTGGTTTTCTGTCCCTTCATAAAAAGCTTAAATTGCTTCATGAACTGTACAGCAACTTGGGGATCAATTTCCTCGGAATCTGAATCTGAATCACTTGCAGCTTTCTTATATGATTCATTGGACGCTTTCTTGAATGATTCTTTCAACGCTTTCAAAGCAATACCTTGAGATTTTGTCGTCCCATTAGACCTAAGGTTTGCTTCAAAAGTTTGTAGGTTGCCAACCAACTCATCAACTTTGAGTGTATTCAAATTTTTATTTTCCTCTATGGCCACAACCTTTCCATCAAACCTTTCTGGGAGAGACCTCAAAATCTTTTTAACAATTCTGTTTTCAGGAATTGGTTCTCCCAAAGTAAAGGTATCATTCACAATTGCATTCAGCTTCGAATTAAAATCATCAAAAGTTTCATCATCTTCCATCTTTATAGTTTCGAAGGCTGTATACAATTTCTGAAGTTTCGGCTGTTTGACAGTGTCAGTCCCTTCATGTACAGTTTGTAGAATATCCCAAGCTTCTTTTGCAGTAGTGCATGTAGAAATTCTACGAAACTCAGACATATTAACTCCATTATAAATAGCATTCAAAGCCCTAGAGTTACAAGTGGCAGCCAACTCTTCTTCCTTATTCCACTGATCTTCAGGTTTGGGACCAGTTACCCAATCAGCAGTAATAGTGGGCAAGGAATAGCCATTCTCAATAGATTTCCAAACTTTCAGATCTATGGCTCTCAAAAAGGCAATCATCCTGGCTTTCCAATAAGCATAATTGCTACCATCCAATAGAGGAGGCTTATTGGTTGAAGTGCCTTCGCGGTAGATATCCATTCTAGCAATTATGGATCAACACAATAAAATAGTGTAACCCGCTCTGATACCACGTGAAGGTTTTTTTAGGACTCACTAGAATGAATTACTAGTTCTAATTTAACCAATCAATGCAGCGGAAATAAACCAATCAGACAGAACTAGGCAAAAAATCTACCAATCACACACCACAAGAAGGCAGACACAGATTTTACCGTGGAAACCCTTTCCGAGAGTAAAACCACGAACCAGAAATCAAGAGTTCACGAACAGTTTACAAGATATACTCACAAGCTCCTGTACCTCAGTCTGTACCTCGACCTCAGGACTGTAGTTGTTCTTGCACAGAATTCACTAACACGGCTTCCACCGTGCACCGTTCTCCTTACTTGATCTCCTCGCACCTTGTCCAACAAGATGATCAATCTTCTACAAGAGAGTAGAAGCAACAAAACTTTCTAGAGCAGTCCTTCAGAACAATCTCTCAATGGATCTAGAGAAACAAGAGAATCTCTCTTAGGGTATTCTAATCTCAGATCAAGAGAGATAATTAACTTCTTGTCTATCTACTTTGGGTTGAGAGAAACACCCAATTTATAGGCCTTAGTTCGTGCTTAAGACTCCTAGAAATAATCTCATCAGGAAAGAAGTCTTTTTGCAACTCTTTAAAAGAGTTATGAACGAACTACAATTGCTGCGCCGTTCTCGCTATAGCGAGAATGAGTCTCGCTATAGCGAGACATCATACTGTCTCAATGCATGTTCTGTCAACAATGTTTGTACATTGTTTACTGTATCCATCCGGTTTTCATGAGCTTTTGTCAACGTCAACAGCTGGTCACTATTACCCTGACAAGGACTTTGATGGACTTTTTACCTAACAATAGATTTTCACAAAATCATGCAATTGGATTCTTTTGGTTGAATTTAAGTAAAAATCAGTAAAGATTTCATAAAAAAGCATGCCTTGGTGAAATCATCAATTTTTGCATTATTGGGCCACATGCATAGCATCATTCTTTTTGATAAAAAATATTTAGACTAGATTAGGTTCAACTGATGTGCAGGAAAACCCAGAAAGTGAGGCCCACAAGAAGGAAGAAATTAAGAAGAGCATAAAAGAAAAGAAGATTTGAAGAAAGATCCACTTTGGGGGCCCACCACCTTGGGCATGAATTCTAAGGTGCGATGGGACGGCCTAGATGGGACCCACTTCTTGGTGCAAATTAATTTTAGAGATTGCTTTCTTTTGGTGTTTAAATAGTTTTGGAATTTGAAAATTCTAATTCTAGAGAAAGAAAAGAAGAGAGGGAAGGAAACAAAGAAGAAGAAAAAATTCCAAGAGGAAGATGGACGTAGATGGTGATTCCAATTAAGATTGTGCATACCCACATGGGGCACACCCCAATTCCAAGTTGCAACAACTCAAATTTTCAGATTTGGATATTTTTCTCTTGGGATCAAGTGGGGGTCTTCCCAACAAAGCAACCCAATTTAAATTCAAGTTTGAATGAGACCAAGATTCTTCTTTCAAGTTTTGAAAAATTATCTACAATGGGATCCCAATCAAATAGGCTTTCCAAAATTTGAAAACATTCAAATCTTGGAACTATATATCCAAGAAGTAGACATCCATACACACGTCCAATATTTCCCCCCCCATTTCTCATGTGGACTCCTCCCCCCTCTCTGACGACGTTCCCTCTCTCATTTCCTCTCTTTCCTCTTTTCTTTTACGTTTTTTTAAATCAAATAATTGTAATTTTTGTGAAGTAGAAGAAGTGTTAGTTTATTATTAACATGAACCCTAAGATCGAGAACATCATGATTATCGCTAGTAGGATTTAATTAAATATTACCTCCAGACATCTTGATGCAGAGAGCTTTCCGATCCTGCTGTCTGATGTTGATGTTGAGATCCGCCAAGAAAACTTTAGGGAATAACTTCAGTTTCTCTCTCCTTGCCTATAAGCCTTAATGTGTTGAATTTTGTGAATGAATCTTTATGATGGAAGAAAGACTCTTTTTATAGGTGGAGAGAGGACCAATTATATTCCAATTAGGATTCCATTAGTTTTAATCTCAACCGTCCATCAAGGTAGAGTTTGTTATGGAATATATCTCTTTAGGAAACCTTATATGATTAAGAGATAGCATGTATCATATGAAAACGGGATTCCTATAATGACCACAATTTATGGAAAGGTAAGGACTTGTGGTCTAAGTAAAAGACCTAAAGTAATTTCCTTACAGTCTCCCACTTGGTCAATAGGAAGATCCATTAATGTTTTCATATTAGGAATCATAAGGCGCGCATTATATGCTAAACACTTCTTTAGTCGGTTATCATAAGTGTCTTGGCTAATTCGGTTGTGAATGAGAGTCATGGCGTGCACACATTATTTTGCAACATGCTTACTTCCATGTACTACGTCATTTACAACTTGCATAACTAGACCATAATAAGAGATTGACGTAATGGTCTCATAATGTCTTTGGTTAAAGACTGTTTCTGTTTATTATTCATCCAAATATAAATATGTACACAATGGAAAAACAGAAATGGCAGATGTAGATATGCATTAAGAGCTCAATAAATGTCCAATACAAGTAGAGAACTATAAGGCAGAAAATAATAATCAAGAACTATCTACAAGACCCATGCTTTCAGTATGACCCTGAAAGGTCTTTGGAGGTAGTCCTTTCGTGAATATGTCTGCAACCATGAAATCTGTACGTATGGACTCTATTACAAATTTCTGTAATCTAACATCTTGCTTCAGTGATAGATGGCTCCCTTAGATATCCTGTCATGCTTAGAGAAGAAGGTTGCAGCTTCATTGTCACAGTAAAGAGTTAATGGCTTAGAGAGGAAACTCAAAGCTCTAAACTGAGAGATAAAGTTACGCAACCATGTTCCCTGAATTGCAGCCTCATAACATGCCACATACTCAGCCATCATGGTGGATGTGTAAAGTAACTCTGATTTCTGGCTTTTTCATGATATTGTACCTCCACATAAAAGATACACATAACCAAGAGTGCAAAGCCTGGTGTCAGGACATCCAGCAAAATCTGAATCGGAATAACCAGTCACCTGTAGGTGACTTGATTTTCTGTATGTGAGCATATAATTTCTTGTTCCCTTGAGGTATCTCAGTACTTTCTTTGCAGCTTTCCAATGAGCGATTCCTGGGTTGCTTTGAAATCTACCCAGCATGCCAACAGCATGACTAATGTCAGGTCTTGTACAGACCTGTGCATACATCAGACTCCTTACTAGAGAAGCATAAGGATATTTTTCCATTTCTTTATGTTCCAATTCGTTCTGTGGACACTGCGTAAGATCAAGTTTGTCTCCTTTATGCAGTGGAACAAGACTAGAGGAACATGTCATCATGCCAATCTCTCTAAAACTTTGTCAATATATGCTTTCTGAGACAACCCCAAAATACCAAGTGACCTGTCACGGAATATTTCTATTCCTATCACATAGGAAGCCTCACCCATATCTTTCATTTCAAAATTCTTAAAGAGATAATCCTTTGTAGCATGTAATAAACCAAGGTCGCTACTAGCCAATAGTATGTCATCAACATACAGAACCAAAAATATGAACTTACTCCCACTGATCTTGAGGTATATGCAAGGGTCAATCATGTTTTCTGTGAAATCGAAGGCAGTAATGATTTCATGAAACTTTAGGTACCATTGCCTCGAAGCTTGTTTCAGTCCATATATTGATTTCTTAAGTTTGCAGACCATGTCTTCATGACCTTCAATTATGAAGCCTTCAGGTTGACGTATGTAGACTTCTTCTTCTAAGTCTCCATTAAGAAAGGCAGTTTTCACATCCATTTGATGTAACTCGAGGTCATAGTGAGCTACTAATGCCATGATAATTCTAAGAGAATCCTTCCTGGACACAGGGGAAAAAGTCTCAGTATAATCAATGCCTTCTTTCTGATTAAAACCTTTGGCAACAAGTCTGGCTTTATGTCGTTCAATATTGCCTTTGCAGTCGCGTTTGGTCTTGAAGACCCATTTACAGCCAACTGGTTTGTGTCCTGGAGGCAATTGAACAACTTCCCATACTTGATTTTCATCCATAGATTTCAATTCATCCGTCATGGCATCAATCCATTTACTAGAATTAACATCCTTAATGGCTTGTGAATAAGAAACCGGGTCTTTAATTGTCCCATCTTCAGATTCTACTTGGTAAAGCACATAATCATCAGAAATAGCTGATCTCCTTTGTCTTTGAGACCTTCTTAATGCTGGTTCCTCTGGTGCTTCATCCATATGTTCATTGGCGACAATCTCATGATGGAGTTGGTGATCATTGATTGGAGTCTCCTCATTGTTAAATGGTTCAACAACGGGATGATTTCCAACATCTTTCGGAATAGAGGGTAAAGGGATAGGTACCCCTGATTTCCTGAATGATCACATCTTGAGTTTTATTACTCCCACTGATTTCGCCATTCTCAAAGAATCTAGCATTACCGGTTTTCAACAATTCTCGTACTATGGTTAGGGCAGTAAATCCTAAATCCTTTGGACTTTTCTGGGTAACCTATAAAGTAACCACTGATCGTTTTGAGGTCCAATTTCTTTTCATGTGGATTGTAGATTCTAGCCTCAGCTGGACAACCTCAAATTTGGAGATGTCTTAAACTAGGTTTCCAATCTTTCCACAGTTCAAATGGTGTTTTTGGAACCGCCTTACTGGGAACCCTGTTCAAGATATAAACAGCTGGCGTATAGCATCCATCCACAAGGATATAGGTAAGTTAGCATGACTCATCATGGATCTAACCATTTCCATATATGTACGATTTCGCCTTTCAGCTACACCATTTTGCCATGGAGAACCAGGCGTTGTGTATTGGGCAACAATTCCAAGCTTTTGGAGAAGTTTTGCAAAAGGTCCAGGATGTTGTCCTGTTTCGTCATACCTACCATAAAATTCACCACCTCTATCTGACCTTATGATTTTCACTTTTTTATCTAGTTGCCTTTCGACTTCAGTAATGAACACTTGTACAGCATTCACAGATTGAGATTTGTCATGCAACAAGTATAAATAACAGTAACGTGAGTAAACATCAATAAAGGTAATGAAGTACTTTTCTCCCCCAAATGTTGGAACATCAAAGGGTCCGTAAATGTCTGTATGAATTATTTCAAGAAGCTGAGTACTTCTTGTGGCTCCTTTCTTTGTGTGTTTTGTTTATTTGCCTTTAATACAATCCACACATACCTTAATATTAGTAAAATCTAGATCCGGAAGGACACCATCTTTTACTAATCGTTTAATTCTTTCACTGGATATATGTGACCCAGTCTTTTATGCCAGAAGAAATAAGAGTCATTTTTAGATGACTTTCGTTTGGTTTCCTTAGAATGCAGGGTAAGATGGGTTTCAGCAATTTGACTATTAAGATGAAACTTGTATAGCCCATCAAATAAAATTCCAGAACCAATACGACTAGAATTTTTAAGTAAACTGAAATTACCATTTCCTAATTCAAACGAGTAACCATCTTTATCAAGTGCGCTTACAGAAACCAAATTACGGGAAATAGACGGAACATAAAGAGTTTGACATAAGTCTAACTGATAACCGCTATCTAAAACAAGACGAAAAGTGCCAATGGCTTCAACTGGAGCTTTGTCTTTGTTGCCCATAAAAAGGAAATTCTCACTTGGGTTTATGGTTTGGATCGTAAGGAATCCCTGCATTGAATTGGAAACATGAACATTAGCACCAGTGTCAATCCACCAAGTATCAGAAGAAACATAAGTAAGATGTGATTCGAAATAACTTACGAAACCCAGAGGGTTACCTTTCTTTTCGAACCATTCTTTACGTTTAATGCAGTCTGCCTGAAAATGTCCAGGTTTCTTGCAAAATTTGCATAAGTTTTCCTTCTTTTTCTTCTTGGGGTTCTGACTGGCCTCATTAGATTTGGGTGGTGCTCTTTTCTGGCCTGAATTTTTCTTTCTCCCAGTTTTGTTTCCAGCTCCTTGAACGAGATGAGCTACTTTAATACCTTGTTGATTCAGTCTGGCCTCCTCTTGAACCAGTTTGTTGGCCAATTCATTCACTGTCCACTTTTCCGTAATAGTATTGTAGTGAATTTGGAAAGGCCCGTACTGAGGAGGTAAACTATTTAGGATAAATTGGACGAGAAAAGCATCATCCACGGATAGTCCCAAATTCTTTAGTTCAGCAGCAAGGTTGGTCATCTCAATGACATGCTGATGCATTGAGCGAGTGCCATCAAACTTCATGGTTGTAAGATTTGCCATTAGTTTCCCAGCAAGGGATTTGTCTGCAGTCTTAAACCTATCTTTAATTGCTTTCATAAAGTCCTTAGCATTCTCAGGTGTAGGAAGGGATGTTTTGATGTTAGCATCAATAGTCATTCGCAAAAACATAGTGCTTAGTCTGTCAGACCTCTCCCAAGCATTAAAGAGGGTCTTTTCCTCAGCGTTACTTGTGGCAGTGAGTGGAGCCGGCTTATCTTTACGAAGAGCCATATCCAGTTCAAGTACCCCCAATGTGAACTCAACTTGCTCTTTCCATTCGGAGAATTTGGTTCCATTGAGTTTAGTGACGGAGGTAGCATGCGAATTCAGATTAGTTGGTACAATAACTGCAATAGAGATATTACAAGAAGGCTTTAATTAAAATAAGACAACACATGCATAATATATGAATATATGACAAAAAGAAATTTAGGTGCTCCTGTGGGTAGTCACCATAATTTCTACACATTATACCATCTAAGGTCATCATATTCAAGGTGATGTAAATGAGTGATGTTACTTTTAATTAGAACAAGTAAGATATCTGTGGATATCTTTGGTCCATGTATGAACAAACACTCCTTAATTATTATTCAAACGTATGATTATAATCCGCCTGTGGGCGACTAAATTCTTCATGCGCTTGAACAATGGGAAAAGTAAACATTATGATGGTAGTATTAAGGCCAAATATCAGTATTTAATTGTTAGGGTCACTGTGGTGAGACCTAACTTAAGCATACAACTTTGGTGATCAAAATTAGCTTAATATGAATAGATAACATTATATATTGCATGTAGACATAATTGATCATTCGTTATATGAAAAATACTGATAAAGATGGCCAAGCCCCGGAGGGCAGTCCTCCAAACCATACATGTTCAACAAGAAGACAAACTCATAAAATTACTATCCATAGAACATGATTGACCTGGGGTGCATGTCCTTTGTATAATACATAGCATATACACGCATGATGGCATAATGGGTATTTAGATTTGGCATTTGGATCAAATTAAAAGAAAAGAAATTTATAATAATGTACGGTCCTCAAACCATACATGTGTCCAGTAGTGACACTATTAGGGCCTAAGTGACATATCCTACCATTATATTTGTCTCCACATGGCAGAGGCATTTATTCTTATCCTATATAAGAGCTGTGAGGAGCATTATTGTTTAATATTGATTCAGGGGCACTTTCTGAGCTCTTATATATATATGAACGGTTCTGACACTAGATGGCCCATCTCTTTTATTATCCATCCACTATTTAATTAAAAGGCCACGGAATTCACTTCCTCCTGGAAGACTTTCATGAGATCCTGGGACCTGTGGGTTATGGGGGTACTTTGAAACATTGGTAGGTAACCCATCAAAGATGGGCCCCACAAGATCAATGGCTCAGATCATCATCCATAAAATTGTAATGTGGGCAGGACTTGTTTTTAATGCAATTCGGTGCATATATCGATGAGAATTGGCAACAGCCGCAGCATGAAATTTAAAAATCGAAATACCCATTAATTACATTACATACGCATCTGTGATGGGCAGTCTTGTAACTGGTTAAAGGTTACTGATACTTGCATCAGTTGCATGTAAGGCTGGATGCATGTTATAGCTTGGACGTTCCTGGCTATGGGTGAAATTCTCCGACAAAATTTGTGTATTGGTCATTAACTCCATTAAGGTCCATCCATGACGATTTAGACCACTGAATTGATGGGTCTGTGTGGCCCAAAAAAATAATCAATTCCCTGGCAGAATTTCCTAACCCAAAATAATCATCATTATCTGCCTCAGGCCATAACTTGTGTGCGTTATCCTATTATTAATGGACGATCATGTATTCTCTAATAACCATGCTCTGATACCACATGTTAGTTTATTATTAACATGAACCCTAAGATCGAGAACATCATGATTATCACTAGTAGGATTTAATTAAAGATTACCTCCAGACATCTTGATGCAGAGAGCTTTCCGATCCTGCTGTCTGATGTTGATGTTGAGATCCGCCAAGAAAACTTTAGGGAATAACTTCAGTTTCTCTCTCCTTGCCTATAAGCCTTAATGTGTTGAATTTTGTGAATGAATCTTTATGATGGAAGAAAGACTCTTTTATAGGTGGAGAGATGACCAATTATATTCCAATTAGGATTCCATTAGTTTTAATCTCAACCGTCCATCAAGGTAGAGTTTGTTATGGAATATATCTCTTTAGGAAACCTTATATGATTAAGAGATAGCATGTATCATATGAAAACGGGATTCCTATAATGACCACAATTTATGGAAAGGTAAGGACTTGTGGTCTAAGTAAAAGACCTAAAGTAATTTCCTTACTAGAAGAAGATGGAGTTGTGAAAATTCTTTTGTAATCCAAGGATGCAGAAGAAGTTGTAAATCTTTGACATAATTCTATACGTGAACATGATCAATAAAATGTGAGATTTTCGATATTTTGTTGATTTTATTTTCATTAATTAAGTTCTTTTAATTTAATTCATTATTTTCCTTAGATATATTGAATGCTTAAGAACCTCTAAGTGGTGATACAAATTTTGGAGCCTGGATGAGTGTGATACCACTCACTAACATCAACAATTTTGAATTTTCACCTTGGCTCATCCTTATGGGAGGCATTGATCTAAGCCTTTCGTATTTTTAGTTTTTAGAAAAGCAACTAATTATCCTTGGATTCAAAATTTCTCGTTATTATTTATGAAATTTTACTTTAATTAATTCTGATTTTTAATTCCACAAATTGGTTGGTTTGATTTGATCTTTTTTTTTTGCAGATTCTAGTTAGTCTAGGGTTGCTTTAGTCTAATTTTATTTTAATTGTTGGAAGAGTTGTAATTAATTTTTAGTTTCAGTTATTTGGTCATTCTTTTTGTAATTTAATTAGATTTTAACTAGGCAAGAACTAAGATTTTTTTTGGACAAGTTAAATGGCTTTCTACTATCTCCCTATGGATTCGACCCCGCACTCACCGGGGTATAACTACATCGTGATAAAAAGCGATCAGGACCCCTCTTAAAATGAAATAGAAAAATAAAACAAAGCAATCAAGCTGACTTGGCACGCTCTTTACCTTTATATATTGCAATGAAATTAAGGAGATACCTTGCTTTAGTTTTATGTAAAAAATTCAGAGAATGCGAACAACTTACAGCCTAAGCTGTATGTATTCCAACCATCCACAAAAGAAAAAAACTATTTTTTAGATTCTCAAAGCCATGCGACAGATTCATGCTTTGAAATTAATCCATCTTCATGCATGATGCAGACTTACTCTGTTAAACGATTTCAGTAAAAACCAACTGTTTTGATCATGACAATTAGAGAAGCAACCCTCAGGAGGGTGAGAGGGTGTAAATAATTCGAACCAAAAATAAAAAAAATAAAAAAAAATAAGAAAAATTATCTTATAGGCTCTACCTCTAACACAGCCGGAGTGGTCTCCCACCCGTGAGTGGGGTATGGATCCGAGTGAGATCCAACCAATAAAAATCCTAGCCATTCAAAAAAAAATAATAAAAAAATTGGCATCTCTTGTTTATGGGATGTCCTCAATTAATTTTAATCTAAAACTAGTTGGCCCCACATGAGATTAAGTATACCATCAATACTTAATTAATACAATCTTATACATCAATAATCATATTCATCAATGACGGATGTTCTGTGCAAACCTATTTCTTCGTAAGGGAGTAAAGTGCAACATCAAAGCAAAGCTATAGAACCCATCTCAAGATTTCCTGACTTTTCTGAAAGTAGCACTTGTGCTAAAGAAATAGAGGAAGTAATGGAATTTTGATGAGGCCGACCTTTATCTATTGCATGGAAGAGACATACCTGGATCTAGTAATAAGTCAAAATTTTGTGACTGTGAAGGAACTTCTACAACCCCACAAAAGAAAAAAATATCATTCGGGTCGGGTCCAGATGATCCGGACTCACCAATTTCTTGTGAAGGGAGTAAAGTGCAAAATCACATCAAAGCGAAGCCGTACAATACCATATCACAGTTTTATTTTCCTTTTCTAAAGTGGGATTCTCTTAACATGAAATAGGAAAATAAAACAAAGCAGTCAAGCCGACTTGGCACGCTCTTTACCTTTATATATTGCAAGGAAATTAAGGAGATACCTTGCTCTAGTCTTATGTCAAAAATTCAGAGAATGAGAACAACTTACAGCCGAAGCTGAATGTATTCCAACCATCCACAAAAGGAAAAACTATTTTTTAGATTCTCAAAGCCACGCGACAGACTCATGCATTTAAATTAATCCATCTGCTTGCATGATGTAGACTAACTATTGTAAACGATTTTGGTAAAAACTAACTGTTTTGATCATGACAATCAGAGAAGTAACCCTCTGGAGGGCGAGAGGGTGTCAAAAAAAAGACAAAAATAAGAAAAATAAAGCTTATAGGCTCTACCTTTAACACAACTAGAGTGATCTCCCACCCGTGATGGAACCTAGCGAGGTCCAACCAATAAAAATCCCAGCCACTCAAAAAAAATTTGGCATGTCTTGTTTATTGAATGTCCTTAATTAATTTTACTCTAAAGCTAGTTGGGCCCACATGAAGATCAAGTTTATCATCAATACTTAATTAATACAATCTTACTCATCATTAATCATATTCATCAATGATGGATGTCCCGCACACACATATTTCTTGATAACGGAGTAAGTGCAACATCAAAGTAAAGCTGTAGAACCCATCTCACGATTTTCTGACTTTTCTGAAAGTAGCACTTGTGCAAAAGAAAATGAGGAAGTAATGGAATTTTGATGAGGTCGACCTTTATCTATTGCATGGAAGAGACATACCTAGATCTAGAAATAAGTCAAAATTTTGTGACTACGAAGGAACTTCTACAACCCCACGAAAGAAAAAAAAATCATTGGGGTGGGGTCCAGATGATCCAGACTCACCTATTTCTTGTGAAGGAGTAAAGTGAAAAATTACATCAAATCAAAGCCATACAATACCATATCACTGTTTTCTTTTCCCTTTTTAAAGTGAAAAACTTATTACAAAAGAGAGAGACCAAGAGAAAGAAAATTAGAGGGATAAGAGAGAGTCTTTCTATTATATCATTAAATGTGTGTAAATACAAAGAGAAAGAGCCTATTTATAGGCAAAGTACCCTCATAACTGAGAAACCCTAATTCTAACCCTAACTCATCTAAGTGGGCATCCACCCAAGAACCATATCTCATAACACTCCCCATTGGATGACCACCATTCAATGACAGTTGCCTCATTAAAAACTTTGCTAAGGAAAACCCAGTGGGAAAAACCAAAGTGAAGGAAAAAAGAATACAACATTCTTCAAGATCGTTGAACAGGTGTTGGACGTGCATAATGCGGCCTCGTTAAAACCTTAACTAGGAAAACCCAGTGAAATAAAATATAGAAAAAGAAAAAGAGTACAGGGCACAAATGTCCTGGGTAGCATATTTCAGGATGCTCCCTGATAAACCACTCCCCCTGATAATAGCAACCATTTACGTAGTTTGATGATGAACTCTACGAATGCCAATCTCATATATAAACTTTTGGAATACTGATTTTGGCAAAGATTTGGTAAACAGATCAGCCAGGTTGTTACTCGAACAAACTTGCTTCACTTCAATTTCATTGTTCCTCTGAAGTTCATGAGTGACGAAAAACTTCGGTGCTATATGCTTAGTCTTGTCTCCTTTAACGAAACCTTCTCGAATCTGTCTTATGCATACTTCATTATCTTTATAGATAATATTCGGGATACATGTAATAGATGGTAATTGACAAGAACTACGAACATGCTAAATCAACGATCTTAGCCATACACATTCCCTCTGGCTTCATAAAGAGCCAAAATCTCAGCATGGTTAGAAATAAAATAGCTACCAAAGTCTGTTTAGTTGAACGCCAAGAAATGGCGGCATTACCATTAAGAAACACTAACCTTTCTGTGATCGGCCCTTATGAAGATCAGAGAGATAACCTGGATCCGCATATCCTACAAAACTGAAATCTCTACAATCACAAGAATAAAATATTCCTAAATCAGTTGTTCCATGCAAATATCGTAGGATGTGTTTAATACTAATCCAATGCCTCAATTGGATTGAGCACATACTCCTTGGTTTTGCTTCAGGCAAAGGAAATCCTTCCAGGATTTACAAAACGTGGTTCTGTATCCCAATCATCATCATCATCTCTATTCCATCTCTCTCTTGAATAATTGTAAAGTATAAAGATCTCTTCATTATCCGGTACCGGTGCCTCTTTAGGGGCTTCCAAAGTCTCACTAGGGACTTTCATTATTCTAGAAAAAATGGGTTTTACCATAACATATGAAAGTCCGGGATCCAAACCCTAGAGGGGAGGTAAATAGGGTGAGCTACTAGTTAGTGACCAATTATGACCATTTTTAACTTTTATAAATTAAATTACTCACTTGTGATGATTAACAAACAAAATGCGGAAGCTAATAAACACAATCACTGAAAGTCCAGATCGAATCCTAGAGGGGGGGGGGGGGGGGTTGAATAGGATGCTATTAATAATTTAGGCCACTTCTGAACATTTTGGTTTTTAGGTGACTTATCCTTTGATGATAGTAAGCTAGCTTGATAAGAGAGAGAATTTCTAAGTTACTCATACAAATTCAAAAGACCAATACAGCCTTTAATCAAGCTCATGCCCAATCAAGATCAACAATCATAAAAAGGAAGGTAAACATAAATCACCATAACACAATCAAATATAGTGGTTCGGCCAAATTGCCTACATCCACTCCCGGTAACCTTACCGGATCTCACTAGTCAATTCAAGGTTTAGGATCACCTCAAACCTTACAACCTCATCACTATGCTTTTCAAGGCTAAGCATGAACCTTTACAACACAATATGTGCTTTTTCAAGGCTAAGCACCAACCTTTACAACTTGATTTTTCTCTTAAGTGAAATGCCTATTTATGCATTGATAAGAGAACAATTTAAACACAGTGGTTTGCCTCTAGATAGGCTTAAAAGACAATGATAACATATTACTAGAAACATGCATAAGAATGATAATGATAATGGCTAATGCATGGACTAGAAAACGCACTCTCTCTTTAAAAAGATAAAGCTTCAAATAATGCAAAGGATAAAAATCAAATGGAAGAGAGTGAGTTGTATTACTCAACACATGTTTTGTCAAAAGTTCAAACTTAAAACATTAGATTTGAAAGTTAATATTCAAGAACACATGTGAATGAGAAGACATATGTTGATTTCATAATGCAAATACTTTTCAAAGATCAAGGCATGTCATGAAGAGAAACAACATCTTTAGAAGAGGACTAACACTTTGATCATGCTTAAAAGAAAACCAAGATTAAAAGTCTAAGCATGAAATAGAGAAAGAGATTTAGAAAGCACACCCATTTTAAAGATCAAAGATTGGAAAGATGACATGCTTCCATAATCCCTTTTGAAAAGTTCTTGAAAAGCTCCTCTCCTTTTTGGCTCAAAAGATCTCAAAAATTCAGCACTTTTCCCCAAAGAGAAAGTCACTTTTTATAGAAAAAGTGTACCCAACGGATAGCTATCGGTTAGCCGACGACTTGGTGTCGGTCCACCGATAGCCTAACGGTCATACGCAACGGCTATATTTTTGAAAAAATTGCTGACCAAGAAACACCTGTCGGTTTGACCGACAGCATCGGTCGACCGACCTAAGAACCGACCTAGGAACCGATAGAGCAAAAAGGCTAAAAATGAAGCTTTCTGATATTGGGACCGATGAACTCTCGGTCTAGAGATTTAAGCACTATCGGTTGACCGATAGGAGCCGAAGATCTGACCGACAGAGAAGATTTGAAAGTTTAGGCTCTCTGGAACTGGAACCGACGGTCTATCGGCTGGGCTCGGTTCTTATGTCGGCTGACCGATAGGAGCCGACAGGTGGACCGTCAGAATGAGCAAGCAGAAAATGCAAGGATCTGAAGATTTTCCAAGTAAAAACAAAGCTTATGATAGAAAGATATGCAAGAAGATCCTAAGAAGGAGAATATGAATGAGAGAGAGATCAAGATGAGACAATGAATGCATCCAATCAAATTGCAACAAAATAAACACTCTAACCAATCACCACATAGCATGCACCATCACACAAAGATTTATTATGGTTTGGCCTCAATGCCTACATCCACTACCGGCTTGTGATCCTACACTCCACCGGATTTCCACTATATATGCTTTTCAATAGGCTAAGCAATAAAATTTACATTATGCTTTTCAAGGCTAAGCAATAATCTTTACACTATGCTTTTCAAGGCTAAGCAATAACCTTTACAACCAAAGGGTTGGTTCTCTCTTTTAGTAGTCTAAAATACACTTTATGGAGATACAATTTTAGCTCAATATAATGCCTCTTAATTTGGCGGATAAAGTCACACACACAATATGAATGCAAAGATGAATGCATAATATGTATGTATGATGTCCTCAATCAATTTGAAAATAAAAGCTCATAAATGTATGTCAAAGGCTTTTAAAAGTTTTAGCTCATAAAAACATTTATGATTGAGGAAAGAATGCTAATCACATGTTAAAAACAACTTGTAAAAGATATACCTATCTATTCCAAACAAGTTGTGAAACTCAAAGAACAAAACATGTGATGCATAAGGACTTCAATCAATTTAAAAGAGAAGCTCAATCAATGTATGCTTAAAGCATTTGAAAGTGTAAAACACAAAAATAGATTTGATTGAAGTTAAGGGTCAAATCTTTTGTAATTAAAAATACAACTTAAAAAAGATATACCAATCGATGCTAAACAAGTTGTGAAACTTTAAAGTAAAATACATGTGATTTGTGAAGTTGTTGAGTCCAAAACATAAGTTAGATTTGAAAGAGTTCTTATGATGAAAAACAACAACCAAATATCCAACCAAGTATAGGAATCACGTTACATATAATTTCAAAGATGTTTTCAAAACATGATTCACTTAGATATACCAATTTCAGTCCTACTTGGTTTGAATCAAGGTGATGCATCAAAAATAATAAATCAATTCAAAACATATACATGTTAAGGACACAACAAATCATAGTTTAACATGCTAGAAAAGATTTACCAATAATCACTACACCATTTCAGGGCTTTTACAGCGCGTCATGCGCGCCGTAAATGTAAATTTACGGCTCAAGGGGGTCGTGCCGTAAAAGCTCCTGCCGTAAAAGGTTCGATGTAATTACGGCATGCATATACAGGCCGTAAGTAGGATTAATGCACGCCGAAAATGATGCTGTTAGGATTTTTTGGACCAGATTTATGGCCTACTAAGCAGGCCGTAAATATTAAACTTTTACGACGCGATTTGAGTGCCGTTAAAGCATTGGTGTGCTTAAGTTTATGGCACACATAGTATGCCGTGAATACTTAAAACAAAAAATGTTTTACACAGCTTGCATTTGTGGGCTGTAAATGGGTTGTGTACAATCTGATTAACGGCTCCAAATGCAAGCTGTAATTGAGTATATGTTTATACGACTTGCAAATGCAGGCCATTAAAGAATTGGCGAGTTTCAATTTACGGCTCACAAGACGCGCCTTAATTGTTTTTTTTATAAAAAAATTAATTGTTTTTTAATTAAAAAAATTAAATCCACATTTTTTATTGCTACAAATACAAATTAATAAACTAAAATAAAACATGTAAACAGAACCTACAAATAAACACTAGACCTGCAGTTAAAAACAAAAACACTGGACTTGCAGTCTATACAAGCTAGATAGGCCATGGGAAAAAAATACATGAAAATGATCATCCATTCAAATCAATACCAAAACAATGAGGGAATTCTTGTTTGTTCATTTACAAGATTCACAGGACACTAATAAATATGAACCCATCCCACCAACCACTGCATTATTTCTATTTAATTGCTTCATGGGTGGAGTGATTACCTGCCTGCCATAATCCCTACAGAAATACAAATAAATCACATATCCTACTCATAGCACTCCAATACAATACAAGGCAAACAAACATTTTTCTTCTTATAGGCATAAACAATAAAAAACAATCATAGGCAAATCAGGTTATTCATTTGTGCTTGACCCTCCAACTTTGAAGGAGTTGCTCAATACCCAAGCCCTCTAACTCGTCCTCGTGGATCATGACCGACTACCTTTGCAACAACGTCATCTCTAAAAGAAGAACCATTTTCTTATGCTTTGTATTTTTTGACTTGTTGCTGTATTACAATAAAGCAAGAAAATGTTAGCAATAAGATGCTAATGTTTATCTATCAGCAGGCAGAGTATCAATATGAATAATGAGATGCTCATGTTTATACTAAAAAATAGTATTTGCAGAACAAAATTAAAAAATTAAAGTAAAAAAATCCAGAACATAAAAATAATAACCAAAAGTGAAATGCACATTAAAATAAGACATCAATTTTAAACGTATAAAAGAGAATCAAATAATTAATTATAAAATTTTCTTTGCAGGCGTTGAATATTGGGGGAGAATTCCAGAAAAGAATCCATCATGACTTCAAGTATTCAACTGACCCATATAACTAAATCTAGACAGATGAAAGCTTATAATCACAATTACAAAAAAAAAAAAAAAAAAACTTACAGTAGGGGTGGCAAGCTTCAAAGTGCTTCTATTTTAAACTTTTAAACTTCTATTTCATGCTGATTGCTAGGGCCTGGGAGACTTCAACCTCATTAAATAGCAGCATGTGAGTAAGCACAGATAGGAAAAAGAGGAAAAGCCTCTAATTTGCACAAACCCATGAGGACACATTTTTGCAATGCACAGCATTCCTTGGTGTCAAGGAAAAGCCTCTAATTTTTATGTGAATGTCTTTTTTTTATATAATGTTTTTCCATGCAAAAAGAGGAAAAACAACTCAATGTTTCCTCTCCGTTACATCCATAAAAACAGATCCAATAAACTTGAAGATTCGTAGATTAGTGGATCCAATAAAACCACCTAGATTAGCGGATTAACAAGCTTTTTGCAATCTTTAAGTTGCATCTGAACTGGAGTTTGCCTAATTGATTCTGTGCAATAATTGGCTGTCATTTAATTGATAATAGATTATGGGAACGACTTGTATTTTGGAGAAGATGGTGATGATCCACTAGTGTGTAATGGAGTAATGTAATGTTAGGATTGTTCCACCAAAAAAAAAAAAGTGTTAGGAAATGAATTCAGTGTAAAACAGTGTCCTCTTTCTACAATGATCCATCCTATAGTTTTATGGCCACATTTCACTTTCAGCACTACTCAAGCAACCCTAAGCTGGAAAGACTCGAGCTTTACAACTTAATACAATATGAAAGCCAACAACAACATCATAACTAAAACAAACCAGTGTATGGGGATTAGCAAAAAACCTCAAAGCTATTACAATTAACATCAATCTAAGGAATTACTTTTACATTATTGTGGAGTTAATGCATCTCAACCTTTGTTATTGTTGTTGTTAGCATATAAACCATATCCCAGTGAACTAGAGTGGCCAACCACTAAGAAGCTCGAATTGGTTCACAGAGTTTTGTTTGTTTGTTTGTTTTTTAAATGATAGTTATATTAAAGAGGAGAACAACACAAAAACAGAGACACAACAACATAGCCATCAGTCACCTAAAAAGGGGTGGCCATCAAAATTTACTTGTCCAGAAAATCCATTAAAGCCAAACATAGCTAAGTTAGGAACAATTACATATTAAAATAGAACCAATCTAAAGATAATGAATCAAAGAATAGAAGTGTCAAAATGACAGGCGGTAGAAATCAAACTATAATTAGCCCCTACTTCCCCAGCCCTTCTTGCAGTCACAGTAAAACAGTGAACGCCACACAAACAAGAAATAAGAGAAATAAGATTAATCTAAGAAGCAATGAAAAAGGAGCATCCTTCCAAGCCATGCAAAAATAGTGAAAATCCAGCATTGATAATATGACTGTATGAGGACTCATCCAAGAAGGCTTAGGGGCCCTCAAAAGGCAAATGCCAAAAATTATACGAGTAGCTATGTTCATTATGAAAGCAAATGTAGTGGTACTGTGGCAGTCAACACAATATGATGATAAAGACATTTGTTGCTGCTCGCATTATGGCATTCACATGGTAGCATGACTCCTACACAAATCTTGGATATAAAAGGTAACCTTAAATTTATAGCACTTAAAAGGGGAAGAAAGACAAGAACACCAAACATAACCAGATCTTGCCCATGTTGCTCCTAACTCCAAAACCAATCACAATTACTCAATCACTTTAAAATGTTGCAAAATTGGCAATAATGGTTCAAATGTTGCATAAAGCTCTAATTATGATGTCAAGATAGAATGCTCCTATATCAATCTTAAGACACAAATATCATCTAAGAGGTTTCATATAATAAAACATTTTACTATACCAAAAACAAACTAGAGTATTGTTCATTGAAATGCACTACTTTCATACATAAAATTCCTGAAGGTTCAAAGAGAAGTAAAACATTTAAAGCACCTTAATATCATGAAAATCTGGATACAATGAATTCAATCATTTGAATTATTCTTTTATGAGTAATGCAGCTGTCACTAGTTATATAGTAGTACTCATTATCCGACCATAAATTGATAGGATAAGGCCGAAATGGTGATGATTGTGTGGGGAGATTTTCAAGACTCCAGGATTATGTTAATCACGGTTATAAGATGTCACTAAGCACATCCACGTGCCATCCACGTGCCACCCGGACTCGCCTCGGCTGCCGGGACAGAGGCCTCGGCCGAAACCAGACAAACTTTGGCTTCTAGCGCCGAGCTCGGCTACCAAAGATCCACTTCGGCTAAAGAGCTTGACCCCGGCCGAAGGAGCCGAGACGGAAGCCGAAATGAAGAAGAAACCCCACTCGCGCCCCACGCCCGCCACGTCATCAGACACGTGGCAGAATAGGGGCGCGAGCCAGTGGGATAGATGCGACATCCAGCCATCCACAATCTTCGCCAGATCGCTGACAGGGCGGCATCCAGCGGCTGTAGCCAAATCAGGGCAAGGCCCGAGGATGGATCCAATGGGACCTCTACCGCCAAAGGCGTCCAACATGATCTGGCCCAACATGACATGCATTAAATGCAATGTGAGCTGATCGGACTGGCATTAAATGCAATGTGGGCTGAGATGGACCGCATTTATTACTTTGTGGGCTGATAAGGCCTTCCCTATCAAATTAGGGGACCCACTCCAAAATATCATCCAAAATATCATCAAGAGTCCTCTATAAATAAGACCCCATTCCAAAAGTAAGGTACGCAACCTACACACTTGAGAGTCGTTACTCTGCCTCTCTTCTTCCTCTCGTTCCTTAGTTAAGTTCATACACTGACTTAGGCATCAGAGAGCCTTGCGCCGCCCAGGCCAGGGTCCTCTGACCGTTTGTTCTTCCCTTTCAGGCTTTGAGGAGCAGATCATCTTCTTTCATTCGGATAAGTCCTATCAGGCACCCTTAATCTTGTGAGTCATCATTTTTTGCACTTACAATTGGCGCCGTCTGTGGGAAAGCACTATCCCAACCTTCCCAACCTTCTCATTCTTCCCAGATACCATGCCTCCAAAACCTAAGAAAGGCAGAGAGTCTTTGAGAGCAATGCTCGAACGACCGGGTCCGTCGACGGACACCCCTGCTCAAGGGCGGTCTGGAGCGGTGCTTGGCGCGTCTGCAGGCGAGGGGCGCCTAGGCTCGCAGCTCTTCGTCAAGATTCCCTTCCAAGAAGGACTTGAGGATTCGTCCCCGGGCGACGAAGTCACGCCTCCCCGACGGGACGAGCGGCAACACGAGCGTCCCCGGAAAGACAAAGCTGTAGTAGTCGACAAGCCACGCCGTCCGCGAGACCTCGATGACGAAGGAGATATCGCGGCTCAAAATGCCCTCATCCAGGAGCAGGATAGAATAATCCGCCAACTCCAGCAGCAGGAGCCCCCTCAGCAGGACAGCCCTCCGGGCCTCAAGGCGAGAAGAGAACCACCCCGAGCAAGGTAGTCCAGCCCTCTCGCGAGGATTTGAGAGCTTTTCTGGACCAGAAGCGTAGTCGGGCCAACGACGAGGTCTCGAGCAATGGCGAAGCCATCATGGCCGAGACGACCAAGCTCGCAGCTACCACAGTCGAGGCCATTCGAAGCTAAAGTCGGAAGCAATGTTGCCACAGAAGGATGTCGAACAGGAGCGGCTCGACAGGCGTATTAAGCTGGCCCTTCAGCATAACATGGAGATGGCTGCTCTCGCCCGAGACCGGCAAGAAATTTGCGGCCCCACCGATCTGGGGGCCTCCCCCTTCACGCGGGATATCGAGAAGACTCCACTATCCAAGAAGTTCTCTATCCCGCGGTTCGTCCCTTACGACGGAGTGTCTGACCCAGCCACTCACCTCCGACACTTCTCTTAGAAGATGTCCATTTGGGGGGAACGAGGGTCACCTCAACTGCAAAATCTTCTCCTCCAGTCTGGGCGACCTCCCCTTGAAGTGGTATTGCGCCCTCCCGGAGAAGCCTATCTCGAGTTGGAAACAGCTCCAGCTCTCCTTCCTGAAGAAGTTCCAGGCCTACAGTGTCGTCCCCAAGACTCGTGCTGATATACTTGCCCTGAAGATGAAGTAGGACGAGACATTACCCAATTCGCCCAGCAGTTTATGGCGATTTACAGCCAGATTGAAGTCACTTGGGACGAAGTGGCAATCTTCGCCTTCCGGAATGCCCTGTTACCAGGGAACGAGCTGAGGAAAGACCTGGCCGGAGACCCCGCAACCTCCATGCCGACCTTGATGTCCCGGATAAAGCGCTATGTCGCCCGGGAGGAAGATGAAATCCGGGCCTGGGAAAGTCATAGCCCGGGACACAAGGAGAAGGGCAATCAGCCCCAGTAGAGGGATAAGAAGCCCTTTCGGAAGGAAAAACCGAAGCAGGCCTGGGTCTCCAGCTCGGCAGAGGCTACAACGTCCAGGTCTGGGGGCGGCAGGAAGACTAGACCTCCTCCCGATGCTTACCAGGCTGTGAATGTCGACTTCAGGGAGCCGATCCACCAGATTATGAACAAGATCAAGAACATGCCATTCTTCAGCTGGCCTCAGCCCATGCAGAGTGATCCCTCCACCCGTGACCAGACCAGGTTCTGTGCCTACCACAAATAAAATGGGCATAAAACCAAGGAGTGCAGGACCTTGAAGTTCTACCTGGAAAAGCTCGCCAAAGAAGGTCATCTGGAGGAGTTCGTCAAGGCAAGAGATGCCGGCGCCGACGGCAGTGGCCGAGCTCATCAGAGCGCTGATAAGGACCCAGACAGCGAAGATTATGAGAAGATCATCAATGTGATCCATCTGGAGCCCTCAGCTCCCTCTCCCTCAGCTAGAGGCAGCTCCCAGGCTCGCGCCGAAGCCAGGCAGGCCTCGCATGGGAAGGAGGTGATGAGAGCCAAGCTCGGACTGGTGTCCAAGCGAGTACGGCGCGAGCGCCCAGCTTTCTGATTTTCAGATAAAGACCTCGAGGGAGTGCAGCTTCCCCACAATGATCCCCTGCTCCTGATGATGAAGCTGCGGGACTTCATAGTGAAGCGGATCCTCATCAACTCCGGCAGCTTGTCTGAAGTCCTCTACTATGGATGCTTCAAGAAGATGGGGCTCTCGGAGACTGATTTGAAGGAAGCTCGTATGCATCTGATTGGGTTCAGCGCCAAGCCGGTCTACTCCAAGGGGAAAATCACTCTAGAGACCAGAGTAGGCAGAGCATCGGTCATGACTGACTTCCTAGTGGTGGTTCCACAATGCCATTATGGGCAGTGCGAGGCTCCACAAGATGGAAGCAGTTCCCTCCACTCTCCATCAGAAGCTGAAGTTCATACTTGAAGACAAGGGAGGCAAGATGGAGGTGGTTACAATTGAAGGGGATCAACAGCTTGTCAGGCAGTGCATGTTGGCCATGGTCCATGGGGAGAAGGAGCCAGAATGAGTGAATCTGGCAGAGTTCGAAAGGGGGCTGGATGAGATCGGCCGAGATCCTGACAAGAAGAGTATTGAAGATCTAGCCGAAGTCAGGCTCGACCCGCTAGACCTTGACAGATTTTTCCTGATCGGCACCCAGCTGCCCGACCCAGAGATAGCCGAGCTCTCAAGATTCCTGATGCAGAACGTGGATGTCTTCGCTTGGACCCCGAGCGAAATGCCTGGGGTCGACCCCGAGGTCATGTGCCACAGGCTGAACGTTGATCCCAACCACAAGCCAGTGGTACAGAGGGCCCGCAGGACTGGATTGCAACAGACGGACGCGGTGGTCGAAGAAGTCGACAAGTTGCTAGAGGCAAGCGCAATCCGGGAGGTCCAGTACCCGGTCTGGCTGGCCAATACAGTGGTAGTGAAAAAGAAGACTGGCAAGTGGAGGGTATGCGTGGATTTCACAGATCTCAACAGAGCTTGCCCGAAGGACAGCTTCCCTCTTCCAAAGATTGATCAGATGATTGACGCCACTGCTGGCCATGACAGAATGAGCTTCCTCGATGCCTACAGAGGCTACCACCAGATTCCGATGTATGAGCCGAACAAGGAGAAACTGCATTCATAACCCCCCCCCCCCCCCCGCGGTACTTTCTGTTATAAGGTGATGCCCTTTGAACTGAAGAACGCGGGGGCATCTTATCAGCGCCTCGTCACCAAAATGTTCCAGGCTCTGCTCGGCAAGATAGTTGAAGTCTACATTGACGTCATGGTCGTCAAGTCCAAGCAGTCCAACGACCATCTAGCGGATCTGGCCCAAGTCTTCAGCATCCTTCGTGAATTCAAGCTCAAACTGAATGCTTACAAGTGTGCTTTCGGAGTAGTTTCTGGCAAGTTCCTAGGAAGCCTAGTGACGCGGAGGGGGATAGAGGCCAACCCGGACCAGATTACTGCAATCCTGGGAATCCAAAGCCCATCTAACACCAAGGAGGTCCAGAAGTTAACGGGCATTGATGCAGCACTCAATCGCTTCATCAGCAGATCATTAGATAAGTGCCGGCCTTTCTTTTAGCTTCTGAAAAAGAATTTAAAGTTTCAATGGACCCCTGAGTGCGACCAAGCATTGGAAGCACTCAAAACTTATCTGTCTTCACCACCCTTACTCTCTACCCCAACTCAGGGGGAGATTTTGTATCTGCATCTTGCGGTCTCGGATCATGCAGTAAGCTCCGTTCTCATCAGAGAGGACGATGGAGTTCAAAAACCAATCTACTATACGAGCAAGATCCTACTTGATGCCGAGACCAGATACCTTTTGCTGGAGAAGCTTGGGTTGGCACCCGTCAGTGCCTCCCACAAGCTCTCCCATTATTTTCAATCCCACACTATTGTGGTTATCACGGAGCACCCACTCCGATCTATATTCAAGAAAGCTGACTTTTCAGGGCGAATCTCAAAGTGGGCAGTCGAACTGGGGCAGTATGACATCCAGTACCGTCCCAAGACTGCGATCAAAGCCCAAATTCTGGCAGACTTCATTGTAGAGTTCGTCTCTCCAAGCTCGGCTTCGACCCAGCCCGGCACTGAACTGGGGGGCATAGGGCATGAGCATGAAGTCACCGAGGCCGAATAATTTTTCCAGAGCCAAGTTCCTGTCTCGGCATGGAAGGTCTTCGTCGACGGCTCGTCCACCTCCAAGAGAGCTGGCGCCGGCGTAGTTCTCCAATCGCCAGAGGGACTGGTCATAGAACAGGCCTTCACCTTGGACTTCAAAGCGACGAACAATGAAGCGGAGTACGAATCTCTGATAGCACGGCTGAATAGCGCCCGAATCCTCGGACCCAGCAATTGGTGGTCTTCGATGATTCACAACTGGTAACTAGCCAGCTCACTGGAGACTACCAAGCCAGGGACGACAGGATGGCGGCCTACTTAGCCCTCACGAAGAAACTGCTCTCTCACTTCCAGACAGCCGAGGTCAGGAAAATCTCCAGAGATACCAACATGCATGCTGATGTGCTTACAAACCTGGCCTCCGCTGTCGAAGTAAGGAAGAAAAGGACCGTTGAGGTCGGATCGATACTGAGATCAAGCCTAGAACTCCATTCATCGCGGCAAGTCCTGTGCGTTGATCTCGGCCCGAGCTGGATGGACAAATCATCTCTTACCTGAAGGACGACCAGCTCCCCGAAGACAAGAATGAAGCCCACCGAATCAGACTCAAGGCAGCTTGATTCTGGCTATCTCCTGAAGGCAAACTCTACAGAAAATCCTTCACGGGTCCCTACCTCCAATGCGTCCAACCGAGCAAGGTGGACGACTTTCTGTATGAGATCCATGAAGGAATCTGTGGTAGTCACATCGGAGGGCGGTCACTGGCCTACAAAGCTATAAGCCAAGGTTACTGGTGGCCGTATATGCAGAAGGATGCACAGGTATACGCCAGGAAATGCGAAAAATGTCGGAAGTTCTCCCATTCTCTTCACCAGCCAGCGCAAGACCTGAGTCCCCTCTCTAGTCCATGGCCCTTCGCTCAATGGGGGCTGGACATTGTGGGACCTCTCCACCGAGCTCCAGGGAACAAGAGATGGCTGATAGTCGCTACAGATTACTTCACGAAGTGGGTAGAAGCTGAACCGCTGTCCTCCATTACTGAAAGGGACTCCAAGAATTTCGTATGGAAGAACATCATAACGAGGTTCGGCATCCCCAGGGCCCTGATTTCGGACAACGGGACTTAGTTCGACTCCAACTCCTTCAGAGACTTCTGTCAAAAGCTTGGCATCAGGAACCACTACTCCACTCCGGCGTACCCGTAGAGCAATGGTCAGGCCGAAATTTCTAACAAAGTACTGCTTGACGGCCTGAAGAAACGATTGGACAAAGCAAAAGGGAGTTGTGGGCATACAGGACGACTCCGAGACGATCCACCTCGGCGACACCCTTTTTGTTGGCCTATGGGATGGAGGCGGTCATTCCCTTAGAAATTGGCCTCCCTACCATGAGATCAGAGCTTGTCGACCAAGGCCGAAACGAGATGAACCTGGCAATGGAGCTAGACCTAGCCGACGAGCGCCGAGATGCAGCGGCCATACGATTGGCCGACTATCAGCAACGGCTAGCCAGAGGATACAATGAAAACATCAGGGAAAGAAGTTTCTCAGTAGGAGAACTGGTTCTGAAGAAGACCCTGCCAGCTGACAGAGACCCAAATGAAGGCAAACTGGCCCTAAACTGGCATGGCCCGTTCAGGGTGGTTTCAATGGCAGGACGATCTTCTTATAGACTTGAAGGCTTAGAAGGCAGGCAGTTGCCGAGACTCTGGAATGCATCTCACTTAAAGAAGTTCTATTTCTAAGATGTAATGAAAGTCTCATGATCAATGAAAGTAGCATTTGCCCTGTCATTAATCTGTGTCATCTTATCTGAGTTCGGTAGCTTCGGGTTCATACACCCTGGGATTGACTCCGGATTCATACATCCAGTCTTCCCTAATTTTTGGGTTTACGCGCCCATGGACTGACTTAGGATTGATACATCCAGTCGCTCCTAAAACCCTAGGTTGATACACCTTGGGACTGACTTCGGATTCATACATCCAGTCTTCCCTAAATTTTAGGTTCATGTGCCCATGGACTGACTTAGGATTTTTATATCCAGTCGCTCCTAAAACCCTGGGTTGATACACCTTGGGACTGACTTTGGATTCATACATCCAGTCTTCCCTAAATTTTGGGTTCACGTGCTCATGGACTGACTTAGGATTTTTGCATCCAGTCGCTCTTAAAACCCTGGGTTCATACACCTTGGGACTGACTTCGGATTCATACATCCAGTCTTCCCTAAACTTTAGGTTCACGTGCCCATGGATTGACTTAGGATTTATACATCCAGTCGCACCTAAAACCCGGGGTCCAAATACCCTGGGACTAACTTCGGATTTCCACATCCAGTCTTCCCTAAACTTTGGGTTCATACAGCCCTCGAGATCGATCCTGGACTCAGGATCGCACAGCCAAGACCCTCGAGACTCTGGGTTCATCTCGGCTAAACTTTGGGTTCATAAACCCCCCGAGATCGATCCCGGACTCAGGCTCGCACAGCCGAGATCCTCGAGACACTTGCTTCATCTCGGCTAATGACAGTCTTTGAAAGACAGAACAGTGCAAGCACAAAAGTGCAGAAAAATAGCACAGAAAAGAAGAAAAGTGCAGAAAAATAGCACAAAAAATACAGAAAAAAGCAAAACAAGCACAGAAGTGCAGAAAAACAGTACAGAAAAGCAAAAAAGAATGCAAAGATGCTAAATACTTATTTCTTTTGATCAGAAACTTCTTTCTTTTATTGAATGTAATTTCTTCTTTACAAGGATTACAGAAAAGAAAAATAAAATACAATAAGGAGGCTCACAATCCTCTAAAAACAGAAAAAGAAGGGAGTTTGGAGGTCTTGATCTTCACCGGCCCGCTGCTTGGAGGTCTTGATCTTCACTGGTCCTCAGCCCGAAGGCTTCTCGATCTGGTCCTCAATGCCACACAACACCCTGCAGCATGATCCCACATAGGACCGTGCAGGATCAAGTGCGCGACCAACTCCCGACCAGAGAATAATCACCTCCCAGCCGCATAGGCAGGAATTGATCTCCTCGCAGCCGCACAGGCGGGAGTTGGCCGTGGACCCTCGTTCAGAGAACGCGTAGTCCACGGGGACCGTCTTCAGAGAGCGCGCAGACCACGACTTCCGGCGACAGCCCCTCCCAGAGGAAGCTGTCTTCAGTCGCAGAAGGATTGGTCAGAGCAAAGGTTCCTAAACGAGTTCTACAAGGCAAAACTGCCAGAACATCTGGCAGACGCGGACAGATCCTCATCACTGTGAGAAATGAAAAGGAAGAAAGGTCTCAGGTTCAAGGTCTTTCTTCTCCCCCATGGCAGGCCTGCTGCCTCAATTTATAGAGGGAGGAAGGGCTCAGTAATCGAAGACCCATCACTGAGGCAAGGTCTCCCATGCCTCGCGTGGAGTGCACATCTCCTACAAGTTGACTAGCGGCTTCGATGGTGACACGTGGAGCCATCTGCTCGTTTTCCGCATCGGCCGTACCGCTGCACTTACTGCTATTTATGAGCCTCGGAATGCGGGATATCGGAGCGGATACCTATGAAGACCGTTCGGCACTCTCTCCAACTCAAGACTCTCACGTCACGTCACTCAGCTGGACTCAAGCACAAAGGAGCCAAACTTAAAAAGATGGAGAAAAAGAAAGCACAAGTGAAGAAGCTCTGCCTTTCATTAAAAGTGATGGGGATTGCATGCAAGTTCACACTACATTTTAAAAAGATAGAAAAATTACAAGTATGAAAGCAGCAAAGACACAGCGACCGAAAAACTACAAGGGCTTCGGCGACTCGACCAGCACTATCACGGTCTCTGAAGGACCGGCGGTCTCGGTGACAACCGCGGCCTTCTCAGGCGCATCACCCGTAGGAGGGGCAGAAGGAGCGTCGCCCAAAGGTGCAGTCGGAGCATCATCGGCAGAAGGGATAGGTGGAGCGCCATCCGAGATAAGACCAGCTGAGGAGCATCCACCTGGGCACTCTCGGCCAACGGAGCGGAACTCGGCTCGGGGTCTGGACCAGAATACTTTGGCAGATTCTGATAGACCGGGTGGTCTTCAGGAACCCTTGCACACTTCAGTGCGGCCAGGCACCCCTCCTCGAACAGAATGGAGGTGATCTCCTCCACCTGCCTCTCGTACTCCTCTGTAGCCTGGTCCACCCCCTTCTGAAAGGAAGATTGGGCCTCAGTCTGCAGAGAGGACTTGAGGTCAGCGTTCTCCTTCTTCAGCTCGGCGTTTTCTTTGTGAAGCCTCTCGACTTCGGCACGCCTGGCTAGCACTTCGCCACGCTGCCTCGACGATTCTGCCGCCGAATTAGCCTTCACTTTGGCCAGCTCCGTCTCCAGCTCGGAATCCTCCTCTTCTTCACCCAGATCTCGCCCTTCAACTATTGGGCCGTCGACATGAGATCGGTGATGCTGACCAGAGCCACATCCAGCTGCGCAGTCACCTCGGCGCTGCTCCTCTTCAGCTCTCCCAGCTCATTCTTCAATTTTTCCCTCTCGGACTCTAATTGGGTGATCTTGGAGACGTTCTTGTCGCTCCTCTCCATTACCAACAGGAGCCTCTGCACATTCTGCAAAAGAAAACAGGTCAGATGGAAGCAGCCGAAATGAAATACATCAAAAGAACATCAAGGGTACTTACCTGGGAGAGGCCTGGATCACCGAGCCCAGCAGACTCTCGTTGTCATACTTCGCGTGCAGCTCCATGTCGCGCGGCAGGGCACAGGCTTTGGTAAGAGCCCCATTGACGAGAGAATTCCCCTGCACCCGGTCCTCCATGCTCAAAGGTTTCCCGGGTTGGGTCTCCAATCTAGGCCTCCATGCCGCCGGGGCAGTACGAGGTCCGGGGTTCGATCCAGACCCTTACCCTGCAGGAATGACTAGGTCACGGGCCGTGTCAGCAGAAGCCCTGCTCGCTGGCGCACTTTTTCAGGGGGTGCCTTGCCTCCAGAGGTGCGCGTAGGCGCCTTGTCTTTAGGGGCCTGCTCAGCCCCCGATTCTTTCTCCCCCGCCTTGGATCTCTTCCTCGGCGGAAACCCGTCCCACGGGCGATCCGGTGAGCGCCTCTGCACTCCTTCGATCGAATCAGTAGCCGGGGCAGAGGAAACAGTAGCTCCCCCCGAGCCCGAAGCCATGCGAGCACTGGTAGAAGAAGGCGTCGCAGAAGACGAAGACCCGCGCCTAAACTTGGCCGCCAGGTCCTTGGTTCCTGGCACTCTTGAGCTGCCCTCCATCCTCTCTTCCGGGTCAGATGTGTAAGCGTCCACTACCACCCTTAGGCTCGGAGACCCCGAACTGGAAGAAGTAGATGCCTCACCGCCAGGCGCAGCTCGGCTCACAGCAGGATCGATCAGAGGCATGCCCGCAGGCACGGCCACAGTGACAGGAGGGAGATCAGGCTGCAGCTCGTCCTCAGACACCGCCCCAGTCCTCCTGTAATGGCCGCGGTACCTCGGCGTGTATCCTAACAGTTTCCAGGCCGATCTGTTCTCGTGCCCGGTGTATCTCTCGACCTTCCTGTGGTCAGCGACGTTCTTGCTCCAACCGTCGCTTACAGCTCAGCGCTGCCTCGCTCACAGTTCTGCACAGCAAACAACAAGAGTATCAGTTCGGCAATATGAAAGTTAAGCAAAAGGAGCAGAATGAAGAGTCGGTGTTTACTTGGGACGGCCCCGAGATGGCGAGGGACCCTGAGCATCCTGTCCTCGCCAGCGCCGAACTCCCAATCCCCCGAAACACAGAAGAGATCTTCCTCGGTGTTTTTACTAGAATCCACCAAGGCCAGGACGAAGCCTTTTCGGAGCTGCTTCACCCGAAGATAATAGTTGTCTCCCCCAGCCTTGCAGATGTCGTACACATCCTCGATATCGTGGACGCCCAAATTGATCCCAAGATCTCGTTCAATCTCGCAGTGCCCATGATGACCTTGAAGCCATTGGGCATCAGCTGGCAAGGGGTGATGAACCAGGTGCTAAGGCAGGCTCTAAGCAGGGGATGCAGAGGAAATCTGACCCCACCTTCAATCACAGAGATCAAAGGGAACGGCATCCAGCCACAGGACCAGCAGCGCAGGGCGTAGTCGTAGGGAGTCGCCGGCCTGAGGCGGACCCCCTCCGGGATAATGAACGTAGCCTTAAACCTAGCCATGTCCTCTGCCGTATCTAACTGAAACCTGGGGGTGGCCATCTCTACAAGAAGAAGAAGGCGAAAAGAAACCCTAAATGCAGAAACCCTAAAAAAGACAGGGGCACGAAGTCACTTACTGAAGCAGAGGCGTGAATCAGGAATCAGCCTGGGCACGCCCTACGGTCATCCCCGCCAGAGCACTACAGAAAGATCTTGAGAAGGCAAACGAAGACCGGAGCAGGATTCGAAGACTAGAGCAGGAATCGAATGTAAGGGCAGAGAAAATCAGAAGAGAAGATAAAGAAAGAAGAACGGAGGAAGACAACCCTATTTATAGGGGAAGGAAGCCCTCTTTGGGCGCCATTTACGAATTTGAAAAGACAAGCTTCGCGATCCGCGCCTGTCTCATCATCTTGATGGCACGATCAGTGAGGAAGCAACACGTGTAGCCACCGGTTCGTTTCCTGGGGCGAACGGGACGCGATATTTATTGCCTTGGAGAAATCAAAGTGGCGTCCAGTAATGATCAAAGCATCTCCAGTCGGACTCTCTAGCTTCTGACCCCTAAAGGCTAGGGCGCTTAAGAAGTCACAAGCTAGGGGGCAATTGTGTGGGGAGATTTTCAAGACTCCAGGATTATGTTAATCACGGTTATAAGATGTCACTAAGCACATCCACGTGCCATCCACGTGCCACCCGGACTCGCCTCGGCTGCCGGGACAGAGGCCTCGGCCGAAAGCAGACAGACTTTGGCTGTTAGCGCCGAGCTCGGCTACCAAGGATCCACTTCGGCTAAAGAGCTTGACCCCGGCCGAAGGAGCCGGGACGGAAGCCGAAATGAAGAAGAAACCCCACTCGCGCCCCACGCCAGCCACGTCATCAGACACGTGGCAGAATAGGGGCGCGAGCCAGTGGGACAGATGCGACATCCAGCCGTCCACAATCTTTGCCGGATCGCTGACAGGGCGGCATCTAGCGGCAGTAGCCAAATCAGGGCAAGGCCCGAGGATGGATCCGATGAGACCTCTACCGCCAAAGGCGTCTAATATGATTTGACTCAACATGACATGCATTAAATGCAATGTGGGCTGATCGGACTGGCATTAAGTGCAATGTGGGCTGAGATGGACCGCATTTATTACTTTGTGGGCTGATAAGGCATTCCCTATCAAATCAGGGGACCCACTCCAAAATATCATCCAAAATATCATCAAGAGTCTTCTATAAATAGGACCCCATTCCACAAGCAAGGTACGCAACCTACACACTTGAGAGTCATTACTCTGCCTCTCTTCTTCCTCTCCTTCCTTAGTTAAGTTCATACACTGACTTAGGCATCGGAGAGCCTTGCGCCGCCCAGGCCAGGGTCCTCTGACCGTTTGTTCTTCCCTTTCAGGCTTTGAGGCAGCAGATCATCTTCTTTCATTCGGATAAGTCCTATCAGGCACCCTTAATCTTGTGAGTCATCGTTTTTTGCACTTACAATGATGATTATAAAATCATAAAGTGCATGGCTAAAATATAAAGTCCATTGCTACTAAAATGAACATAGAGTATATAATACAAACATCAATTTTTAGCAAGAAAATAAAAATATATATAAAAGAAAAACTACCCACCAAGGGCAATGGAAAACTTTGAAGAGAATCCTCGCACTGCTATGATATATGGAGTAATATCCTGTCAAAAGCTTCCACGATGACCATGTACCTGTACGTAACATTTCTAAAGAAACTTGCCCATTTCTAAAACAACTGGTATTAATACGCATAAAGTGTTCATAATCCACATTTGAGCTCAGTTAGCAACCAGGTTATGGATTCAAGCACATCGAAACGTTTATGTAACAAACTAACTACGGTGCTTGGTTCAGCCCAGTAAATTCAGCACAAACAAAACTACTTTTTCACTAACAAGATTGACTTGGGTTGAATTTACCTTCTCTTAGTTTGCACCGAGCCCCTGGACAGTGCTACTAAACCCTCAATAATGCTCCCTTCTTATAGGCATTTTATCAAACATGTAACATGCATGAAAAACATAAAAGCGCTTCCCTTAGTTCCCTTACAAATATCCAGGATGTACATGTTTCATATATATGTCAAGATAAGAAATTGCAATGAATCTCTATTTCAACAAACACACATGAGGTACATATCTACCAACAACCCAGAAGAACTCGGTCCATTTCACCATGTTAATATCAAATGAATGATACAAAAACACCTAGAAGAAGGAAAGAAAAAAAATGTATTTTTATATAGCAAAAAATAGATAAAGAAATGTAAATCAGCCATAGATAGAGATAGAGTAAGAGGGAATCAAATCCCTTAGATTCACTGACATCGATCTGGTAAACTCATCCCCATCCATGGAAATCGAATATAAAAAATAAGGCAAAAATCTTTTTTGGTGCAAGCAGCAGCTGTGCTCATCTCAGTCATGGTTTTTGTCTCAAAACCCCTAATTTTCTCAAACCCAGACATTCTTGACAGAAAAACACCTTTTACAAACGATTTCGTGGTGGGAAACTTATGAAATGAAATGGGTTTGGGTGATTTCAAGCAACAAGTAAGACAAGAAGAAGATCTGAGAGTGGGAATGTAAGAAATTGCTACTGTAGCAGCCACTACTGACATTTGGGGGTTTTCGAATGGAGAGGGTTTTCGATGATGGGATGGACGATGGTTCAAGAGAGACGAGGGTAAGGGCTGGAGATTTGGGGGTTTTCGAATGGAGAGGAATTTCAGTCGGATCGGCTGAGAGAGTGGGAGTGATGTGCCAGCGTGAGGGTTGCATGGGATGGAAAGGACAGCGAGATGATGCGGGAGGGCAGAGGGCAGAGCGTGGGAGGCCAGAGGGCAGAGCGGTGGCGTGGCAGGTGCTGCGGGAAGGAAGAGCCCGAGAGGGACAAAAAGGGGGGAATAAAAAACGTGAAGAAGAAGTGGGTTTCTTGGGGGGGTGTTTTAAAAGACAAAAATTAGACTCCAACGCTTTGTGTAGTTACTATACTTAAAAAAATTAAAAAAAAAAGATTTTTAATAAACATTAAGTTCGGAAAAATTATCAGCAATGCTTACAAGCGTCGTTGATAATATCCTGATTACATCCTACCAAAACTGAGTTGCTACGCTTTAAAGCGTTGCCAATAATGTGTATTAGCAACTTTTCGAAAGCGTTGCAAATAAAAATGTCGCAAAAAGACTCATTTGTTGTAGTGAAAGGGAAAGTGGGATTAAAAAAAAAGAAAATGGGGAAAGACCCCAGCCGCTGTGACCTAACGACCCCTCATGAACTCCTCCTTCCAATGGCTCCTCATCGACCCAAGTGCCCCAAACCCTAAGAGGCTCCACCCCCTCCCTCCCCCACCCTTCCCCTCCACCGGCTCCGCCTGCGACGTCCTCAGCCCCCGGATCTTCATCCTCGGCAGCTCCATCTCCGACATCCCTTCGTCCATCGTCTCGATCTTCGACGCCCGCTTCAATCGCTGGGAGATCGGCCCCAGCATGAGGGTCCCCCGTGAGTTCTCCGTAGCTGGCTAGACGGAGGTATTCGACCTGGCCGTAGGATCTTGGTCCCCCGTCCCCTCCCCTGTCGACGTCCAGGAGAAGTGGATGCACAGCAGCGCCGTCCTCGGCGGTAAGCTCTTCGCCATGGCGGACCGCGGTGGGGTCATCTACGATCCAGCCTCGTCCGCTTGATCTAGGCTGGCGCGGGAGCAGGGCGGGAGCAAGGAAAAAAAAGGGGAAGGGGAGCAGGGCGGGAGCAGGGGAAAAAACAAGAGGGAAGGGAAAAGTGAAGAAAAAATGGGTGGGGGTGGGGGGTGTTTGTATAAAGGGCATTAGCGACTGCTGTGGCGCCTTATTTTTGCAAACGAAGTTTTGTTTTCGTCTCCTGCACTTTTGAAAAAAATTAAAACAAATGACAAAATTTGTATTTCGTCCTTTTTGGGTGTTCTTTTAAGACAAAAAAAAAATTTCATCATCAAATTTCGTCACAGTAGCCTAGATTTCTTGTAGTGAATATTTTATCGGTAAAACATAACCTTCGTCGGAGAGAGAGAAGAGCGCGCAAGAGAGAGAGTGAAAAGAAGGGTTTCGGTGGCGGGAGAGGGAAAAAAATTGGGAAATTTATCGACGATTATTTCTCGTCGCAAAAAATATAAATCTTCACCGGTAAAAAATAATTTTTTTATTTTTTTTTAAAGTAAAAAAGTCTACCAACCTTTACCGATGTTTTATATTAAACGTCGGTGATAAATTTTCCGACGCTAATTTTCATCGGTAAAAATAATTTCTAACACGTTTTGTCAAGGGTAGACACGGGCGAGGTAAAGCGGGATTTATTGCCACTAACTCTATTCGTGGTGGCAACAAGTAACAAGTAGCCACAAAAACACTGGCCGCGGCAAAAAGTTCGACGCTAAAAGTCATTTTTTTGGTAGTGTGAGCAATGGGTTCTCGGTGGGTATCGTGAGAAGAAGAAGGGGTGCGAAATTTTTTTGGTGTCAAGATTTGGGTTCTCAGTGGGTATCGTCTATCCCTAATTTGGGGTTAAATTTTGGGTGTCAAAAAAAGGGTGCGAAATATTTTTGGAATATTAATTTGGCGGGTTTCTTTTTTTACGGCATGCGGAATGTGGGCTGTGAAAGCTGATTAATCTTACAGCTTCTCAAAGCAGGCCATGAACTTAATTTGAATGGCTTGGCCTTTTACAGCGTGCAACATGTGGGCTGTGATACCCTAATATTTTTACGGCTTGCGAATGTGGGCCGCAAATGCTCAATAATTTACGGCATCCTAAATGCACGCCGTAATTGATAAGATCTCACGGCACGCAAAATGCACGCCTTAATAAAGAGAAGAAAAAGCCCTTTTGCGGCTCGCATTCCATGCGCGACATACTATTATATCATTTATAGCTTGCATTCAATGCACGCCGTAAATGAGAAGCTGTAAAAGCCCTGAAATGGTGTAGTGAATTAAAGCAGAGCATGAAAATATATAATTAAGGAAAGCAAGTTTACTTAGATGATTTAACTATTGATTTCAAGCTTTAGCTTTCCAAATGACCCTTAGTATTCCTTAGCTCATTCCCCTTTGTTTGGCCTCAAAACATCTCAAGGAGGGGCTCTTGCCTCTTGGTTCCTCAAAATTTTCAAAGGAATGAACTAGTATTTATACCCAAAAAGTAGGTTTCTAAATGTCCTTGGTCGACCTGAGCTTAACGGTCATAAATTTGACCATTTGAAAAAGCAGCCCAACGGCTCTTTGCTCGGTCGACCGGGTCCATGGGCTCCTGGTCGACCGAGCACACTGCAGGTCGACCCTGGCCCAGGGACCTTTTTCCCAAAAATACATATTTTAAAGTATTTTCTTGTGGGGATGTTGGGCCAATAAATCAAGCTTTGAAACATGATTTAAATCAATCTAAGTGTTTTAAAAAAAATTGAATCCAAAAATGCCAAAGATGATTTGAAACTTTTTAAAACCATAGGCAAGCTTGATTTATAGAACTTTTTTTAAACTAATTAAATGCATCCAAGATTTAAATCGAAAACATGCATGAACCTTAAGTTTTAATGGTCTTAAAAATAATGCATGAGAAAATCAAGATTTCAATATTCAAAATCAATGCATGTGTGAAAATTCAAATAATGATTAAAATGAATATGCATCCATCAAATTGCAAAACACAAAATCCCTAACAATCTCTCCCTTTGCAATTTGATGGCAACTTACTCAACATCGAATTTACACACTAAGTCTTCAGCCCCCCGTTAGCTGGACAAGTCTTGAAATCTCTTGGATGCTTTCTTCACTTAGCTTGGGCTCTAGTTCTTTTTCTTCAATCTTCTTGATGCTTGGAGCTTGATCATTCTTCAAGCTATCTTTTCATCTTTCTCTCTTTGGCCAAGCATCTTCTTTAGCTCCCAAGTTTTCTTTCTTTCTTTCAACTCTCCCCCTTTGACCATGCACTCTCTCCTTTTGGCAAGATATGCATTCTCTCCCCCTGTAGAAGATCATACAATATCTCCCCTTAGGGAACTTGGATATTTTCTCCCCTTTTGACATGAAATTGCAAAGGTAACTACACACATGAAATAAGGAAAATACCTTTTAGTAGCACCTGCTAACAAAAAAAAAATCAAAAATGGAATACATAACATGTTATCATATGTGGGTAGAAAGTTATAAGGGTAAAAAGCCAATACAAGGGTGAATTTGATCAAAGCTAATACTTCCTTAGAAGGTTTATACTCCCCCTCAATCCATTCTCTCCTTTTGTCAAACTTTTGACAAAGATTTAACTATTTGGTGCATTGAGAAGACTGGTTTTACCAATTGAGGGTTAACTTCAAGGGAAGGGTTAGATACCAATTGACTATAAAGCTCAATATGATCAAATTACCAAAATAAAGAGCAAGGCCATGCATGGGGATAAGCAATCATGGATATCAATTGGAATAAAGGATACCAATTGAGATCAAGGATATGATAGTTAACTCAATCACTCTAAAATAGAGTTAAAGGAATATAACTACTAGGATTAATCTAAATTAGAGCTATCCATGATGTTATGGGGTTTACTAAACATAGCATCAATCAATATAACTATGAAAACTATATGCTATGTAAATTTTGAAAGCATTTCATCCAATCATAAAATATGAATATCATGAGCAAAGTGAATGAAATGAAGATCAAGCATGAAGCCTACCTCAACCATTAACCAACCAAGATTATGAATATATAAACATATGGTGGTCATGTGATTTACCTATATGTGCACAAGAGAGGTGGCGAACATGAAGATTATGATGCTAATGGAATGTCAAATGGAACAAAAATATATTACTATCAAGTTCAATCCAATGTACACATGGTTTATCACATTCTCAAGATATGACATCAATTGGAAATTATATTAATTGAGACTAATTGAATATGAAACATGATTAAGAGCAAGGATGTGACAAATTAACATAAGATTCCATCAAGCAACATAAATGAATATTCATCACTTTTAATACTATTAGCACAAAAAATCACATATGTACTTAAAAAGCTCAAATGATCATAAAACAAAATATTTTACTATAAAGCACAAACAACATCAATTTGCATTAATGAAATAATATACAAATTTAGGCAAAAACATGCAAATCAATGACACCATACCGAACCACAAAGAGTAAGACATAATATCAAAATCAATTTGCATTAGAAATAAGATAGCTTTGTTGAGCAAACATGCAAATTGCTTGTAAAACGTGTTCCCTTCTAAATGATATAATCATAAGCACAAGGAAATAAACTCAAGGAAAATGCTTCTATAAATGTAACTAATAAAACTTAGAACATTTTCTAAATTTCTTCACAAATTACTTCAATATTCAAAATCCCAAAAATGAATCATTTATAAAATTATGATCAAGCAATTTTGAAAACCATGAAGTGAACTATTATAAATTTTCAATTTGTATTGTAAATATGACAAAAGACACTCATACAAATTGATTTAATAATATTCAAACTTGATATCAATTGGAAAATGCATTTATCCAAAACAATTTTGATAAGTCCTTAAAAATGCATATTTTTATGGTTATTTTTGGTAAGTTTAAGGACTTATCAAGCCAAGAGAGCCTCATTTAGTGTCATATCATGATTTTATGCACTTTTGATCCATTGTAGTACATTCATGTATAATTTGCTCAAAAACCATAATTTTTGCATCAAATCATGAGACCTGCTATTTTTTAGTTTTAATTTTGGAAAGATTTTTTCAAACGTGCTTTTCTCATGAAATTAATTAATAGGTGCACTCATTCATCATTTCATGAGAGATGGGCCCGCAGTCATGCAATTGTGAATTAAAAGTAAATTTGTCTGTTCACATGAAATTCATTTTTTTTTTTTGTTTTGCTTGCAGGAAATGAAAAGGGTCCCACACATGCACATGTGTGGGGCGTTCAAGAGGGGGGTCCACTTTCTTTGCACAAAATCCCAAGTTAATTTTGAAGATAATTCAAGATAATCAAAGAAAATCCATGAAGGGCCAAATCAAGAAAGAAGATTTCCAAAGAGATAAAAGTGGAAAGAATCTACACATATTGGGCATTCAATTTTCTCTTGATTCCAACTTAGAGTGTGCCACCTCATGTATCTCTCATGAATGTCAAGACAAAGGAAGATTTGCTAAAGATGAAAATATGACAAGTGCATGAAGATAGAATGGAGAAAAGAAATGATAAGACTTACTAAGTGAAGAAGATTCTTGCAACAAAGTAGGGACTAGGAGAAAAAAATAGGGCAGCCCATACCCTATTTAACGAAGGCCTTGGACGTCCACTCCCTTTCATGAAGGAAAAAGCCCCCTCCCTAGTGATATTCCTCCACCATTCTACCCATCTCCTTTCTCTACCATAGCTCATCTCTTTTTAAGAAGGCTTGTCCCAACTTGATGCTTCAACTAGAGAGGTTTCTTTCATCCTAATATGTAATTGTTTTTGAAATTTTAATTCTCCATCTTTTATGTAAAAACATTGCATATTAGTAAAAGTGTGATTTTTTTATTCTTTTTCTTATGTGATTAATGCTTGAATTATGTTTCCTTTGTTGTTGTTCTTGGATTGACAACCCAAGACCCTAAGGGCATAAAATAAGTAATTATGAATCCGGTTTGAGAATAAAAAAAGAGCATACTTATCACACATTTATTTTTATTGCAATTCCAACACATTTACATTTATTGAAAAATCCACATTTATTTATTTTTGCACTACACATTTAAATTCAAGCACTTGTTGTTTTCTTTTCTTCTTATGCTTATTATATGTTTATGTGAATTTTTTTTATGCATAGTTTATGGTTGGAATTAATCATTGCATGCATTTTCATATGGGTGGAGTTTAGATTTGTTTAAGTTGCCGAAATCGGAGTTTTAAATTGAATAAGTAAGAAAAGTCATAGATTTTAGTCAATAATTTCGGCCAAATATTTTTTGGAAATTCGGATCCCAACATAAAGTGCATAATTCAACACATTGTTGCAGAAATTTCATGACAGATTTTGTGTGAAAAGTTTGCGATTAGAAACCTGATCAAAACACATTATTTTTAGATGAAACTTGGGGAAATTAGAGTTTGATCAGTGTACTTTCAAACTCCAGAATTTCGAGCAAAACTAAGTTTGGAAAGATGGTGAGCCAGTGGCTCAAACATGGCTAGTCGGACCCACCTGTGTGCAGAATTTCTGCACAATTTTTTTTTTTTAGGTCATGTTCATAAAGTCATATCTTATTCGTTTTAAATCGTTTTCCACTTCCGTTTTTTTTTATTTGATTCATGCATCATTATAGTTTAAATTCCAGCCATTAAACTCAGTTTTAGGTTGCATTAGATTAGGAGAAATCATGCATCAAAACAGCCCAGCATACTAATTTTTTCAGACTTAGATTTTTTTTTGTCATAGCATAGCACAAATTGCATTACTAACTTTACCAACTTTCTAACTTTAGTATAGTTTCTAATTTTGTTTAGTTTGATTAATTTTCTATTTTTGGAAGTTCTCACTTGTGTATTATTTTACAGCAATTTTAGTTTTTAGTTTAGGACGCTTAGATTTAGGAAGTTTACTTTTCATTGGATTGTAATTAATTTAATTTTTGAAAATTAAGAATGATGGTTGTAATTTTTTAGCTTTTAGGTAGATTTAGATTTTTAATTTAGGGCAGGTACAAATTGCGAAGGAACCTTAGTTTACATTGCTCCATGTGGATCGACCTGGTCTCACCAGTTTTATTACTACAATCGCACCCTACACTTGGGGTCCGATCAACATTCAATTAAAAAATATAACTATATGGTTCTTAACCAATTGAGTCTCAAGTATTAAAGAATTGAATTTTTCATTTCAAAATTCTAACTAGTAAGCATAGAATGAAAATCAATTTCGATCCTCATCAAAGAATGTAACAATGAGGCATAAATCATTTTTCAACTTGCATTTTAAATGATATAACTTCTTTGGAGAACATACAAGTTGATCTTTCAAAAACAATAATTTTCCATTTGAAGGTATAACTTAGAAATCCATGAAAGATTCAAATTAATTCAAATCTTTTATTTTTTTCCAAAAAGATCTTACTATGATATCTAAACAAATGATTTTCCAACATCAATTGGTCATGAAAAATTTAGCTATGAAAGCTTTTATAATTACAATCAATTGATCATCAATAGAAATGCACTACAAGTGATATAACTATATGAGAACAAAATGCAAATCTATATGAGGATATTGCAATCAAATGATTTTGAAAACCAAAGATATAACTAAGAAAGTTCATGGAGACAAAATCAAATGATCACAAAGAAACATTGCATTTTAAGAGATGTGACTATGTAGGAACAAAATGCAACTGTAACATGACCAACAATTAGATATGACTAAAAAGAATAGGTTGGTCTAGTGAGGTTCAAGGCCTTAAGGTTACACTACAACATATTAGTCTTTTTGCGACGTTTATAAGTGTAGCAATAGAAACCAAAAGCGTTGCAAACGATTATCAGCAACGGTTTTGAAAGCATTGATGTGCGGTTGCAGTTGATGCTGACGCAGAAGATAACTAATGACGCTACAAAGCGTTGCAAAAGGCATATGCGTCAACTACGGTATTAAGCATTGCTAAAGCACTAAAAGTATTGCTAGTTAATCTTTTCTTCTTATTTTGATAATTTTCATTAAAATATGTTTCCCGACGCTTTTAAGAGTTGTAAAAGGTTCACTAACTGCAATGTTTTTGTATATGTTGCTGATTGTGTACTTTGGCTACGGCCTGTAAGCGTTGGTGATGTTATACTACTTGCTACGCTTTGTTACCGTTGGTGATGTATTATCATTTGCAACCCTTCTAAGGGTTGTAAAAGTACCATTTGCATGCACTGATATGATTCTCTAGAAAGTGTTAGCAATACTTATAAGGGTTGTAAAAAGACAATTCGAGGGTTGTAAAAAGACAATTCGCAAGGTATAATCGTTTATTCCAACCATCCACAAAAGAAAGAAAAAAACTACCTTTTTAATTCTCAAAGCAACGCGACAGATTCATGCATTGAAATTAATCCATCCGCCAGCATGATGCAGACTTACTGTTGTAAATCAGTTTTTGTGAAATCCAACTATTTTGATCATGGCAATCGGAGAAGTACCCCCCTTAGGAAGGTGAGAGGGTGTAAATAATTCTTACCAAAAGTAAAAAAAAAAAGAAATAAGAACAATAAAGCTTGTAGGCTCTACCCATAACACAACTAGAGTGATCTCCCACCCATGAGTGGGGTATGGAACCGAGTGAGGTCCGCCCAATAAAATTACTAGCCACTCAAAAAAATAAAAAAATGACATTTCTTGTTTATGGGATGTCTTCAATTAACTTTGCTCTAAAACGAGTTGGCCGACATGAAGATTAAGTATATCATTAATACTTAATGAATACAATCTTATACATCATTAATCATATTCATTAATGACGGATGTTCCGTACACACCTATTTCTTGATAAGGGAGTAAAGTACAACATCAAAGCAAAGCTATAGAACCCATCTCAAGATTTTCTGACTTTTCTGAAAGTAGCACTTGTGCAAAAGAAACAGAGGAAGTAATGGAATTTTGATGAGGCCGACCTTTATCTATTGCATGGAAGAGACATACCTAGATCTAGTAATAAGTCAAAATTTTGAGAATATGAAGGAACTTCTACGACCCCACAAAAGAAAAAAAAATCATTCGGGTGGGGTCCAGATGATCCAGACTCACCAATTTCTAGAGAAAGGAGTAAAGTGCAAAATTACATCAAAGCGTAGCCGTACAATACCATATCACAGTTTTATTTTCCTTTTTTAAAGTGGGATAGAAAATTAAACAATGCAATCAAGCCGACTTGGCACGGTCTTTACCTTTATATATTGCAAGGAAATTAAGGAGGTACCTTGCTCTATTTTTATGTCATAAATTTTGTGAATGCGAACAACTTATGGCCCAAACTGTATGTATTTCCAACCATCCAGAAAAGAAAAAACTATTTTTTAAGTTCTCAAAGCCAAGCGACAGATTCATGCATTGAAATTAATCCATCTGCCTGCATGATGCAGACTTACTATTGTAAAACAATTTTGGTGTAGACCAACTATTTTGATCATGACAATCGGAGAAGTGATGGGTTGGTGAAGCCTAATCTAGACTTTATTCAATTACAGGGGTTTATCTGTAGTTTGTCGGTTTAATTTGGACCATCTGTTATAAGGCCAGATCTGACGTTGTGGTTGTCTAGAGGTTTAGGGCTTCATATATTTATACTGGGTGGTAAGAGCATTGTATTTATGAGATTGAGAGAGAACGAGTGAGACAGTGAGTGCTTGTACTCTTGTGGGAATCTGTAATAATAGTGAACGGCGTGAATCTCCCGTGGATGTAGGCAATCTTGCTGAACCACGTAAATCCGTATCTCGTGGATTGATTGTCTCGTATATCGTGCGTGTGTTTCCGATCTTAACAACCGGTATCAAAGCTAGATCCAAGGATTCTCCTAGGGCTTGGCATTGCGCTTGGTGTTGCGCGAGATCCACGATCGAGATTGGGTTTAATCCCGAAGAAGAGATCATCTCGATCTCTTGATTTCGCATCACCGAAGAGCTGATTGAAGCGTTTGTGCATTATCTGATTGAGCATGTTCTAAGACTTGCATGTATGTGAGCAAACCAGGAAACAAAAGTTCCAAAATGACCATTAAATATCATCTCCTTTAATAAATAAAGGAATATTAGGAATGAATATTACTTTAATTAATGACACCCTAATAATTTGTGTTGATCTTAATTTATACCTGTTGGAAGAATAATCACAAGTTGGATAGTGTGATAACTATTACTAAATATTGGTTCTCTTCTGATATTAGTGATTGCTAAAGATAATTCCATAAATGCAATTTAGTGGTAGGTCGTATAGATTGCTATCGTAAAATCATTGTTGTTCTGTACAATTTTTAGTTTCTTAATATACAACTTTTGTCAATTTTTTTATTATAAAAGGGCATTTCAAGGGCATGAATATATTTATTTATTATTTCTCTTACTCACGAGGTTTAAATTGAAAAACTTTAATCATTTTCTAACACATTTATTTATTTCATCATTGCAAGCTTCTTCTTCTTCTTGTTCTTCTTTTCATATATTTCAATGAAGTGTCATGCCTTTCCTTAAAGAGAAAATGAGAATCTCATAGAAACTTCTTGTCATGCTAGCGTTACTACTGACTTTAGAGTCAGTGAATGAAGTGATCGTTTTAAGTGTAAACAACTAAAATAAGTATTTGATGCTGAGCTGCAACAAATTCAGTTTGTCTTTGTTCGTTTTGAATTTTTCTTACTTTGATCAGCACTCCCAGCATCTATAAAAAACAGAGCAGAAGAGTTTATCTAGAATACCTGAGTTACATTCTTATGTATTTTTTAAGAGGAAGGTCTAATTCTTTTGGCAAATTTGTATTTGTAGTTTTTTATTTTTTGGTATTTTTCCCTATGGATATCTCTATTTTGTGAGCTTTCATTTAACTGAACTTCTATGATTACTTTGTATTATCCTTTTCTTACATGGTCTAAAATATAGCACTTTGTATCAAGCAAAGGAAAATGCTAACTCTTGGAGAGGTATTGCCTCTTTTTACCCCTAATAGTGGTCCGTCTTATAAAATAAAACAAAACACATGTTAAATACGAATATTGATCAACAGGTGCTCTGCAAATCTTACCCGTCAGAGTTCATATCATAGTTCCACCATTGTTGGTCCCTGTCGCTTGAGGACAAGCCAGATTACTTCATTATTCTTGATGGTCGGTGTGAGATGTTATTCTTCTTTGTAAGTTAAGACTATTTGTTATTTTGATGTCTTTAGGTAGGATATAATTATTTTTTAATAAAATCTGATTTTGTAGTGAACATATAATGTTCATGGTAATTGGTTAGAACAGTAAGCTCATCTGGTTCTTAGTTTTTATTTTTATTTTTTTATAAAATTGCAGGTTTTCAATTTGACTATGCTTTCGAATGGACTCCAACTTTAGCTGGTCAAGTCTACAGGAAATTGAAAAGTTTACCTGACCGGTTAAAAAAAATAAATTTAAATTTCTTTGTACACATTCATGATAAAATATTTAGAAATATGTGATTTATATCCTCAAAAAGTTATATAAATTCCATACCGATTGTCTTTTACGATCTCATTTTTCTCACTATATCATTGTTTTGTTGTTTTCAAATCCATAGGAAAAAAGTAGTGTCAGCTGTATTTGGACATTGCACGAGCCTTGCAATTTACAATCACTCATTTTCTATTGAAATTTGTTTTTAAATGTATTGAAGCTTCTACTGAATTTTTTAATAACTTTATTTTTTTTAAGATTCTTTTAGTAAAACTGTTCAGTGCATGTGCAGGCCGGGCTCCACTAGTAAGTTTTAAATGACTCGAAGGTGATGCAAGGGAGAATGATTAGGCCCAAAGATGTATCACCTAATGCATCATCTCTAGCAGTTGGTGTGTGTAAATATGATATTACTCGTTTCTACTAAAATTTTAATTTTTTAATTCATTATTTTGTTAAGTTTCCAATTGTGTGATTTTAAGAAAGCCTATTATCTTTTTGTTTATTAGAAATACTTCAATTTTAAATTTATCAAAATCAAATTTTTTATTTAAATCATAAGATTAAATGGGATATTTTATATGACTTCTACAGTTCTACTGCATGCTTTGCATGGGCGTTTTGTGTCACGCCCCGAGCCCGAGATTTCACACATCCCGATGCGCGACACACGCCCGCGTGAAAATTCAAGTCAAACTAATTGACTCTAGGTCCCCATGTACGGAATTTTACCCACATGATATCATGTGTGAGGTTTATATATCCATATATCTGTATTTTTCACCTGTATACATTTTTGTCAAATAGATATCCATCCGCAATTTATCATGTATCAAAATATGGAGCATAAGAGTCCATGAGCATAGATTAGATATCAAGTTCAAGTTCAAGAGATAAAGAGAGAAGAAGTAAGTTAGTTAAGTTAAAGTTTACAATCCCAAAAGTTAAGCTAGATCATTAAAACTACTACAAAAGATGTGGCAATCCTAACCACGGTCCATGGGTCATTTAAACGTCCATTTCTCATCGAGTAGATGTCTAGAAGACATCATCAGGAGTCCACTTTGCTACGTTAAGTGGAGGTTCCTCTTCCTCAAGGATCTCCGGGGCAGTGGCGTCGACATATTCACCTGTAACGCCAAGTGTAGCACCATTAGACTAAGCTAAGCAAGACAAACATATATAGTCCATATAACATGTATCAAATGAATAGTCAGACAGGTATAAATCGTAAGAGATCAAAGAATGATCACTAGGCATATCAGTGCATGAATTAACATGAGACATACGAGTTATAGATAACAGATAAACATATTAACAGGAGTAGTTGGCACATCCACATAAGCTATGTTCTCTCAAGTTAATCATATAACATGAAATAAAATGAGAGCAGAATATCAGAACATAACAGGGCGGTGCTACTAGGAGACAGAGGTACCCAGAATTCTCCATCGTAGACCTAGGGTGCCGGTAAACCCTCAGAATCATTTTCCTATTTGCAGAAGGCCAGAAGTATTTACTAAACCCACACTTAGCCGGGTCCGACTTAGATAGGGTCGAAGCTAAGTGGTGCCGACTCAGAGAGTGCAATGTACAACCAACAGATCAGGTGTAGAACGGTGTTAATCAGATACAGGATATATACAGGACAAGACATATAGATAACAATCGGGACTTACTGAACAAAGACAAAAATAAATGTAATATAACAGATGTGTAACAGAAAATACATAACTGAATAGAAGCATGATCAAGTCATACTAGAATATTGGAAACGGAATGCAATGCATGTACATACAGATCATATACGGAGTCAAGATGTAATTCAAGCCAAGCCTACGGTCCTTGGAACACATGTGGTCTCCACCGTCCAACTCAGGGTAGTACTAAGGATTTCGACATTGTCGGGCTATAAAGGACCCCTTGGCGTTACATAATTTGGATGTCGAATCCCTTAATAGAACACATTTGGTTCGGTTACAGTCCGAAGAATACAAGGCCCTTTGTGGGTACGGTTGCTCAATCCATATCCACAATTAACAAACCATTGGTCATGAAGAAAGTTCAGGGTGCACATCCTACCGGTCCATCTATTAGGCCAATCAACTAGAACAAGCTACGGTTCAATGTCCGGCTCCTGGAAACATCCATTTATCACAATTATGTAAAATCCAACATATATTCTTTTCTAAGGTTCAAATCAAATAAAATCATGAGCTTTCCAACGGTATGTAGATCTCCAAAAACGGACATACGGTTAAAAAGTTATGGTCGTTGGAAAATCTGCATACTGCAGGCATCAGGTTCGCTCGAGCGAACCCCAGACAGAGAGCTGTTCGCTCGACCGGACCAAAAGTTCGCTCGAGCAAACTCTCCCAGAGAGCCCTTCGCTCGAGCGTTCACTCACGCTCGCTCAAGCGAACTGTCAAATCCTGGGTCCGAAAATCTGAAACTTCTTTGTTTCCTTCCAAGCCATTCAAGGTATTCATTCCAGGTTTTACACACTACACATGAGTATCTTTGAGTTTCCAAAATGCTCATAAAAACCATCAATAATCCCATATACATTAACAAGAGAATTCATCCACAAAAATCCATTTTTGAGCAAGAGATGGGTATCTAAGCAAGATTGCATATATTCATGAATCAAACAAAGAAGCATGCATATAAACATGTAAGTTTAACTTGCCTTGGTACTTAGAAGCTAACTCTCACACCTAATCCTTCTTAAACTCGAAAATCCCCAAAATGCAAGTTCAAATGCCCTAAAAATGGTGAAAACGAAAATGAATGAAATGAATGGGGAAGAAGATGATGCATGCACGAATTTAGGACATAATCTCAAGATTGAAATGAATACAAAGGGAAAAGAAAAATGTAGCTCATCAAATAGAGGAGATTACAAAGAAAAGGGCTTACCCAAAAGAGCAAGGAGAAGAAAATGAAGAAACGCTTGAGCTTGGAAGATGGAGTTTCGTTGGAGAAGATGATAGGATTGGAATGGTGGATGGCTTCTACACATGCAAGGTTTCTTGGTTGTTGCTGGGAGTGAAGAAGAAGAAAATGGAATGGCTGGGCTGGGGTTTATAAAGCCAGACTTTCCATGCTTTACATGCAAGTCCACAAATGGGCTGAAAATCTCAAGAAAGGGCTTGGGCTGATTAAGTGGGCTGGAAATGGGTCTAAATGGATCCGAATTAAATGGGTCAAGACATGAAAGTTAAGGCCCATGAAATGCTTTATGCAATGCAATAAAAATCCAAAATTTCTAAGTACACACAAAAACCCAAAACACTCCAAAAGTCATTATCTACCTAGTAAATGGTCAAACCCTACTAATTCTATCTAATCAAGTCCAATTAAAGTCAAAACATCCATTAAGCAATTAATCTAAATTAATTAACTCTAAAACGAGATTAAGGCGGGTCGGGGTGTTACATTTTGCTAGTAATAAATGATGGGCCAAGATAAATACACCCACTCTAAAGACTAAACAAAGGGGCATTCTAAATGCACCCACCCTACATACTATTTAAACCCACTCTATAAGTTAGGATGTACGGCCTCCCTAAAAAGTAATGAATGGATGAGTGATGAGAGTACATGCATTTGTAGTTTTAATGTAACGAGGAGGAGGCACGTGCATGTGAGGACTGTAGCTGGGTTGGATCTGACAATACTCGGTGACCAATAAATATGGGGCCCATGCACATGGGAAATTGAGAATGGGAGTGACTGTTGACGAGACACGTGGCATCCTTGCCTCGACTGTTTGACTGGATGGGTTGGCCATCAAACACTCTATGGAGAAATTCTAAATTTGAACTGGTGAAAATAATTCTATAAAATTATTTTGGGTATCATTAATTCACGTTCATTATGGAGTCAGAAATAGACTCATTTATCAATTGAGAACTTAATTTAGGTTCCACATGAACCTTAAATTTCAAACATAATATTTTATAGATTGAAATCTATAGATGATCGGTGAATTAAATACCGATTTTGCATTCATATTTGTGTCACTTCAAAAGATGGGAGGGGGGGGGGGGGGGGCGTAAGTACATGTTTTTTAACATTTTTTTCAATGTTCATACTTTCGACCTCAAACACAAGTCTTAGAGCAAGTATACGGTTAAAATCCTTAACTTTACAATAAATCTCATTTTGTCATATTCAAAGCGCAAAGATCAATGACCCCCCAAGTGATGCAGATTTAGAACAATGGTTAAATCCAAGAGTTCCAATCCCCGGAGGCTTTAACCTACACGAATCTTGAGTTAAATGAGTGGAACTCTATGATGGGCCCCATCTACAATTCAAGCCATTCAAATTGAATGCCCTGTAGTCTTATGGGGGTATCCTCATATTTTAATTCAATCTTGCTCCAGCATTGGATTGACTATATAATAGAAAGAAGTGATTGACACAATTTTATGCATATTCATTATCATGTTTTCCATTGAATGGTCTATTCAAAGGTGGAGAGAATATTTCAACCCGTGGACCTGACATATGAATCTTTAATCTTGCAAACTGTAGCTCCAAAATCAATTTTTATTTGATATTTTTTGTATTTAATCATGAAGGTAGCAGATTTGATGCATTGTTTTGTAAGACATAATTACTGAATTGAAAAAAGATGTTCAGATACCACTGACCGTTAAAGGAAAAAAATCATCCTTTTTTCTGAATTGTTGGATTGTCTTCCTCTTGATGCAATTGTGTAGATCTGCTTGCAAGGATTTTGCAGAACCATATCGTTTGTCGATCAAAGGTCAGATGCTCAAGATATCGAAGTGCGAAGTTTTGACAGTCAGAGATCACATTGCTCGTGTCAGCAGTCTGCTGACGTCGTAACTGCCTGTTGCCTGCGTCAGCACCATGTACCGGCACCTGCAGTTATGGGCCTGCTTAATCTGGGTCGGGTTGGGTCTTGATCTGACCCAACCTACAATGAAGTGAGGTGGTGTTCCACTCTTTTTGACACGCGTCCCGATGAGAAGAAGAAAATAGCATGCACGTGCTTCTCATCTTTGTAGCTGCAAAGAAAAAAAAATATAATGAAAAGTGTGAACGGCAAACCGGGATAATGACCTTTATAATGACACAGGCAACCCGAGGTAGACAATGACACCTTCCTTCACTTTTGCTGGGGTTCTACTAAAGGCCGTATAAAGCTGGGTTCATTTACTTATTACTTTTGTGATAGGATAGAATATAGTGTGGGTGCATATCCCACCCCCACATCCCTACTCTATTGTACTTGGCAGACAGATAGCAACACCCACCCTTTTTTTTGATTGATTGATTGATTCAATCGAACATCTTTTCCACACTTTCTGGTTAGAGTGGGGCCCACTTTGAATTATCTGTACCATTGATGTGACCTGCCCATGCACACACGCACGCAAAAAGAAATTGGAGAGGCCGACAATCAACTACAGGGAAAAAAAAAAAAGAAACTCCAAAGATTCGGAAATGTGGGGTCCCCTGCAGGTTGAAGTCTTCCATCTGATCACAGTGAAATTAATCGTCTAATGGTTGTGATTAGAGACTTTCAACAGGTGGGACCCACCCAATGGACGATCAAAACCATCTGTTTGGTGGGCCAGCCACAACCCATGGTGCACAAATTGAGCAACACTTAACATTTCTCACTTCTCGTAATCATGACATGATTTTGATTGTTCTCTTTCAGGGTTATATTTGGGATGCCGATTGCACTGCCAATCACACTAGTTTACTACATCTTTGGATTATAAAATTTCCAAAGGAAACTTGAGATTAAAAGGAGTGAAGAGAAAAAGAAAATTGGGATCCATTACAATAAGCTCATATATTTTTTTCTGGAGACCAGAGAGTCATGAGAGGCTGCCAACTTTCCAACCAAAAGTGAGAATTATGGTGATGAATTTTACTCACGAAAGGATGTGATATGCCAAACAATATTATACCAGAAACTCGAATCTCATTCACCCAATTTGATGATTTTTGAGGAGATTCATTTGAAGGGAAACAGTGTTAAAAGAGACTAGATTTGATTCAAGAAATCTGGCAGGAGGAGATTAAAGCACACTTGGTTGAAGTTGTTGATGGTGTGATTATCTCCCTCAACTTCATTAAAAGACTGAAGTTACCATGCCTTGTTTGCTGCTTAAACTGTTCCGTGAACACTTGTAGCTCGACGTCACAAATGATGTCATCGTCTTGAAGAGACACACACGGTAATAAATCAAGTTTACTCCAAAATTTGTCTATGGAATCAATTGGTATGGGACGATCATCGTTCGAATATTTTTTTTTCATATATGAAAAATCGCCTCCGTTACAGTCCATGCAATGTATTTTGTAGTCTCCCAACTTCCCCCCTCTTGGAGGGCGGGATGAAAACTCCCACAGATCTTGTTGCTTGTAAGAGAAAATTCTCCTTTACATGGATATGGTCTTGGTTGAATTAGTGAAGATTTACTTTGGATTGACTTAAAAATCTGAAGAGTTCAAATGAATGCCCCGCCAATATAGGAAATGTCTTCAATTTTTACCATAAGTAAAGAGTTGAGAAATGCAGTTAATATAGAATTTTTCATTATTTATTATAATTTTAATCAAATAATTAATTTTATTATAAAATCATCTTTTATACTAGAAGTTGGAAAAAAGGTTCTGGACTCTCGAGGAAATTATTATAGACCGTATCTTTGAGCTTCAAAGGGCTTTGGATGTCAATTTTTACATTTTTTCCCCAACAAATAAACAAAAGCTGCATTGATCTAATTCTGACTTGATTAATTTAAAATCTTCAATCAACCACCTTTACTGCCAGTCAAATATCAATTTTTGTTGGGTTGATTCTGTTTAGCATTTTTTTGTAATAGTATGAAAATTTATTAAATCTAGACTAATTTAGATAAAATTGAAGATGTTAACTTGGTCAATACGAGATTACGAATTTTTTTTAATGCAGGTTTTCCATTTTCTCTTTAAATGAGAGATTTTTTTTATCCCTTTTGACCTGCCATTAATGCCCTACTTAGATTGGAAAAGTCTTTATTTAAATTCAGTAGATTTTTTTTAAATTATGAAGATTTTACATCTGATGCACCTTTGGTGAGGCAGGTCAAAATACATTGGTTAACCCTAGCCCGACCATTGTAAATAGGCTAGGTGGGTTGAGCGGGCTGACTCTAACCCGACCTGCCTAAAACATGGGTAAGCTTTTGTCGACCTATAACTGACCTGGATGCATTATTGGTCGGGCTATGTGGTTCAGGTAAGATGCAGGTAAAGTTAATGAGTCGGGTCAAATGTCAACAATAGTAGGTCGTAGTTATACCAACAAAAAAACAAACAGTTGGTATAAAATGAAAACTGTACAACATTTAATGTTGTAATGTACCCACTTCATTATTTTATGAGGATTTTACCGGAAAAAATACTTAATCCGGACGTGTTACGCAATCAAACACTATAGCAAGTGAAGCACCAATTAGAGCAATTGAGCCCGATTTTTAATTTTTTTTACCAAAAGAGCACATCGTCGGTGCCGACCTTATTTACACTGAATAAGGTCGGCGATGACCCTGTCTGCGACCCACATTATAGCTCATATCACTGTTTTTGCTCATTCTTCTCTTCTTTGGCCCCTAATATGGATTGAAGCTGGAAGCCTGGAACACATGTTAAATGGTTTTTGTGTACATGTCCAAAATCTATGTGGTTCGCTTGATGCGCCACACTCAAATTAACCATAGCCACATGGACGTAGTTTTAGCGAGGCACGGTTTAGCGAGGTATTGTTCGTGTGGGCAGTGTTGATGGTCATTGTGATCTTTCAAGTCGGACTTGACCCTCCAGGAGGTGTTTGGCAAGACACTGGATACCACAATGCTGCGTTATTTTGACCTAATGCTTTCAAATTGTCGCCTCCTAAACTAGTGCATCACTATGCTGGGAAATCAGTGATGTCATATGTGGATCCAAAGCATTACAAATGTTTCTCCTCTTTTTTTTTGCTTGGAAGTGAACTTTTATATTAAGCTAAAAACGATACTGACGTGTGGATGATAGACGTCAGTTACATACTCAAAAAAATATAAAACTGCAACAATCTTAGTAAAACCAGGAAATGAAAAAGAAACCAGTGCCACAATAGTAGATAAAGTAAACCAAAAAGAAGCCAGATGTCCCAAGTGTGTCAAGGCAGTCGTCATGTTGCTTTTGCTGCAACTATCCTCAACGCGTTGCCGAGTGCATGGCTGCCAAGTCTTCAGTCGTGCGCACAGGCGCTGCATGGCTTTCTTCATGTGGCCAAGTAGTTCTTGTAGTATGTTCATGAAGATAATAAAAAGAGCGAGTGTATGCCTGTGCCCTTTCCTTCTCTTGCTACAAAACAACCTGGATGTGCAGAGGTAATCCCGTAAATGATGTGGAAGCATGTGGGATTGCATATGCAACCAGTAAATCACTTACCGGAAAAAAATCACTTGAGCAGATGTTTGGTTTGCGATTGCATATGCTCCACTTGAAATAATGTAAAGCTTTAAGCCAGTAATTCCTCTGGTAGTGATTCGGCTCATCCCTTGAGCATGTGTTCGGTTTGAGAAGATGAACCCTATCTGGACCAACGCCTTATGAGCGAGCAGCTGTCGTTTGCTGGAACTAGGTGGAAGATATATCTTCTAGTTTTTATTGGGTGAGTCTAGGAGTAGCTTGATTGCTACAGTTAAAGAAATGGAGAAGGAAATGAAGAAGAGGAGCCATAGCTTCTTTGCTGGAACTAGGCCTAGACAAAGGCAAAGGCAGATGAAGATGAAGAACCGGGGCTTCATTACTGGAAATAGCTAGAACGAGCAGAATTCAATAGCTCATTACAGGGTCGGTGATGACCTTAGCTTTGTAAAATAAGGTCACCACCGACGCAAACTTCTTTTTTTTAAAACAAAAGTTGTAACTTTTCTAAGAAGATTTTGGCTAAAATGCTAATACAGCGTTAGTGATGACCTTAGCTTTGTAAAATAAGGTCACCACCACGTAGGTTTCCTTTTATTTTTAACAAAAGTTGTAACTTTTCGATGCGGTTTTTTGGCAAAGAGCCATCGGAGGGTGGTGACGAATTTGGATGTGGTTAGCCATCGGAGGGTGGTGACGAATGAATTTGAAAAAAACGAAAGAAACGGAGAAGTGAAGATTAATACCTCCCACACAAGACAGCAATCCTGATTCACCCCTTTCTCTCCTCTCTTGGTGTGAACAGATGCGAAGATCTAACAACCCTCCGCATCAACATTTCCACAAGTGCGAAGAATCATGTTCCTCTTCTTCGCTTCTCTCACCAGCGCTTCTGCAACTTCTCTTCCAGCTTCCTCCTCACTGCCCATCTTCTCTCTCCTCACAGGCAGCGACAGCAATAGAGACTTCACCAGCCCGTTCAGCAGAGAGGAAAAAAGTTGCCTCATCCTCACCGTCCAATCCAATCACAACACAACGATTCCTAGATCGGACAGGTACTAATCACTTCCGCCTCAGAGATGGTTTGAAAACCAATCCAATTCTCTGAAAGATAGAAATTGATAGAGACGACGATGATGATGATGAAAGATGGGGATTTTGAAAATCTTAGTTTTGAGAGAGAGAGATGATATTAGATTGGAAAGAGAAGAGAGAATCTTTGTGTTTGGACCTGACACGGGATTTAAATGGGAAAAGCTTTTTTCTTGCATGTGTGTGTGTGTGTGAGAGAGAGAGAGAGAGAGAGAGAGAGAGAGAGGTGCAGAAAGGTGTTTCAGTGTTATGTCTGTTAAGAGGAGTAAAGCAAATTGCAAACTAGACGAAAACTGCCTAGGTGGGTCTTTCTTCTCCTCCATAGATTAAAGATGCTCCAGAAGATTGAAATAAGTAATTAAATTCATTTACCAAAAGAAGAAGCAATTAAATTGTTGTAGTAGTATATGTGTATTGTCTTGAACTCAAAGAAAAAATCAAATCAAAATATAATGAGGCATTGTCTTTGGCTTTGAAATAGAAATCCTAGAATTAGAGATGTTGGTTTAGACTCCTATAAAGATCTGAGTCATCTTCGATCCCAAGGGCCCTCCAATTTGCATCACTAAACAACCAAACAATCTACTTGCAATGAATCCCGCCATTACCATCCAACCAAACAAGCCAACTCATCCCACCATCACCGACCCTTCTCTTAATTCATCTCAATTTCCCATCACCGACCCCTCACCCGCTTGCATCTCAACCCATTCTCATCACCTCTGTCACACACAAGCACAACTCACTCACAGCTCTCTATTGATGAGATTTATCAGATGAAACTACTGCCAAGTAGGTTCTCAATCCCCATTGCTTTGGCCTTTGAGAGAGTTTGAGTAGTGGAAATGGTTAATTTGTGTGTGGCGCATCAAGCGGACCACATAGATTCTGGACATGGTACACAAAAACCATTTAACCCTGTGTTCTAGGCTTCCAGCTTCAATCCATATTAGGAGCCAAAGAAGAGAAGAATGAGAAACAACAGAGATATGAGATATAATGTGGGTCGCGGACAGGGTCATCGCCGACCTTATTCAGTATAAATAAGGTCGGCGCCAACCTTATTCAAGTGTAAATAAGGTCGGCTCCGACGATGTGCTCTTTTGGTAAAAAAAATAAAAATCGAGCTCAATTGCTCTAATTGGCGCCCCACTTGCTAAAGCATTTAATTACGTAACACAAATGGATTAAGTGTTTTTTCCAATAAAATTATCTTATTCTATTGTAGCGGCCACCCATTTGTCTCGTAAATGCAGAGTGATGATGAGAGCGTGAGGAATCGAGCTGTTGATCGCTGCAAATGCGTGTGGGCTCTAGCCAAATATCCCTCTCAGGTACCCCCATTGTACTTAGATGCAATAGCTTCGTAGATTGGGCCGTACACCCTAACTTCGTAGACCCAATACCCACCAAGTTGCCTAGCATGACCATCCGTCAGCCAATCCACTCTTTTACTTTGGAAAAAGATGAAGAGCACGTCAAGATGACTTATCTTGACAAAATACTGGCAAAAGATTTGATTAAGTTGAAATCTGGCTAAAAGCCATTGCTTCCTCCAATAATTTGAGCCAATTGTCCACAATGAGACAACTTGGCTGTAGGAATTATTGAACACTTCTATCCTCTTTCTTCAATTATTGTGCCGTGTGTTCATGCTTTTCAATTTTTTATTGTTTTTCTTAATCAATGTAACGGGTTTGTGTCCTCATAGACTCGCACCTATGAAGAGAAAACCCCACAATTACAGGGAAAGAACTTCTGCATGTGAGGAAGGATTAACTCACACATGTGACGGGATGAAGATTTTGAAGAATTGACTGTTCATGCTTCCCATTCATACGTTGAATGGAAGAAATGTGTAGTAATAAAATAATAAATATTCCTTCCGTAGAATTACATAATTCTTGTAAAATTTTAATTTCCAAATTCTTATTTGCATATTTAACTTCTGTCATCTATAAAAATGTACTAAGGCTGACATCTGATTCTTATGCATTCTTCCTATCATGCAGGAGTTTCCAATAAATTTATTTAAATTTAGAATAAATTTATCTGAATTTTAAATAACACATTGCTATTAGTACACTAAATCTTTTGCCCGTGACAATTGATAAAGCTAGGTTATTCTAGTAATTTTCACTGAAAATACTATGCAATCCAATTAAAAAAAAAAAAAACCCTGATTGAATTGAAGTGTCTGCGTAGGCACATGGTGGGCACATCACCACATATCTCGGATAAGAGATTGGAAAATCCAAGCCCACTACCACATTCTGATGCCACCATGTGCTACACCACCCAATCGTGGGTTGAATGGTCTAGATTTGGTGTGGCCAATATCGTTCTGATGACACCTTGTGCTACATCACCCCATATGCTAATACCTTTGATCATCTAATATTTTGCCAAACTTCCTCAACAGGTTCTGTAACAAAGATTGTCTCATTTCTGCAATAGCGCAGGCGGTGAGATTTTTTCTTCTCAAAGCAGTAGCAAGCTTCGAGTTACTACATGAGGAAGTCTTGCTTGGAAGCATTGAGTGTGCAGTAGAAGACTAGCAACATCGTTCTCTCCCATTTGAATTTTGAGACTTGATTTATTTCTTCCCATATGAATTTCGAAACTTGATAAAACTAGAAAATAAAATCCGTTATGGTTAAATCAGTCATTAAATATGATGTTAAGGAGTTTAAAACTAGGGATTAAATTTGTGACATAACTTCAGACGGTTAGAAGAGGAAATTAGTATTATTAATGTATGATCTTGCATGCTTAAGGACATCTGCCTGAAATAAGTCTAGGCAAGACCTTAACTGAAAATCATGTGAATTAGAGGCCTTAAACATCAATATTACGGGACTTCTGGCCAAGTTTTCCATTTTCTTTTGTTTAACAAATTTACGCCCATTCCATTGATTACAGATCTAGGGACTGGTAACGAAAATCTTGTGTGAGTGATGGACATGGGATCAATATATTTTCCTGTGAATCAGATTTCAAGATATCTAGGGACTATTTTTTTTTATACAGTTAAGTTAGGCGAAGAAATTTGCCCAAGCTGCAACGAACCCTATAACTTGATTGACCTTGTGCAATGGATACACGGCGGCGTCTTCCACTACCGCTCAAAATGGAATGTCTGTCAATGGGAGCAAGCTATCTATGATAAAACTGGTCAAATCAATGCTGATCTTGAGAAGCAAATGCATGATTTTGATCACAATGGGTGAAACAAATGAAACTTAGGGGCTCGAAGAGGAAGAAGAGAAAAAAAAAAGGGTTTTAGATTTTAAATTAGGAAAACATATTCTAACATATGATGAAAGAATTGACATTCCATGATACTGTAGAAAGGGGGGAATTTTGTCAAAAAGAAAAAAGAAAAAAAAAAGTAGTGTAAGGCCCTCCGCTATCATTATGAAGTGTTCAGACCTCCATTTTTTAAAAAATTGAAGGTTTTTTTTTTTTTTAGAAAAATTCCTTGTTTTATTATTAATTGAAGGAATCATATTCAATTGGCAACCACCAGCACCCTCCTCATCTTAGCCACATAGTAAGGCCAATATTTTTTCCCCTTTTCATGTGCATTTGGTTAATTGGAAAGTATTGACCTTTCGAATTGGATTGAGGAACCTTGATGTTCAATTTCATCTTAGTGTTTTCCCATGTGAGTAGATGAGCGGATGAGCACAGGAGAGGAGACCCCATATATGTGTATGATATCGTGCTTTAGCAAAGGTGGTCAAGATAGTTAATAAATTTTAACTAGAAAAAAAGTAACAGTACAACCTAAAATTTGTATCAATCGGTTCTAAATGAGAGTTTTATATGGCTAAATGGGGATTAGAAAGACAATGTATATTGTAAGTGCCTAAAAATTACGGACTTGGAATCAGGGATTAGGACCCCTGTTTTAGGTAGTCTGGATGATGATTAACGTGGCTCCGGCTGGACCTGAAAAAGGAAGAGAGGAAGCAAGTCAGAGGACCCTGGCTGTGGGCAGCACAAGGCTCTCCGATGCTTAAGTCAGTTCAGGGACTGAGTAAGGGAGATGGAGAGAAATTTGCAGAGTGAGAGTATGTGTTTTGGGTTGCATACCTTAGAATGAAGTTGGAGCCTCTATTTATAGGAGAGGGGGTTGACTTGCATGGGCGAGCCCCATGATGGGTTTTGCCACTCGAGTGGCTCTGTCCACTCAGTCCATGCTTCATTAAATGCCTGTCTCACCTACCCATTCCTCATTAAATGCCAATCTTATCGGGCCAGGCAATGGTTGACTTTCGGGCCTAGTCCTATCGGGCCTGGCCTGGAGCCATGCTTTGGCACGCGCGTGGCCCGCATAACGCTGTTTTGTCAGGAATGATGGGCCGCAGGGCATGCTTTAGCGGGTGCCTTCGGCCTGTCAATGGTCCCATCAGTATCTGTCTCTTCCGCCGTGCCGAGGTCGATTTATAAGGACCAGTGCCATCTGACCTCGGGGCTCTCACCTCGGCAGGCGCCGTGACCCATCAGCCGGGGTCCGCCCTGGCCGAGCGGAGGCATGATTAGCTGGATTTATTCCAAGGCTAGTCCTGATCTCGGCTTAGTAGAAACATCCCCACAGAATTGCCCCCCAGCTTTTGAGCTCTTAGAGTATCCCAACTCTTTGAGGTCGGAAGCTGAGAAGGACTCCTAGAAGGATTGCCGAGATGCGGTGTGCCGCAATGCCGCGCTGCACTGTATCCGGATCCGGAAGAAGCCCAAAAGGCTCGCGATTTTGTAATCTCATCACGGCTTTGGTCGCGGGTGCCTCGATCTTATCCGTTGTCGCCTCGATGCTCGAGGCATTAAATGGCGCACGGAATTTAGGCTGGCGATTCCACGTGTCATCCTTGGCGTGGTCGGCCCGTCTTTTCATAGCGGCGCGCGCAGTGAAAAGACGCGGCCTTTTCGAAATTCGAAAAGGCGCCATCATTGGGCGCTCTGTTTTTTGCTATAAGTAGGGGGAGGCGCCCCCTACCCTTCTTCTTTTCTCTTTATCCTTGCCTTCCAGAACAGAGAGAGAGTTATCGCAGAGATCTTCCCGGAGGAGAGCGCTCGTTGAAGAGAAGTGCTGTCGGAATCTTGCTTCCGCAGGCTCAAACACCACTCCGCCCTTAGCTCTCGTAAGTCCTCTTTCTTCTGTTTCATTTCTTCCTGCACTTAGGGCTCTGGCTAGGGTTTTTCTGTCCTTCCATCCCTGTCCTTTCTTCTTCTGGTTTGTTCTTCGAGAGATGGGCATATATAGTCACTGGATAGGGTCCGAAAGGGGGTTAGCCGACCTTAGAGCCAAGTTCAGGATACCGGACGGAGTCCTAGTTAAGGCGGCCCCTCCCGTCGCCTATGCCGATGGTGGCTTCTTTGACGGCTGGATGCCATTTCCCTTAGTGGCCGTCATCGAGGGCGGGGTTAGGTTTCCCCTTCGCCCTCTACTTAGGGATTGCCTCAGGGCATGGAACCTCTGCCCCTATCAACTGATGCCTAACAGCTTCAAGATTGTAATGGGCACTGACGTGCTCAATACGGTCCAGGGCATTGGTCTCGGCGTCCATGATATTGAGGACACCTATGACCTATGCAAGTCCGGAAGGGATATGTATTACCTCCGTATCAAGCCGGGTCGGAGGCCAGTTCGTCCAAGCCTTGGAGGGTTCCAATAAGTATGCCGGGGACGACCGTCTGGTGGTTTCAGGCAACTGGGAATTTGGTGATGACGAGCCCATTGCACAGAGATCGTTCAAGATTCCTCGTCATCTCGGCACTTCTCTAAGTAATTACAGTCATAGCATGCTTTTTTATATCTCTTGCTTCTTTGTACTATCAGGCTTATGTTATTTGTTCTCTGTAGGTGCTCGTCAGAAGAAGGCGGCAGCTAGCCGAGACGGTTGGAGGAGGAACAAGTCTTGGATCCAGTCCTTGGAGAGCTACCACGGCCACGAGGACAGGTCGGCGTGGAAGCTTCTGGGGTACCAGCCGAGATATCGCGGCTACAAGAAGTACGCCGCTCATCGTTCGGAGACTGCGGCGGAGGTAGAAGAGGAGAGTGGAGAGGAGGACGAGCAAGCCGCGGCTGACGCTGAGGACCGTGCCGCATCCGATACTGAGGCATCCACCTCGGGAGTCGACGCGGAGAACGCCGAGACGATCAGGAGGATCGTTCTATCGACAGAGAGCGACTCCGAGGAAGCGATGGATAGGACCCGCCCTAAGCCAGTGTTCAAGGACCTCAAGGCCCTGCCCGCAAGAGGAAAAGGTCGAGGTACCGCGCCTTCTTCGCGTGCACCTCCCTCGTCCGGCGTGCCCTCTTCTTCTACCATATCTCCTGCTCCGACTTCTCCACCCCCTGCTGCGACTGAGACCGGAACTCCCGTGGTCACCTCTCTCCAGGCCACGCGGACGGACGATCAGGCCAGGAAAAGGGTCAGGGTCGAAGGCTCGACTGGGGAAAGTTCGGCTGCCGGCATGGCAGTGTGGCCTCCTCCTACACGCTGGAGGCCGAACTTTATGCTTCAGCCTGGGAGGCCGATGATGGTGGAGGATCGTCTCTCTGGGGGCCCGCTGGTGATCGCTTGCCTGGGGAGTGCCTATGCTCTACCGCGCGACATGGAGAAACATGATGAGATGGATGACATCTCCCTCCTAGCGTTGTAGATGAAGGCAGGCTTGAGCGTAAGCATCACTTTCTCTGACCATTTTCCTTTCGACTCTAGCTATCACTCATTGGTGGTTTGTTTTTCTTGCAGATTGTGCAGATGGCCCAGGTCTCGGTTCAGCGAGTCCAGAAGTGTCATGCCGAGCTCAAAAGGGTTAAGGTGAATTGTGAGCAGCACAGGAAAGCCCTGGAGGAGAGCAGAGCGAGGGTGAGGGAGTATGAGGAGACGAATCGCGCCCTCTTTGCCGAGCTTGATAATGCAAAGTCTGCCTTCGAGATGGCCAACAGGAGAGAGGCCGAGATGGAGAAGAGGATCGCCGACCTTGAGAGGCAGACATCCGAGCTCGAGTCTAAAAACCGAGCCGATGCTGATGCTGCTTATAAGGAAGGGATCGACGTGGCGGGGGAGGAATACTTGGCGCAGGTCGACGACATAAGGGTCTCGACTTGGGAGATGGGATGGAAAGCCGCCCTAGAGAAGGCGGGAGTCCCTACCGACCACCCGGCATATGTGAGCCCGGATGAATATCCACGCTCGGATACTGATCCAGTCCCCGCGGCGGAGTCCGAGAGGGATCCTGCGACCGAGCCGGAGCCGGAGCTCCCCCCATCTTCATCTGAAGCGCCTGTTGCCATCGCGACCCAGGTCGCAGATGACGTCGCCCCTACTGTGTGAAGCCCCTTTTCCATTGTATTCCTCTTTTTTCTTTTGATGTAGTTCCTGCTTAGGCGTATCGCGCCCTTCTGTAAAGAATTTTATCAGCTTCAATGAAAATTTTTTCCCTTTTGCCTATTATGCATTCTTCTTTCTTGCGTTTTTGTCTCTAAACCCTTTCCTTGATTTGAATGCGGCAAGTGTCTCGCCTCGGCTTTATGGCCGAGCTCCCCGCACCTCAGTGGCGCAGTCAATCTTACTAGCTTCCAAAATATAGGCTAGTAGGGCGCGTTTTGGCTACGCGGCTGACCCAGGGCCATTCTTTTTGAAAACCCGTGATCAATCAGCCATGCTCAGCGGCTGTAGCTCTTAGAGTGCGGCGTGGGGTCCCCATTCTGCTGTAGGGGTGATCCAAGGTATTGAGTAATGTAATGGAGAATGTATGATGTTACCTTATAATAAAAAGTAATCTTCTTTTGTATTTTTGGGATATTCTCCCTTTCTGCGTGCGCTCTTGCTTTCAATATTTTGCACAAGTATATGAGCTCGGTAAAGGTAGGTGCCGAGCTGCCCCCAGACTAGCCCGGGAATATATCGTTAGGATTGCTGCCCACCAATTAGATGTGCAAGTAGCGCGCCAGCAATCTAGTGTGAGAGTGTCGAGATGCGCTTATCGCACAAAATGGAGATCCCTTTGGCTTTTCACCAGGGGCCGTGCGGGCTATCTGGCACGAGGGCCGAGATGCGCTTATCGCACGAGATGGAGATCCCTCTGGCTCTTCACCAGGGGCCGTGCTGGCTATTTGGCACGAGGGCCGAGATGCACTTATCGCATGAGATGGAGATCCCTCTGGCTCTTCACAAGGGGCCGTGCTGGGTATCTGGCACGAGGGCCGAGATGCGCTTATCGCACGAGACGGAGTTATTTCTGTCGAGCTGGAGAGGGCGAAGTCATTCCTTTGCCGATTTTATTTCCGAAGCTAGGATGACCCTGCGCACTGCTGCCTAGCTGGAGAATGGTGTCATTGCTACGGTCTTTGACTTAGAAAAGGAAAATAAATCTCTGAGAAGAAATCGTCTTCATTGATTTGCATAATCTGAGTACATTTCAAAAGTAAAATTTTTTGAGGTGTGAGGCGTTCCATGGTCACGGCAATTGCTTTCCATCCATATCCTCGAGTTTGTATGCGGACCGACCAGCAGTTGAGACCACTTTGAATGGGCCGCGCCAGTTTGGCGCCAGCTTGCCTTGGTTCGAATCCTTGTCCGCTGGTAGTGCCTTCTTCAGGACCAGTTCGCCAACGGAGAATTTCCTCTCCCGGACTCTCTGGTTGTAATCTTTCGCTAGCCACTGCTGATAGGCAGTTAAGCGGATGGCCGCTGCTTCTCTGCGCTCTTCGGCCAGGTCCAACTCCAAGGTCAGGTTCTTCTCGTTCTGGCCTTGGTCAAAGAGTTCGGATCTGAGGGTTGGAAGGCCGATCTCGAGCGGGATCACGGCTTCCATCCCATATGCCAAGGAGAACGGTGTCTCCGAAGTGGAGCGCCTCAGGGTAGTCATGTACGCCCATAGGACACTAGGAAGCTCTTCCACCCACCTCCCTTTGGCCCCGTCGAGTCTCTTTTTGAGTCCGTCGAGGACCACTTTTTTAGAGATCTCGGCTTGGTCGTTGCTCTGGGGATAGGCCAGAGTCGAATAGTGATTCTTGATACCGAGCTCCTGGCAGAAGTTTTTGAAGAGGCTGGAGTCGAATTGGGTCCCGTTGTCGGAGACCAAGATTCGAGGGATGCCGAACCTCATGACAATGTTTTTCCATACAAAGTTTTTGGAGTCTCGCTCGGTGATGGAAGACAATGCTTCTGCTTCTATCCACTTGGTGAAGTAAACAGTGGCCACTATCAGCCACCTCTTATTCCCTGGAGCTCGGTGGAGAGGTCTCACGATGTCCACCCCCGATTGGGCAAAGGGCCATGGGCTGGACAGCGGGCTTAATTCCTGCACAGGTTGATGGAGATTGTGTGAGAACTTCTGGCATTTTTCACACTTCATGGTGTACATCTGTGCATCCTTCTGCATGTACGGCCACCAGTATCCTTGGCTGATAGCCCGGTATGCCAGTGACCGTCCTCCTATGTGACTCCCGCAGATGCCTTCGTGTATTTCGAAAAGGAAATCTTCAACTCGGCTTGGGTGGACGCACTGGAGATAAGGGCCTGTGAACGACTTCCTGTACAGCTTTCCTTCTAGAGAGAGCCAGAACCAGGCTGCTCTTAGCTTGATCTTGTGAGCTTGAGCTTTGTCTTCATGGAGTTGGTCGTCCTTGAGGTATGAGATGATGGGGTCCATCCAACTTGGGCCGAGATCAATGTTCATAATTTGCCGAGGTGGGCGAAGCTCTATGCTTGGTGAAGCCAATGATCCTACTTCCACAGTCCTTTTTCTTCCAGCTTCGACGGCGGAAGCTAGATTGGCGAGTGCGTCGGCGTATGAGTTGGAATCCCTGCCAATCTGCTTGACTTTTGCTTCCGGGAATTGAGTAAGGAGCTTCTTGGCGAGGGTCAAGTAGGCCGCCATTCTATCGTCGCGAGCCTGGTAATCTCCGATGAGTTGGCTTGTCACCAACTATGAGTCACAGAAGACCACTAGCTGTTGAGCGCCGAGGATCTTGGCATTGTTCAGCGCTGCTATCAACGCCTCGTACTCCGCCTCATTGTTTGATGCTTTGAAGTCAAGTGTCAGGGCCTCCTCGATGACTAGTCCTTCTGGAGACTGAAGAACAATGCCGGCGTCGGCCCTCCTGGAGGTAGAGGATCCGTCAACGAAGACCTTCCAAGCCGAATCACGGAACGTATTCCGAGATTGCTCGTAATCAGTCTCCCAGACTCCGCTCTCATGCCCTTTGCCCCCCAGTTCGGCGTCGAGTGGACTCGGCGCCAAATTCGGGGAAGCGAACTCCACGATAAAGTCGGCCAAGATTTGCGCTTTGATCGCCGTCCTCGGTTGGTACTGGATGTCATACTGTCCCAACTCCACTGCCCATCTCGAAACTCATCCTGAGAAATTGGCCTTCCGGAAGACAGACTTGAGTTGGTGCTCGGGGACCACCACTATCGTGTGGGACTGGAAGTAGTGTGAGAGTCTATGAGAAGCACTGACGAGGGCCAGTGCGAGCTTTTCCATCTGTAGGTATCTCGTCTCGGCGTCGAGGAGGATCTTGCTCGTGTAGTAAATGGGCTTCTGTTGCCCGTCTTCTTCTCTGACTAGGACCGAGCTTACAGTATGATCCGAGACCGCCAAGTATAAGTACAACGCTTCTCCTTTCTTTGGAGTTGATAGCAACGGGGGTGAGGCTAGGTAAACTTTGAGCTCTTGGAGAGCCGAGTCGCATTCCGGGGTCCATTCGAACTTTAGGTTCTTCTTCAATAGCTGAAAAAAAGGACGGCATTTGTCGGAGGACCTGCTGATGAAACGGTTGAGCGCAGCAGCCATGCTAGTGAGCCTCTGGACATGCTTCGTCGTCGACGGGCTTCGGATGCCCAGGATTGCCGAAATCTGATCTGGGTTTGGCTCGATGCCCCGTCTCGTGACGAGGCTTCCTAAGAACTTGCCGGAGCCGACTTCGAAGGCGCACTTGGAGGCGTTCAGTTTCAATCTGAACCTCCAGAGAACGTCGAACACCTGGCCGAGGTCTGTCAGGTGGTCTCGGGACTGTCTGGACTTGACGACCATGTCGTCGATGTAGACTTCCACCGTTTTGCCGAGCTGGTCTCGGTACATCTTGGTGACCAACCTCTGGTAGGTTGCTCCTACATTTTTTAGTCCGAAAGGCATCACCTTGTAGCAGTAGGTCCCCCTGGGAGTGATAAACGCTATTTCCTCCTCGTCCGGCCCATACATTGGTATCTAGTAATAGCTGCGGTAGGTGTCAAGGAAGCTCATCCGGTCGTGGCCGGCAGTGGCATCGATCATCTGGTCGATCTTTGGGAGTGGAAAGCAGTCTTTGGGGCATGCCCTGTTAAGGTCAATGAAGTTGACGCAGACTCTCCACTTCCCAGTCTTCTTCTACACCATGATGGTGTTCGCCAACCACGTCGGGTACTGGACCTCCCTGATGGCGCCTGCTTCCAGCAATTTTCCCACTTCTTCGGCCACGGCCGCTGACTGCTCTATTCCCAACCTGTGGGCTTTCTGTACCACAGGCTTTAATTGGGGGTCCACATTCAGCTTGTGGCTCATGATCTCGGGGTGTACGCCAGGCATCTCTTGCGGGGTCCAAACAAAGACCTCTTTGTTTTGCAACAGGAAGCTAAGCAGTTCGGACCTCTCAAGCTCAGTGAGTTGACTCCCAAGCAGGAAGTACCTCTCGGGGTCATTGGGGTCGACCCTGACTTCAGTAAGATCTTTAATACTCTTTTCTTCTGGGTCGCGACCAACTTTAACCAGTTCGGCCTCCAGTTCGGCCATGTGCACTTGCTTCGGCTCCTCTTCTCCGAGCACGACGGCCATTATGCACCGTTTGGCCATCTGCTGGTCTCCCTTGACCGTGACCTCCTCGATCCTCCCATCCCTTTCCAAAGGGAACTTAAGCTTCTGATGGTAGGAGGAGGGAACAACTTCTATCTGATGCAGCCAAGTCCTCCGTACTATAGCATTGTAGGGGGACGGCGCATCCACGACGAGGAAGTCAGCCATCACTGAGGCGCCTTCGACTTGGACTTTGAGGGAGACTCTTCCCTTTGGATATACGGGCTTCGCGCTGAACCCTATCAGGGGAGTACGCTTTCTTGCAGATCCTCTTCGTAAAGCAGTTAAAGTAAAGGATCTCGGATGAACTGCCGGGGTCGACGAGAATCCTCTACACCTTTCAGCTTTTTAGCTTCAGGGTCACAATCATCAGGTCGTTGTGGGGGAGCTGGACTCCCTCGGGGTCCTCTTTTGAGAACCAGATCTTCGGCCTTTCCTTCCGTGCCTTCTTGGAGGCAGGCTCGAGTTCGGCCATCATCACCTATTTCCCATGGGAGGCCCTCCTGGCCTCGGCACGGGCCTGGTTGCCCCCCATCTTAGCGGGGGCCAGGTGAATGACATTTATGATCCTCTCCGACTCCTCGCTGTTTGGATCCTCCTCCGCTCGGCACCGAGTTCGCTCGTTGCCTCTGCTGTCAGCTTCCTTGATGTACTCCTTTAGGTGCCCGTCCTTGACGAGCCTCTCAAGATGGGATTTGAGGGTGAAGCAGTCCTCAGTCTGATGCCCGTTCTGCTTGTGGTAAGCGCAGAACTTATCTTGGTCTCTCCTGGAGGGGTTGCCCTGCATGGGCTGTGGCCACTTAAAGTATGGCTTCCCCTGGACCTTGTCCAGTATCTTGTCGATCAGCTCTTTGAAGACCGTATAGACTGTCTCCTGCGATGGGTAGGATGGTTTGGATCTCTTGCCTCCTCCTGAGGCGTGAGTCTGGGCCGATGCTGGGCCACCCGAATGATGGTCTCGGCTCGTCTCTTCTCTACGGGATGCCTTCTTGTCCCTGTTAGAGGGCCGTTCCTCTTACCGAGACCGGTCCCGCCGCCACTGACTGTCCTCCTTTCGCGGCTGCTCCTCTTGCTGCGACCGACTCTCCTGCCGAGACCGGTTCTTGGTGACGCCAAAACTCTCATTGACCCACTCCTCATCTTCTTCTTGCTCAATATACTTGTTCACCCTGGCCATCAGGGCTGTTACGGAGGGCACAGGGTTTCGAATGAGCTTTTTTCGGAGCTCACACCCTGGTAGGAGAGCGTGCTGGAAGGATCTGATCGCCACATCTTCGGAAGAGTGGTCGACCTGGCTGTACACCGTCCAGAACCTCTTAGCGAACTCGGTGACGCTTTCATTCCACCTCATTCTAAGGGCCATGATATCGCTGTCAGTCTTTGTAATGACTCTGTGCGCCTGGAACTTTCCCAGGAAGGAGTCCCGCAACTGGTGCCAGCTCGTGATCGATCCCTCCGGGAGTGCTCAAAACCACTTGAGGGGGAGATCTCCCAGGCTGGAAGAGAAGACCCTGCAGTTGAGATGTCCGACGTCCCCCCAAACGGACAGCTTTTGGGTGAAGTGCCGGAGGTGTACTGCCGGGTCCGAGGTACCGTCATAGAGGACGAACCTCGGAACGCTGAACTTCTTCGGGAGGAGATACTCGTTTATTTCTCTGGAGAAGGAGGACGAGTCGAGGCCGGCAAAGTCGGGGATGTCCGGCTGGTTCCGAGCGAACCCGGCCTCCTTCATATAGCTCTGGATCGCCTGTTTGACTAGCTGGTCAATCAGCGCCTTCTGGTCACCAACTTCTGATCTCAGCGTTGACCTCCTGTCAATGTGGTTATTGCAAGAGCTCTCAGCGCGACTTCGCTCGCGGATTTTCTCGTTCATGTGATCTCTCAAGTCTCTACCGGTAACGGGATCCTTTCTGCCTTTGAGGTCACCGCCCACGGGGGCTGTCCCCTTCTCTTGGAGTTGTTGTCTGAGCTGGCGGATCAGGTCGTCCTTCTCCTGGAGGGCAAGGTTCTGAGCCCTGATTGCCGCCTAAGCGGGGTTGCCTCTGTCGTCTTCGTAGTTCGTCCGGCGGTCGGACCGGCGTGACCCCTCTGCCGCTGGGCCTTTGCCCTTTGAAAGATGCTCCTGCATGGGAGCATTTCGCCGCGGTGGGCTCACCATCTCTAATGGGGATGACGCAAACTCAGTGTGGTAACTTTCCACTTCTGCGGCCTCCCCTCTCGCGTCGGGTCCTTCTGGATGGGACACGTACGACAATGGTCCAGGGAGAACCAGTGGCCCTGGAGGAAGGGGCTTCGGATGTTCTCCACCTCTCTTGTTTCTCGGAGCCATGGCGGCTGGAAAGAATTTGGGTTTGGGTTATTACTTTCCCACAGACGGCGCCAATTGTAAGTGCCTAAAAATTACGGGCTTGGAATCAGGGATTAGGACCCCTGTTTTTGGTAGTCTGGATGAAGATTAACGTGGCTCCGGCTGGACCTGAAAAAGGAAGAGAGGAAGCAAGTCAGAGGACCTTGGCTGTGGGCAGCACAAGGCTCTCCGATGCTTAAGTCAGTTCAGGGACTGAGTAAGGGAGATGGAGAGAAATTTGCAGAGTGAGAGTATGTGTTTTGGGTTGCATACCTTAGAATGGAGTTGGAGCCTCTATTTATAGGAGATGGGGTTGACTTGCATGGGCGAGCCCCATGATGGGTTTTGCCACTCAAGTGGCTATGTCCACTCAGCCCATGCTTCATTAAATGCCTGTCTCACCTACCCATTCCTCATTAAATGCCAATCTTATCGGGCCAGGCGGTGGTTGACTTTCGGGCCTAGTCCCATTGGGCCTAGCCTGGAGCCATGCTTTGGCACGCGCGTGGCCCGCCTAACGCTGTTTTGTCAGGAATGATGGGCCGCAGGGCACGCTTTAGCGCGTGCCTTCGTCCTGTCAATGGTCCCATCAGTATCTGTCTCTTCCGCCGTGCCGAGGTCGATTTATAGGGACCAATGCCATCTGACCTCGGGGCTCTCACCTCGGCAGGCGCCGTGACCCATCAGCCGGGGTCCGCCCTGGCCGAGCGGAGGCATGATTAGCTGGATTTATTCAAAGGCTAGTCCTGATCTCGGCTTAGTGGAAACATCCCCACACATATATGATATAATCCAAGATGGTGTAATATAAGACCGTGAAAGGCCATAAAATAGCCAGCCAATTAAGGACTGGTCCAAATAAAAAGCCCCGTTGTCTCTAAATGGTGCGACCGATGAGTTTTACTAGGGAGTTGATATAGGCTTTACATGCAGCTGGTGTAGCAAAGGTCCAAATCTATACGTAGCTCTAGGCCGAAGGGCCCAAAATAATAACACAAGGCATTACAACATTTAATCAACGTCGAAAACTTGAGACTCAGACTTGACTCGTACAATGCAAAAAAAAAGAGACTTGGATAGAGTCAACACGATGACTCGAGAGTCGTGTCTTTTAAAAAAACTAAAATTATTTAAAAATATAGTTAAATGGTTATAATATATATATATTTACATGCATTCATGATAATAAACTCAAATTAATAAATTTATATATGTGAAAAATATTATAATATGAAAATAAATGAAAAAGATTGAATATTACGTGATTTTTTAGTTCAAATATCAAATATAAGTTTCCAATTGCATTTTAGTTATCATATTTAAATTTTTGACTCACGCATACTTACTTAAAATAAATATTAACTGTATAAAATTAGATATACCTGTCAATTGGGTCAAATGCAAATAACTTACTAAAGTGAGGCAACTCGGTCCTTCATCAAAACGAGATGACTCGGGAGAGTCAACAGGCAACTCGGAGAATTTTCCAACCATGCATTTAAAAACAATGTGGTCGAGGCCGGAAAGTAGGTCTGTGACAGCCCTAAAAAGGAATCCAAACATGCCTGTACGTTTGTAATCTAGCACAATCCGTCTCAAATACAAAAGATCAAAAGACGAGGAAACAACAAGTTCCAAGACATCTAGCAAATATAGAAATGCAAGATCAACTTCAAAGAACAGAAACAGAAACAACCGGATGATTCACTTGGAGGATGGACGGGGGTATACCGGGTTCCCCGTCTCTAGGACCGAGCCCGTCAGGTTCTCCCTGGCTTAACCGGTGCACATAGTTTGTGTGCTACTGTGAGCATCCACCCGAAGGGTGTTTCAGAAAAAAAAAAGAAGCAAGAAACAACAGTAGAGGAAGTGAGGTATTGACTGTTCATGCTTTCTATTCATAAGTTGAATCGAAGAAATGTGTAGTAACAAAATAATTAATAGGAAAAACTACTGGATAAATCCCCATAGTAGCCCATGAGTAAGGAGACGACCCGTTAGGAGTTTAGAGACGGAAGCGGTCCTTTAGGTGAGTTTCTTTATAATTTTTTGTCGTTTAGCGATGTTGTCGATATCGACAATGTAGTTGTCGATATCGACAAATATGCGTAAACCCTTTATACATTGCCCCGTGTCTACATTTCTTTGTCAGACCCTTTTCATCGTTTGTAACTTGTGTTCTAGTGATTTTTCTTCTCAGAAAACTTCTACATATAATTAGCCAAAGTGGTTGTTGGATTCCATTAAAAGGTTTGGGCTTGGTTGATGGCAATTTTCGTTTTGATCTTGGTTAATGGCGATTCTCGTTTTGGGTTTTAGGCTTTGAAAAAGGGTTTCAACACCTTCATCTAAACCAGTTTCAGGCCATTCAACAACCCCTTCGAAAACCTCCTATTCCAAGCATCATTTGCATTTCCCCTCTGCAAAGAACACCCACTCGTCTCCAAATCTGATCTCTGCCACAAAAGGACCTAGATAAAAAAGAGAAGCCCTCTTCAGCTCTACAGATATCCTCTGATGGGCATATGGTTCGGGTGCGGACTGATATTGGGTATCGTGAGTTCTGCCTTGATGGGGCCTCGATTTCGAAGGAGGAAGATCTTGATGGGTTAGGCTATCCTATAGCTGCTGCTGATTTGGTCCAGCTATAGGGATAGTCCCCTGTTTCTGCTTAGCATCCGGTTTAGCCTTTCTCATTTAGTGGGTGCTTTTTTAGCCTCGGGCTTGATTTTCCCGTAAGCCTGCTTAGTGTAGTGGAGTTATCTGCCTTTCATGTCAGTAGATTTTTGGAAGAGCTTCTCAAGTGTTCAGCTTCTAGCTCCTCTGCAGCTTGCTGCAGCTTTTGGCCTGTTTGGTTTAGTACTAGCTGAGGATTTTAGGCCCAGTTTTAGCTGGGGTAGTGGCTATGGAGCTGCTGTGCAACGGATTGTAGTGGAGTCATTCCAACCTAGTCATCTAAGCTTTTTGTTGTAAGCTATGGATGGGATTCTTTCGTTTGTAGCATCTGGTTTCTGTCGAGTTGTAGAGATCCTCCTCCTCTACTCAGCTTAGTTGCCATTTCTGGTTTGTCTGGAGGCAGCCTGGGTAGATCTCTCTGCTCAGTGAGGTGTGGAGTTCTGTAGTTCTGTTGGGCGCTGTTTTGCCTATCTTAGGTGGTCTCATGGTTTTGTCAGCTTACAGCTGTTTTTTGTTAGCTCCCTTCTCTATTTTGAGCTATTGCTAGTGGTGTTTATCTGGTCCAGCTCTAGCTGGGGTGTTGTCTGTGGTGCATTTTTTGGGATGACTGCTGATGTAAATGGGTTCTTCAGCAAGGCTTGGAGATTGCATTCATTTTTTGGTGGAGTTGGTAATGTAAATGGGTTGTTCCAAGCTTGACCAGTGCGGTGCCTTTTTACTTGTATGGCTACTGTTGTAAACGACTTGTATGGCTGCTGATGTAAATGGGCTGTTTGGTGATGTCAATGGGTTCCATGTATATTTGAAGCATGTAAATGAGATCCATGTAGATTTGAACACTGCAAATTAAGCTTTTTATCTATTATGTTTTGCTACTTTTGTAAGTATTGGACGGTTGTAATGATGTTGGAATGTGAATGGTGCTAACAACTTTTTGAATATAAATGGAGAATGTTGTATTCAATTATTCCATGGTGCATGCTTTTTAGGACATTCCTAATGACCATAAGTTGAGTTTAATATGTTGGATTTACACTATAAAACCATACAAACCAGTCGATTAGCTATTAGATAAAAGTTGTCGCTATTGACAACTTTTATTTATTCCAAAAGATGCTAACTTACAACTTTTAATTCACCCCACTGATGAAACTGGTCGATATCGACAACCTAATATTGTCGCTATAAACAACTTTTATCTCTTCCAGCAGCTGCTAACTTATAACTTTTAATTCAACCCACTGATGAAACTAGTCGATATCGACAACCTAATGTCGTCGCTATCGACAACTTTTATCTCTTCAAGCAGTAGCTGACTTACAACTTTTAATTCAACTCATTGATAAACTAGTCGATAACGATAACTTAATGTTGTCGCTATCAACTATTTTTTTCTGTTCTAGCAACAGGGGGTTTCTTGCGGTTTTTGTATAACCGCCAAAATTTTCGATATCGACAACATCGATACACATCTAAAAAAAAACCGGAAGGGTCCCTCGTCTCTAAACTTCTACTGGGTGGGTTTCTTACTCATGGCTCACTATTAGGACTTTTCCCGTAGTTTTCCCTAATTAATATTCGTTCTGCAAAAGTACATAATTCATGTAAAATATTAATTTCCAAATTCTTATTTGCATATTTAACTTCTGTCATCTATAAAAAATGTAAGGCTGACATCGGATTCTTATGCATTCTTTCTATCATGTAGGAGTAGGATATATTTACTTTACTTAAGATGACCAAGTCAACTTGGCCAAACCCAAAGGGTCATGCCAGATTATGTGTCAATCAGGTGGGTCAGGTCAATTGGGTTCCATCTAAAATTAAACCAAAACGATTTTAACCCAATGTAGTCGACTAGTATCTCTGACAAGGTTGAGTTGGACAGTTTCCTAGTGGTTGGAAAACTAGGCTCTGCATCCTGCATTCCTAAATAGCTTCTTCAAACCTTATGTTTTTCAACTGTGAATTTGAGGGTGTTTCAGATATTGATTGATTGGAGAGACCCAATTTGGGCCACTTTGATACATGTCTATCAATAAAAGCAGGGCTTATAGAAAGGCCAGCTTCTATTTTACATGTTAGCTAGCTAGTGGGTCAACGTCCCTGGGCATATAAATACTTATTTCAGCCCAATAAAATGTCTACGTTGGAATTGAATTTTGGCCGGATTTAGCCCATTGAAGCCTTACATTTGTGCAACGAAAGCCCTCCAACTGGTTACCAGCTTTCCACTCTATCCTGTAATAGTAGTTAAAGAAGTCTAATTTATTTGAGGAAAATCATCGTTTCGAACAATAAAAGAACTAAGTCATGCAAAAAACTCTGAGCAATTTATTGGAAGCTTACTACTCCCCTGCCCAATAACCTAAATTTTCAGGTTCTGCCCCTGCGGACCTAGATTGAACTCAAGCTCTTCAATTCCATAGCTGCCCAGACTTGGGCCCATCTAGGTCCAACAGAAAACTCTCCTGTTAACTGACCAGGCACTGTCTTTCCATGATGTGAAAGCTCGACATGGGCAAGTCCACTCCCATTCAAAGAAAATTTTGTCAAATGAGGTCGAATGAGTACTAATCTTTCACCCAAAAAAGATAAAAGGGTGTTTTAGTTACCTCCATTTCAAGTGAGAATGAGGGGTTGCCGAATTAGTTGGCAACCCCGTCTCTCACTTTGATTACCAGAGATTGATCATGGCCTGCCCCACTCCTCGGATGTGTGGTTCTTACTCCCCGCGTGTGTGGGATCTCTCTACTCGTGTCTGTGGGTCCTCTCATGGTCCCAGCTACTCCTTAGCTTGGCTCCCAAAAAAAAATAAAAATTTACCGATCCTAATAATCCTAAGCTGTTATCTGGAATAAGAATTTCCAATGGCCACCTTTCATGAGACGACAATGTTTTCTTCCATATATGTCATTTAATTGCGGTTTTTATTCATGTTTCGGGCTTGATTGGGCTCATCTGCTCATCCTTTGATGAATCTGAACTTGTGCATGCATGGCTGGTCCAGGTTCATAGCATTTCAGTTTTCTAGTCAGACCCAATTCCTATTGAATTATATATACTATAGACTCATGATCAGTACGATATGCCACTCATGGCAAATCATTTTATATGATGAATCAGACCCATTGGCTTTTATTTAAAATTTTTTTGGTACCACAGCCAAGGAGGCTAGGACCAAAGAGAGAACCCGCATACACAAGGTAAAGCAGCCCACTCAAGTGGGAAGGAAGCCTGCACACGCGGGAAGAGGTGATGTACCCGGGGTTCGAACCTCGGACAGCTAGGTAAAAACTGACATTCCTTACCACTCGGGTACGGAGTCGTTCTTCAGAACCATTGACTTCAAGCTTGTATTTTTGTTTTTTTTTTTTTGGATAGAAGACTTAAAGTGAACCCTAATAAGTTGCCTAAAATGAGCCCTAACGGGTATTAGTGAACAGCTTAGACTGGCACCTAAGCTTGCATTTTGTGATGCCTCTTTTTTTTTTTTCTTTTTTCTGTTTTTTTATATGACGGGGGTGTTTGGCCTCTTCGAGAACCGACTATACCCCAGGCACATGAAGTCCCTTCCTCTCTCACGCACCGGAGAAGTCAAACTTTTACCCGGGCAAGAATACGTGCCTTTTTTAATTTTACCGAATAGAATAATTATAAATTTGTACAAAAAAAATAGAAATAAGAGGTTAATTTTTTAACTTAAAAAATAAAAGAAAGAGACCTTGGCTCTGTCCTAGTAAGCACATATAGCTGTAGATCAAGTGGACATCTGCAAATGAATGAAGTTATAAAACGTGGAAAAGCGCGGCATTTGAAATGGGTAGACTTCAGCCCTGCCCATCACTCAATAACAATACTAGCATAATAACCCATGCTCAGCACAGGTATAATCAGCATTTATGCATTATAAAATATAGCTATAAATCATAGAAAGAAAATAAATGAATAAAAGATTACCATGAAAGTACCTCTTTACATAATGTAAGAGCTGATGGGATAAAAAGGAATGGGAAGAATGGAAGAAGAAAGGGAATGATGGAGTTTTAGATGGAAAAGGAGGTATGTAAAAGTTTCAAAAGTGAAAAAGTGGGAACAAAGTGGTGATTTCAAAGGTAGTTTGTATGAGATAACTGTTGGAGAAAACTGAAAAGATTCAAAATCGTAACTGACTGTCAAAATTCAATCCATAAACCTCTTTTATCATAGTAAAATGATAATTAGACAACGTCCTGGGTATCACTGGCCAAGCAAGTCAACATTTTAGATTAATGAAAGAGAACAAAATGGATTGGATATTGTCAGCGATTCTATCAACTGAATGGTCAATACATATAAAGAGAGGCTTTCCAATTTGGAGATCCCTGTAAAGGCTTTGTTTGGGTCCCTAGCAACCATGGTTTTAAAAACCGGCCGATACCGGTTCGTATCGGCCGATACGAACCGGTATCGGCCGACACCGAACCGATATCTCGCTGAGATATCGGTATCGGCGATACCGAGTTACATATCGCCAATATCTCGCGAGATATCGGCCGATATCCTTTTTTTTTTTTTTTTTTTCGGGGGCGCTGCCCCCGATCTCCCGCCGGGGGATACCCCCGGACCCCCTCTGCGAAGTGCATGTTTTAGAGAAGTGGCAATCAAGAAGACAAAAGGATCCTACTTGACCATAATAACTAGGACTCTTTTGCTAATTGTCTTTCTTTTTTTTTGTGCTTGGATGTCTATTATTATCATAAGCTGCTAGATATGATATTAAACCTATTTAATTATGTTTGAAATAAAATAGTAGTAAAGATTGTGTAATACACTAATTCATGAACCAAAAGGCTTTATATTGAGTTAGATTCGATGTTACTCACTTATTTTTCCCTAGATCTAGTATTTTAAAGTGTAGATCTAAATTTTTTTATTTCCAAAATTTGGGGCTTTTCTTGAAATCAATTATATTTTTTCACATTAGTGTTCAAATGCATTGATAATGTGTTAGTTTAAAATAGATCTATACTTTTGGAACAAAAAAGTATGAGTTTTTGCCAAAAATTGTGGTTGCATTATGTCAAATTTATGATATTTCATCTTATTGATCATGAGCATCAATAATGGTTGCATTATATAAAATACTGGAGAATAAAGCGAACAGCGACACAGACAGGACTCATAACTTAAGGTGACCGAGATTTTGATTTATTGTTGTTACTAATGGAAAAAAATATTGTTTTCCAACATTTTCTAATATTCTGGATTTTTTGAATATTTTTGCGAATTTTTTTGGATTAAAAAAAAATTCACACCGCGACGACCGCGACGGACCGATATCCGCGACGATATCGGTTTTTCGGCCCGGCCGATACCACAACCGATACCGAGATTTTAAACCATGCTAGCAACAATAACAGTATTGCCCTTTATGTTTATGGTAGTGCTTTAAGCAAAGGTGGTCAACAATAACAGTATTGCCTAGGATCTGTATTGATCGGTTCTAAAAAAGAAGTTTTATATTGCTAAATGCAGATCAGAAGGACAATCCATATAATAAAATCCAAGATAGTGTAATAGAAAACCTCAAAAGGCCACAAAATAGCCAGCTAGATTAGATTGGGCAAAATCAAGAAATACATGGTCTCCAAGTGGTGCCGCCAATGGTTTTACCAAGGCGTTGATGTAGGCTTCCCCTTTACCTGGTCTAGGCAAGGTCCAGATCTATGTACAGCTCTAGGCCATAGGCCCAAAACACTATCACAAGAATCACAACATGTAATAACATATGACCCATGCCAGGAACCACGTCAATAATGGCCCAAAATGGAATCCAAATATATATGCCACAAGTACTACATCTGTCATCTAGTAATACCCAAGTCAAATAGAAAAGTTCGAAAGCCAGGAAATCAATAATCCTTGGTAGAACAATTTCTAAGACAAATTGTAAATAAAGAAGCACAAGATCAAGTTCAAAGTACAGAAACAAACAGTCATAATACAATACATCATAGGGTAAACAGAAATTAACTGAACAGAGGAAGGTCTATGCTTATAGTAAGCAAGATATAACTGTATGGCCAAATGTAAAGTAGGTGATCTGAAGAAGCTGGAGCAGAAGCATGGGCCGAGATGCAAAAACATTGTGAAAATATAGCCAAAAGCATCAAAGTAGACCTGCAGAGAAGATGAGTTTTACAAAAATTAAACCCTAAAGCATGAAACAGAGTCCAACCTTCAGATGAAGCGGGCGAATATTGGAGAGCTTGTATGCATTGTATTGGGAGTGCACTTGCCAATAAGGAAGAAGACCACTCTAAATTAGAAATCTGATAGTGGGGCCTACAAATCCATCAAACAGGCCTTAGCCTGTAAAAACAAACCACGTAAAATGAATGCTAACCTTGTAGTGGCTCACATGCAAACTTCACTTAAATAGGAGTCAGGAAGACCATCGAGTTTATCACTAGTAAAACACTGCATCTTTGTGTGTGGGTGTGTTTTTTTTTTTTGACAGAAACTTATTGTAAACCTTTATAGCATGGGCAAAGGCTAGTTAGAAAAGAACCTAGATCCTCTGTAGCTTCCAGCACTAACTTGTTTTGAAATGGCTCTACAAGTTGTAAATGGCGCTGGGTCCCCTATAACTTGACCCAGTATTTCAAGTTTCAGCCATTGGGCTAAGGTTTTTCTTTAAATTTTGACTTCAGATTGTCTCCACCTTTAGCTAAAGACTCCCCTACTACTTTTTTTTTTCTGTGTCATATCCAAATAGAAGACATGGAGTTTATTATTTTTTCAGGGTCTGTCTTCCCAATAAATAAAACTAAGCTTGTTATTTTATCCACCGGCCAACAGCAAGTAGGTTGAGCATTGTGTTCTTTCCAATCAAGCTCGACCACAGAAATAGATACAATAAGAAGTCCTCCCTTATCAATTAGCTACCTAATTTATGGCCTCTACAAAGCCTTTATTAATTGTTAATTTACAGTTAACAATCCATAATCGACCGAATTTTATTTTTGGCAGGTGGCTACTCTTCAAAGCCTTTATTTTAACCTTTTTTTTTTGGGTAAAAACCTTCATTTTAACTAGTGAGTAAGTGAACTCCACAAATGCAGCATACTATTCATAAATGATGAAAATAAATTTCCATTAATACCAATCTGAACTCTCAAAAGCTTTATTAGAATAATCATTCATTTGTTGGAAATAAATTAAAATAAATCGCTACAACATTAAACAAATTGGTGCTGCATCACAGAAGAAAAAACCATATGCATTGGTGCAATAAAATAAATTTCACTTTCCATCTCAATCAATGAGCTGAGAAAAATTCTTCAAACTGCTCATCGATTCTAACTCATCTTGTATTAACTTTAAGGCACCTAAATCTTTTTGCTCAATAGCAGTGGGGATCAAAGATCATGTGTTTTTCACATGATGATCGAACTTGCTTTGGTTTTCTACAAGAAAAGGAGTGAGTGGAGTTAATACCATGCAAAGTGTTTGATCAATCCACGGTGGGCCCTTAATGTGGTGCTGCCACATTAAAATAAAGTGCGACTTTCTACCTAAATCCAATTGTTGAGCCTACCCTCTATTAAACTCAAACTGCTCACCCATTCAAACTTAACTTTAGCCCATATTTTGAACTCAATTGCAGTGGGGATAAAGACCATGTATTTTTCTCATGAAGAACTCCCTTTGAGTTTAATTATAAAGAAAAGAAAAGGAGTGGAGTTAATATCATGTAGAACTTTTGATCAACCCACATGCTGGGCCTTAATGTAGATATGATGGAATTACAACTGGTCATGTCAATTCAAGGTGAGTTAAGAGTGAAAAAGAATATGACTAATTTAATGTAGGACTCAATGCAAAGTAAGTGCGAGTTTATTATGATTGTTTTGAATTTCAGACCAAATTTCTAGTTAATCATAGTAGGGTTCACTATTAAATTGATCCATTTTTTTTTCAAAGCTGAAGAGAAAAGTGGGGCAAACCTTTTTCACATTCCTATTTTTTTTTTCGGAAATACTATTAGAAATTGGAAAAAAAAAGAGCTATAAATTAAAATTAGTTACCTCATTTTCGTTGTCCTTCTTCAGACTTCAGTAGTCTTCTTCGTTTTAGAGGGAATAAGCCTTTCACGGATGCATTTTGTAGAATTAAAATGAATGATTTGGGGAATATGCTGGAGATTTACACCTTCATCTCCCTGAATCTTCATTACCAATTCCCCTGACATGTCTTTTAGGAATAGAGACCGGAGACATGTAAGGTACTGAATGCCGTCGGGAACGCTCTTCAACTCAGGGCAGCTGACCAAAACTATTTCTTCAATGCAACTCTTTGATTCCTCTTCTATGTATATCTTATCCAATAGAGGGAGATGAAGAAACACGAACTTCTTGAGTTTCAAGAAGCATCCACAACGAATGCATAATTCCTTCCCAACATATGCGTTATGAAGATAAAGGTAAACAAGATTAGGCAAAGCTTGGAGTGAAGACAATGGATCATCATTCACTTGAGACCAATGTAAATACACTTTTGTGAGATCCTGAAGGGATCCAATCCAGGGAGGAAGCCTCTCCAAACGCCCCATTAATCCAAGGGTTTCAAGATGGGTAGGAGGTTGATCAGATAATGCATCCAAATCAAGTATTTCTTCCTCTGTTATAGCAATTAATGCCAAAAATAGAAGGGATTCCAATTTCTGTAAGGAGGCACATAGCTCTACTCCATGGTATCTTTTTACCCGTACAATCATCAATTTTCGTAGTTGAGTCAAGTTTCCGACTTTTCTAACTATCTCATCATCTGCTCCAATGAGTTTTAAAGTTTGCAAGCACTCTAAATTGCATATTCCGATGGGAGCTGGTGGGGAATCAAAAGGGTTAAAAACCAGATCATACTGATTCTCTACTCCTTTCAAAGGATAACTATATGTATACAAGTGCCTCAATTTCTTTAACTTCTCTACTCCTTTTGGTAGAGTCTTTATTCCCGAATTCCTAATGTCCAACGTTTGCAAGTTCCGAAGCCTATCTATAGATTTTGGAAGCTCCTCGACATTTGTATATCTCAAATTCAAGTAGCATAAATTGAATAATTCAACTACTTCATCTGGCACAGTCTTAATGGAAGAAGCCTGTAGATCTAATACTCTCAATAATTTAATGCTTGATGCAATGCTATTCAAAGAAAGTGAAGGAATTTGTATTGAGAACAACATCAAGGAGCGAAGATGACAAGTAGTTGACCGAATGTTTACAATGCTATTGTACATTGACAAGTGACGGGCTTTATTCTTCTGAGGATCTTCTTTACCATCATGTACATTGCAAAAGTTCTCTTCACGGCCGATTGATAGAGCCAACTCTCGCAGTACATCATGCATTCGGAGCAATTTTCTTATTTTTTTATCATCCTCCACAGCTTGAAGCATGCTTCTACATATGAGGTCTTGGACATATTCTGCAGCCACATCCTCTAGTGTGTGTCCTTTACGCTCTTTTATGAACCCTTCTGCAACCCATAACCTTATCAATTTATTTTGCTGAATCGAGTAATCTTCAGGGAAGAGACTAAAATATAAGAAGCAGCATTTGAGGTTATATGGCAAATCGTTATAGCTAAGCAAAAGTATGTTCTTCATCCTTTCCAATTCTTTATTACTACTTAGCTGCCAACCAAGATTATCTTCTACCTTCTTCCATTCCAAACTGGACTTTCTTTTCGTTAACATGAGCCCCCCAATAGCAACAATCGCTAGAGGCAAGCCCTCACATTTTTGTACTAAGCTTTCTACATATGGCTTCAGCTCCGAAGGACAGCTTTTGTTGGGAAATGCTTTCTTACAAAAAAGGACCAAAGCATCAACATTGCCTAGAGGCTCAAGGTGGAGAACATTTTCATCAATGAAAGATGATGAGACATTCTCTTTCCGTGTTGTGATTATGACTCTACCTCCACATCGATTGTTTGGGAATGCCACTTGTATGTCTTTCCAAACAGTAGATTCCCACACATCATCTAGAACAATCACATACCTTTTATTTTGCAAATAGTTGATCACCATATCAACAAGATCGCCTGTATTCATTTCGTCAACGGCATCCGGAATTGCCTCCTTGTTAGACTTGTGCAGCTCTTTTATCGTGCTCCGTATTAGCTCTTCGACTTTGTAGGACTCGGAGACGGTGATCCATGCATGGCATTCGAAGTAGTTCTTCACTTGTGGGCTATTATAAGCTTTTGTAACAAGAGTGGTCTTGCCAAGGCCGCCCATTCCCACCACACAGACCACCACACGCTCTGGTCTTTCTTCTGTCAACTGTTTAATTAAGAAATCCTTGTTTTTCTGGATCCCCACAATGTCGTCATCTGAGATGAAGCGCAGATATTCTCCCGAGCGTTGCCAGTCTTGACCATCATCCTTTGTCTTGGATGTCGATCCTTCTTCAATTTGAAAGCCATATCGTTTGCTTCTTTCTGAAATTTCTCGAATCTTAGATGTGATTGCTTGCAAATTATAGGCAATTTGGCGCTTGTAATAGTAATGCTTTGGGAGTAGAATGGTTTTATAGAGAGATCTTCTCATGAGTCCTCCACCTCTATCTAAACTTGCGATGTGATACATGTACTTGTCCATGATGTCCTCCACCTCGTTGGCGACTTCTCTTACTTGCTCCACCCATGTCTTCACCCCATCATCACTATATTTTCTTCTGTCCGCATCTTTCAAGAAGGAGCGCATGCTCTGTAGCTCCTGTTCGATTTCATGAAGCCTGCTGCGCAGTCCATCAAGAAGAGATGCTTCTTGTTGCACAAGAGAACCCAGAGACTCAAGCAAGAAACAGACAGCACTTTCCGCCATGTTTGTTTTGCTCTCGCTTCTCTCTCACTAAATGTCACGCCCCAAAAATTTGATTGGATCCTAACCGCATTATTAGGGCATGAGAATCGGGGCCAATTAAAATCTTTCCCTTAAATACATTTGCGACCCCAATTCCGGGTGGATCGAAGTCCATAGTGAGGTTATGAGTGATGATCAGTCACCATAAACAAACACGGAAGCAACGATTCATACAATCTGCGCAGATGGTCACCAATACAACATACAATAACATCAGAACTGATACAAGTAACAGAAAGGCATTTACTTATATTTCAATTACAAAATACATTAGAGTTTTAACGAATGTCTAAAACTCCATAATAACCTGTGTAAGAAGCACCTATGCTCATAGAAGGAATGTAAAGTGAGGCTCTCAGGTACCAATCCAGCAACACCATACTGCTACCACACTCCACTAGGGGTAATCCCTCAACTAATGAATCTCGTAAGACCGGCACAACCACCTATACAATGAGCTCCATTACCTAAGCACCAAATGTAGCAACATCAGATATACTGGCAAGTAAATATATATGAGTAGCAGTGTAACATGTGTCAACCAAAACCAATATGTAAGAAAGTACATAAATAATGGATAAACGAAACGTAACTAACCAACAAAATAATCAGACAATCATATGCTATGAGAATGAACACACCCAGGCGAACCCGGTACCCAGACAAGCTGGTCAAACAAATGCAACCCAGGCGAACCCGGTTAAACCCAGACAAGCTGGTATGGTGGCGTACGTCCACCTCCCGATCTGCAGACGGTAAGTACAAAACCATACGCGGGTACACACACACAAACCCACATGTACACACACATATTCAAACCCACATCTACACACATAGATACAAACCCACAAATACAAATCCAAACCTACACATACACACACAAACCCAAACCTACACATATACACACAAACCCACACACACAAACCCAAACCTACACATACACACACAAACCCAAACCTACACACACGCACAGATCCAAACCTACAAATACACACACAAACCCAAACCTACACATATACACACAAACCCAAACCTCCACACACACACAAACCCACACACACGCACAGATCCAAACCTACACATACACACACAAACCCAACCTACACATACACACACAAATCCACACACACACACACAAACCCAAACCTACACATACACAAACCTGCACATTCACACACAAACCCACACACACACAGATCCAAACCTACACATGCACACACAAATCCACACACACACACACACTCTCCTAAACAAGAGCTCCGGTTAATCCTACATAGGGCAAGGATGAAAATAGCGGTAGCGGCGGGCGTAGCGGCCCGCCACCAAACCGCTACGATGCGGGCGATACGTAGCGTAGCGGAGATACGTAGCGGCGTAGCGGTGCGATTTGAAAAAATCGCCCAAAAAATTTGAAAAAATTCCAGAAAATCCAGAAAATTGTAAAATGAAAGAATATGTGGTTCTTTTGCAAAAGTAAATAAGAAAAGGGGGCGTAGCGGCCCCCTCATTGTATGAGGTCCTGTATCGCTATATAAATAGAAAATAATAATAATGATAATTTTTTTCACATGTGTTCATGTTGTTTAGTTATGCTAACTTAGAAACTAATGAAAGGCTCATAAAAGAAAAAACGTCATGAAGTCAAGACTTAGGAGTACCTAGAGAAAAAAAATACATCTACCAAAGGGGGTGTCTAATAGGATGTACTTAGAGAAGAATCCTTAAGAAGAACTCTCTGTATCGACTGTAATTCGGCGAGATCCTGTGCTTTTTGGTGTTCTTTTAAACATAAAAGGGTAGAAGAATTGTGTAGAAATGTTATTTGGAAAGAAGAATAAAAGAATTAAGTATTATCATGCATTTTAAAAAAGTTTGAAAAAAAAAAATTTTCTCACCCCGTAGCGGCCCCGTAGCGGTCGTAGCGGTCCGTAGCGGCCCGTAGCGGCCTCGTAGCGGCCGTAGCGGCCCCGTAGCGGACGTAGCGGCCGCTACGGGTGTGACAGGCGATAAATCGGCCGTAGCGTGGCGGTGGCCACCGCTACGGCCGATATATCGGCCGCTACGCTACGTAGCGGCCGATATTTTCATCCATGACATAGGGTGCTCCCATCACATTGTCAATAGAGCCACAAGGGAGCCCACCCCGTGAGCATACTAACAGAGGGTATTAGACTGAGTAACAGAATGGGTATATGCTCATGTCTTGTAATATTCGGGAGGTCATAAGCTAACCATAGCCTATACAAATCCTATAGTCAAGGGCCAAAGGGAATGGGCACTAACCAACCTAGGGCTAGGGTCATTCATCACATGTAGGGTCCATACCGTCTAACACGGTGGTTACGTGGGTCCGAAATGCCTCTCATAATCATTTGGTGCTTCTGAGATTGTTGGCATCTCGGGGTTCCACTACGCCACCCACTTAGCCCAATATGGGTCCCACATATACTACCTCACAACCCACAAGGAGGTGCTAGCCTACACACCCCCTTACTAGAGGTCCAATTCATATTCATAGGTCAAGTGGGGCCAAGTTCCAAGTTTTAAGGGTAAATGGGTTCCAAATATTCCATTCAATTTAACACCATTTTAAGACCCATTAATAGTTCCACTATTAGTGCATTTTAAATCCATGCTTACCAATCCAATTATCATAAATACACATGTTAGAGATATCTAACACATTTAGAAATATTTAACACATTTATAGCATTAGTAGATATATTTAACACATTAAAGGTATTAGTAGAGGTATTTAACACATTTCAGTCATTAGTAGATATATTTAACATATTTAATATATTGTAGATATATTTAACATATTTAAAGCATCTAGTAGAGATATTGAACATGTTTAAAGCATCCAAACCAACAAATGTAACATATGCACACTACTATTCATGTCTATGTACTTGCCTTTGGTTGAAAATGCCCAAATCCACAAATCCTAGCTCCATAGCCCAACAAACCAAACCTAAAGGATAATAGCAAAATAAAACTAAATTAAAATGTAAAATTAAAAGAATGGAAAGCTCTAAGCTATCTTTAACACAACTCCACACCCAAAGCACATGAACCAAACCTAGGGGAAGGGAAGCTTACCAAACAAATGGGTGGATGGAGTGGTGGCTTGCAAATTGGGGGTGAGAAGCTCGCGGGGTCCACGCGAAGACGATAGTGATGATCGGAGGTTGTGGGGCTCACTTGATCGGTGGCCCACTGATTGGTGGTGATGGAGGGTCTCGGTGGTGCATTGGATGTAAGAAGGAATGTAGACAGGAACAAAGAAAGAAATAAAGAATGGAGAAAGAAAGAGAGATAAAGAAGTAGAGAGACTGAGAGTGTGTGAAATGGGTGAAGACAGAAAGTGGAGGAAGGAAATAAAAGAGGGAAAGAGATAGAAAATGGGGAGGTGGGGACTCACGTGAATTGTGAAATGGGTGGGGATTTAATCACATGGAATAAGGAGATGGGAAAGAGAAATAAATAAAGAAAACAGAGGAAGAGAGAGAATGAGATGGTGGAATGGGTGGGTGCTTATTCACGTTGGCAGGGAGGGTGAAGTGAGAGATAGAATGAGAGGGTGAGATGGGTGGGGAAGCTCAGTCATGTGGGCAGCAAGGGGAGGATAATAGGGTAAGAAAGAGAGAAACAGGGAAGGAAAGGAAGAAAGGAAAAATGGGAAAATAGAGAGAGATGGAGTGGGCTGGCTCGCCGGAGATGGGGGAAGCTCGGCGACGGCGCAGGTGGGTCCGGCGGCGACGGTGATGGCATCAGGACAGTGGGGGCAGCATGGCTGGTTGAGGGAGAGATGAGAGAGAAATGAGATGGGAGAAGAGATGAGAGAGTGGAGAAGAGAAAGGAGAAGGAGAGCTTGATGGTGATGATCGCCGGAGATGGGGGAGCTCAACGATGACGAGGCAGCGAGGAGAGTGAGGGAGGGAGGGAGAACAAGAGGGATGAGAGGGCTGCTCTTGATGTGGAGTGGAATGAAGGGGAAGAGAGGGGGAGTTTGACGTAAGTAAAGGAAAAAGGGGGAAAGTGGAAATGGGTGAAGGTTGCACGTGGGTTAAGGTGAGGAGGTGGGGAAATGATGGGAGTGAGGTGATGAGGTGGGGCTCACATGGGATTAGGTTAGATGGGGTGGGATGAGATGGGAATTAAGGCCAGGGCCTTACACTAAACTTTTTGATTAGATTGAAATGTGAGGAGGCTTTTGCTTCCCTAGTCTCATCCTGCCGAGGATGGTCTTGTACAGTTGCACTATTAATCCAGTGTTTATTGGTAACTTGGTATCCATGGTAGGACCAGCTATATATATATATATATATATATGGCTAATAGGGTTTGGTTCCACCAATAATAAATGATACCTGCGAAGTTGCCTAGCATGACCATCCGTCAGCCAATCCACTCTTTTTCTTCGGAAAAAGATGAACAACACGTTTGTCAAAAGTCTTGCAGAAGATTTGATTGGGTTGAAATCTGGCTAAAGACGATTGCTTCCTCGAATAATATGAGCTAATTGTCTAGTGTCTACAATGAGACAACTGGCTATAGGAATTATGCAACACTTCTATTCTCTTCCTTCAATTATTATACCAGGCTTTTCAATTTTTCAATGACTTTTTTATCCCATGTAAGGGGTTGGGTCCCCATAGACTCGCACCTATAAAGGGCAAAACCCGCAATTATAGGGAAAGAATTGGAAAGATTAACTCACACTTGCATGGATAAGGAAACTCGCATATCTGTTCATGCTTTCCATTCATAAGTTGAATCGAAGCAATGTGTAGTCACAAAATAATTAATATTCATTCTTCAAAATTACATAATTCATGTAAAATTTTAACTTCCAAATTCTTATTTGCGTACCAATGCAGGTTGGTTTTAGTGGTTGGGCACTCCTTCCCTTTAAACAAGGTCTCGATTTCGAGTCTTGTGTATGGAGAAAGCCTGCGCTAGGAGAGCTTTTTCCCTTAGTGGGCTGATCCGGCTTGATCTGAATTAGTCGGGGCCAAGTGGACTTCTAGATACCGGTGCTTAACAGAAAAAAAAAAATTCTTATTTGCGTATTTAACTTCTGTCATCTATAACAATGTAAGGCTGACATCTGATTCTTATGCTTTCTTTTTATCTTGTAGGAGTAGGATATATTTACTTTACTGAAGATGACCAAGTCAACTTGGCCAAACCCAAAGGGGTCATGCCAGATTATGAGTCAAGCAGGTGGGTCGGGTCAATTGGGTTCCATCTAAAATTAAACCAAAACGATTTTAACCCAATGTAGTCGACTAGTATCTCTGACAAGGTTGAGTTGGACTAGGACAGTTTCGTAGTGGTTGGAAAACTATGCTTTGCATCACGTATTCCTAATAGTTTCTTCAAACCTTATGTTTTTCAACTGTTGAATTTGAGGGTATTTCAGAAATTGATTGATTGGAGAAACCCAATTTGGGTCACTTTGATACATGTCTATCAATAAAAGCAGGGCAGATAGAAAGGCCAGTTTCAATTTCACCTGTTAGCTAGCGAGTGGATCAACGTCCGTGGTCATATAAATACTTATTTCAGCCCAATACAATGTCTGCGTAGGAATTGAATTTTGGCCGGATTTAGCCCATTGAAGCCTTACGTTTGTGCAACGAAAGCCCTCCAACTGGTTACCTGCTTTCCACTCTATCCTGCAATCTTCATTTCGAACAATAAAAGAACTATGTCATGCAAAAAAACTCGGAGCAATTTATTGGAAGCTTACTTGTGTTATTCCGAGTACACAGTTTCAACAGTCAGTATTAGAATTACAGATCCTCACAATAGTGAATCACAGCAACAGTAAAACAGAGTTACAGAAAGCAATCTTAGAAGTAAAATTCACTTACTGTTTGAAGGCAGAAAAAACAGTACTTCGTTTGAAATTACGAAACTCAGAAATTCGCAGCAGAAGGTAGATCAAGGCTAGTGTTCAACACTATGTCCTTAAGACAAATTTCGCCCCTGCAATGGTGCTAACAGGCTTCAGTGGCTTCTGTCTCCCAGGATACAATGATCAACACACAGTAGCAGCACTGCAAAACTGTGTGTCTGTTTGAACCAGAGTGCAACAACAGGACTCTCTCTTGACTGACAATGCAGACTCGGATTTGATGCAACAATTGCAGTGAGAACAGGATGATTGAAAAGGCTGAGAGCAGTATGTATTTATAGCCTTCAACAGGTCAGTTCAGATGGGGTTGCACCTGTTCAGAACAATGACTGTTCACTGAACAGGTGCTTCTTCTTTGGACACAACTGTTGGATGGGTTTGGACACCCTTTCAACTGCGAATGGGCACACACCTCTTGGAAAAGAAAATTTTAATTAAATAAAATTTCTCCAAAAATAATAAATGGTAATGGGCCGAGCCAGGCCCAACCCGCGTGTGAAGCCCAAGCCCAAGCCCAGGCCCAAGCCCAGGCCCGAGCCCGGCCCGGCTCGGTTCGGGGGGGCCTGGGCCCGAGCCCGGCCCGGCTCGGTTCGGGGCGGGGCGGGGCGCGCGCGCGCGTGTGTGTGTTGTTTGGTGGTGACCCAACAAGGATCTATGTCCTCCCTCCTCCACAAAAGTGGGATGCCCCTTGGGGCTCATCTTATACCACTAAGGTAAACATATTTATACCAAAGAAATGTATTGCTCTCAAGCAATGTGGGAAGCAAGTTTTCCACTTCCCTTTCTTTCCATGTTTAACATGTTCAAGTAGTATTGTTTAGGAGGCAATTTCTCATTCACTCCTTAATGGATTAGAGCAACCCAATACATGTCATTAGTCTACTCATGGAGTAGATTACATTCCCATGTATTCTCACCTAAAACTATAAGTGGGTCCCACTTTTAGTTTGGCCCAAAGATAGCCTAAAGGTGGGTTCTCTAGCCATTTTTCTAACAATCCCCCACATGAATGAAATTAACTGAAAGCAATGAAATGATATGCAGACACACAGAGAGAGTACAAATGGAAATTTTCTGTATAGAGAAAGGTAGCTTGTGGCCTTGAACCTTCCCTTGTGAAGTACTATCGAATTTACTGGTTGAACAGTGAACGTGATGTCTTGAACTACTCAACCTTTTACGTAAACCGAGACAATAGAGTTCACACAGAATCTTCTTGGACACAGTTGGTTCTAATGATTGTGTTCATTTTGGCCCTGAACAATGCCTGGTTTTCATGAGTGCTTTAGAGAATTTAGCCTTATTATTCTCATAGAAACGGCCCCAGTTCACACTCACATAGGTGATTCTTATTAAGAGTATCCTGCTATACCCCACTTGATGAGTCAAGATATAAGAATCATTAAAAGCCTTGCTTACCCTAATTTTCGCTACAGGTATCACTATTATTATTATAGGAATGAGCAGGAGATATTATCTCCATAGTGATATCGTTAAGTCACACACAATTCGGTTGTCCCTTTGAACCTAGATCTTGGGATCTCCAGTCAGCTAGGTTGGGTTGCCATTATGGTGACTTTTCATTCATAGGCTTTAAGCCCATTCCCCTCGATGAACGATTTACTTGCTCTCTTGCTAAACCTTTGGTAAAGGGATCCGCAATGTTATCCATGGACTTTATGTACTCAATAGTCATAATGCCATTAGAGAGCAGTTGTCTCACGGTATTATGTCTCCGACGAATATGTCGAGACTTACCGTTATATATGTGATTCTGCGCCCTTCCAATTGCTGATTGACTATCGTAGTGAATGCAGATAGGAGGCACAGGTTTTGACCACATTGGAATATCTTCTAGGAATTGACGAAGCCATTCAGCTTCTTCGCCAGCTTTATCCAGTGCAATAAACTCAGATTCCATAGTGGATCTAGCAATGCAAGTTTGTTTAGAAGATTTCCATGATACCGCTGCACCACCAAGCGTGAATAGATATCCACTTGTGGATTTTGAATCATTGGTATCTGATATCCAGTTGGCATCACAGTAGCCTTCAAGTACTGCTGGATATCTCGAGTAATGCAATCCATAGTTTTGGGTGTATTTTAAATATCTTAAAACCCTGACTATGGCCTTCCAATGGTCTGATCCTGGGTTACTTGTGTATCTACTCAGTTTACTAACAGCATATGCAATGTCAGGACGAGTGCAATTCATGACATACATTAGGCTCCCAATTATTTGCGCATATTCGCATTGTGATATGCCTTTTCCAGTATTTTTGGATAGATGGATACTAATATCTATAGGTGTTCTCGCTGGACTGCTATTATCTTGATTATATTTCTGGAGTATTTTCTCAATATAGTGCGATTGAGATAATATCAGTCCATCTGATGATTTAGAAATTTTAATTCCTAGTATGACATCAGCATCACCCATATCTTTCATATCAAACTTATTGTTTAACATTCTCTTGGTAGTTTGAATGATTCCATCATTACTACCCATAATTAGCAAATCATCAACATATAAGCAAATAATGACACAGCCATTGTTAGTGCTCTTGACATATACACACTTGTCACATTCATTGATCTTAAACCCATTTGACATCATCAAACTGTCAAATTTTTCATGCCATTGCTTAGGTGCTTGTTTTAATCCATATAGAGATTTGACAAGTCGACAAACTTTATTGGTTTGTCCTGGAGCATTAAACCCTTCGGGTTGTTCCATATATATTTCCTCATCTAATTCACCATTTAAGAAAGCGGTCTTTACATCCATTTGATGTATCTCGAAATTGTGTATCGCAGCAATTGCAATTAACATTCGAATGGATGTTATCCTCGTAACTGGTGAATAAGTGTCGAAATAATCCAAGCCTTCTTTTTGTCTGTACCCTTTAACAACAAGCCTGGCTTTGTATTTTTCAATTGATCCATCTGCTTTCATCTTTCTCTTGAATATCCACTTGCACCCAAGAGTTTTGCAACCTTGTGGAAGATCCACTAGTTCCCACGTATGATTTTGCAAAATGGATTCAATTTCACTGTTTATTGCCTCTTTCCAATATTGTGCCTCGGGACAGGACACCGCTGCTTTAAAGCTTTGAGGCTCATCTTCTAACAAAAGTGTTAGAAAATCTGGACCAAATGTTTTTGATGTTCTAGCCCTCTTACTCCGTCTAGGTTCATCAATCTCTTGTTGGTTTTGTTCACTGCTATTAGCAGTATCTTGAGTTCGTTTAAGAGAACTCGATTCCTGTGAGGGTTTATTAGGAAATACATGTTCAAAGAACGATGCATTCCTTGACTCAATAATAGTGTTAGGATGCATATCAGGAATCTCAGATTTGTGAATTATAAATCGATACGCACTGCTATTATGAGCATACCCAATGAAAACACAGTCAACTGTCTTTGGTCCTATTTTAACCTTTTTAGGTGTAGGAACCGCCACTTTAGCCAAACACCCCCACACTTTCAAGTATTTGTAAGTAGGCATTCTGCCTTTCCACAACTCGTAAGGGGTCTTATTGGTTTTCTTTTGAGGTATTCGGTTAAGAATATAATTTGCGGAGAGTATAGCATCCCCCCACAAATTTTGAGGTAATCCAGAACTTATTAACATAGCATTCATCATTTCTTTTAAAGTTCTGTTTTTCCTTTCAGCAACACCATTTTGCTGAGGTGAATAAGGAGCGGTAGTTTGGTGTATAATACCATGCTGTGAACAAAATTCACCAAAAGGTGATTCGTATTCACCTCCTCTATCGCTTCTTATCACCTTGATTTTCTTCTCAAGTTGATTCTCAACCTCATTCTTGTAATGTTTGAACATTTCCAAGGCCTCATCTTTACTTCTCAGTAAGTAAACATAACAGTATCTTGTGCAATCATCAATGAATGTAAGAAAATATTTCTTACCACCTTTAGTTTGAACAAACTTGAGGTCACATATATCAGAATGAATTAACTGAAGAGGTTCAGAAGTTCGTTCAATTGAATGAAAAGAAGTTCTAGTTAGTTTAGCTTCTACACATGTTTCACATTTGATATTTGAATCAAAACTGCATTTAGGCAAACATTCCATATTAACTAATCTACGCAAAGCATCATAGTTAACATGACCTAATCTACCATGCCACACATTAGAAGACTCAAGCATATAAGCAGAAGATTTTTTCTTATTAGGGACAATGGTCATTACATTCATTTTAAAGAGCCCATCGCTCATGTACCCTTTGCCCACGTACATCCCAGACTTAGTGAGGACAAACTTATCCGCCTCAAATACAAGTTTGAAACCCTTCTTACTCAGTAGTGAGCCTGATACCAGATTCTTACGAATATCAGGTACATGCAGCACATTGTTGAGGGTGAGTTCCTTTCCAGAAGTCATTTTCAGTACTACCTGTCCTTGGCCTTCAACCTTCGAAGAGGCAGAGTTACCCATAAAGAGTTGTTCTCCGTTTGTTGCATTATATGTGGAGAACATGTCTTTATTGGAGCAGACATGTCGAGTGGCCCCAGTGTCCACCCACCATTCTCTGGTGTTGCCAACCAGATTGACTTCTGAGACCACAGCAGAAAGATTGATGTCTGAAACATCAGTGGAGAGATTGTCCATTTCTGTCATGTTGGCCTGCGCTGGTTTCTTACTTGTATTTCCTTGGTCCTTGCGCTTACGACAGTCCTTAGCACGGTGGCCTGGTTTGTCGCACACATAGCAATTCCCTTTGAACTTCTTGTTGTCCTTGGGACCTTGTCTTTGACCATTGGAAGGGTTCTTCCTCTTCTTGGGGTTCTGCCCATGTTCCACCACATTAGCCTTAGCTTCAGTGAAGGTTTTTCCTGCTTTTTTCTCAGATGCACGATTGTCTTCCTCTATCCTCAATCTGACAATCAGGTCTTCAAGTCTCATCTCCTTTCGCTTATGCTTAAGGTAGTTCTTAAAATCCTTCCAAAGTGGTGGCAATTTTTCAATGATTGCTGCCACTTGGAAAGACTCACTAAGAGACATTCCTTCTGCATGAATTTCATGGAGAATGACTTGAAGTTCCTGAACTTGATTGATTACTGCCTTGGAATCACTCATCTTGTAGTCAAGGAATCTGCCAACAACGAACTTCTTCATTCCGGCGTCTTCAGTCTTGTACTTTTTGTCAAGTGAATCCCATAATTCCTTAGCAGTCTTCAATGAACAATACACATTATATAATGTGTTGTCTAGTCCATTGAGTATATAGTTTCGACAGAGGAAGTCAGCATGCTTCCAAGCATCTACAGCAGCAACCACTTGCTTGTCTGTCTCATCTTCTTTTAAAGCAGGGGCTTCTTCATGGAGGAACCTAGCCAAGTTCAGGGTAGTGAGATAAAACAACATTTTCTGTTGCCATCTCTTAAACTCTGTACCATTGAACTTCTCAGGTTTCTCCCCATGGTTCACCAAAACAGGGCCATGGGTACTGACTGGAGTATTCTTCTCAATACCCATAACTGTATAACAGAAAAAAAAAAATTACCACAAAGAATTCTGCAGAATTTAAAGTAATAGAAGTGTAAACAGTAACTCAGACCAACTGGTTACTCACACAAAAATACAGAACAAACTTCAGTTCTGCTATTAGTGAATAGTGAGAGAGACTCAGTTTTACAATACTGGTTTCACAAAGAAGAAGTAGAAACCAGTAAAAAACTGACAGAAACCGAAATCAGTAATACTGAATTAAACTGATGGTGTACTCAGATTGAGACAGAAGAAGGAAAATTTGTCTTAAGATTGTTATTCCGAGTACACAGTTTCAACAGTCAGTATTAGGATTACAGATCCTCACAATAGTGAATCACAGCAACAGTAAAACAGAGTTACAGAAAGCAATCTTAGAAGTAAAATTCACTTACTGTTTGAAGGCAGAAAAACAGTACTTCGTTTGAACTTACGAAACTCAGAAATTCGCAGCAGAAGGTAGATCAAGGCTAGTGTTCAACACTATGTCCTTAAGACAAATTTCGCCCCTGCAATGGTGCTAACAGGCTTCAGTGGCTTCTGTCTCCCAGGATACAATGATCAACACACAGTAGCAGCACTGCAAAACTGTGTGTCTGTTTGAACCAGAGTGCAACAACAGGACTCTCTCTTGACTGACAATGCAGACTCGGATTTGATGCAACAATTGCAGTGAGAACAGGATGATTGAAAAGGCTGAGAGCAGTATGTATTTATAGCCTTCAACAGGTCAGTTCAGATGGGGTTGCACCTGTTCAGAACAATGACTGTTCACTGAACAGGTGCTTCTTCTTTGGACACAACTGTTGGATGGGTTTGGACACCCTTTCAACTGCGAATGGGCACACACCTCTTGGAAAAGAAAATTTTAATTAAATAAAATTTCTCCAAAAATAATAAATGGTAATGGGCCGAGCCAGGCCCAACCCGCGTGTGAAGCCCAAGCCCAAGCCCAAGCCCAGGCCCAGGCCCAGGCCCGAGCCCGGCTCGGTTCGGGGCGGGGCGGGGCGCGCGTGTGTGTTGTTTGGTGGTGACCCAACAAGGATCTATGTCCTCCCTCCTCCACAAAAGTGGGATGCCCCTTGGGGCTCATCTTATACCACTAAGGTAAACATATTTATACCAAAGAAATGTATTGCTCTCAAGCAATGTGGGAAGCAAGTTTTTCACTTCCCTTTCTTTCCAGGTTTAACATGTTCAAGTAGTATTGTTTAGGAGGCAATTTCTCATTCACTCCTTAATGGATTAGAGCAACCCAATACATGTCATTAGTCTACTCATGGAGTAGATTACATTCCCATGTATTCTCACCTAAAACTATAAGTGGGTCCCACTTTTAGTTTGGCCCAAAGATAGCCTAAAGGTGGGTTCTCTTAGCCATTTTTCCAACAACTTGTCCCCTGCCCCCTAACCTCAATTTTTGGTTCTGCCCTGCGGACCTAGATTGAACTCAAGCTCTTTAATTCCATAGCTGCACAGACTTGGGCCCCATCTAGGCCTAACAGAAAACTGGCCCATTGACTGACCAGGCATTGTCTTTCCATGATGTAAAACTCGACATGGGCAACTCCACTTCATTCAAAGAAAATTTTGTCAAATGAGGTCGAATGAGTTTATTAAGAACTTGGTAACTTAGTCTCCTTGCCGTTTCAAGCCATTATGTGAGTATTAATCTTTCACGCAAAAAAGATAAAAGTGAGTTTTAGTTGTCTCCATTTCAAGTGAGAATGAGGGGTTGCCCAATTAGTTGGTGATCGTCCCAAAAAAGGGTTTGCAAATATAATTGATACCTGGCTACTATCTCTACTCGTGAGAGTAAAGATGTTAACCGAGTGTCGTATCCACTGGGATAAAAAGGCTAAGTTGTGTTGGTTCCCAAATTCCTAAACTAATCCTAATAGAAAATGAAGTGTGTTGATTTGATGGGTTTGATTCCTAAATTAGCAAAGTAAAGATAAGTTTTGATTCAATCAAATAAAAGATCTTAGGGTACGAATCCACCTTAGCCTCGTGCAATGGCGAATATAGACTTAGGGTTTTACTTTCAACTCTTTAAAGACTCGTTCTGGTTACAAACCTTCACAGAGTCAACAAATAAGGGATGTGGGTTTAGATCGGGGTATAACATATCCTTACGGCATAGATTATCTTAGATCTAACAACACATTCATTCAAACATCGTTATATGACTAGTATTCGAATTTACAAGAATAAAATACCAAAGAAAGATATTGCATTAATAAAGAAAATTCAATCGATGGGTAACATTCATGTCATATAACCAAAAGCGTTCAAAGTAAAACCGTATAACCTATGCATCACCAAAATACAAGATTAGGACTTTATCACAACCCTAAGATAGAGATTTAGTTACTCATGAGAAAGATTGACGAAAAGTCTTTGACGAAATCCCCATTAATGCTCCTTTCAAAGCTCCAAAATCAGCCTCCAAATCACAACAAAATACAATTTTGCCAACGCAGTCACCGCGTCTGGAAAAATCATAATTGCGTCGAGACAGGCTTTACCGATGTAGTACAATGCATCGGCACCACGTCGGCTACCTAATGCCTGGAAAACCAGTCCCAACGTAATAATGTTTAGCGTCGGCTAAAAATGGCCATTCACCAACGCAATGGTGCGTCGTCCCAAACGTTGGCAATGTCAACAGCATCGGCAAAAAATCGAACTTAATGGTCAACCTCACCTCACTGCCGACGCATAACAACGTCGGTTATACATTGGCCAACGCACATACTAGCGTTGGAATACATATTTGACGACGCATACACAACGCCGGTAATACATATCTCGACGTGTTGAAGCATCGGGAAATGTCTTCAACGACGCAGGAAAATTACTTTGGCGTTGCAGAGAGTGCGTCGGGAAATAGATTTACCTCATCGCCGATGCATAATAACGTCAGTTATACATTTGCCAACGCACATACTAGCATCGGAATACATATTTGACGACGCATACACAATGCCGGTATTACATATCCCGACATGTTAAAGCATCAAGAAATGTCTTCAACGACGCAAGAAAATTACTTTTGGCGACGCAGAGAGTGCGTCAGGAAATAGATTTACCTCACTGCCGACGCATAATAACGTTAATTATACATTTGCCAACGCACATACTAGTGTCGGAATACATATTTGACGGCGCATACACAACGCTGGTAATACATATTCTGACGTGTTGAAGCGTCGGGAAATGTCTTCAACGATGCAGGAAAATTACTTTTGGCGATGCAGAATGCGTCGGGAAATAGATTTACCTCATTGTCGACGCATAATAATGTCGGTTATACGTTTGCCAATGCACATACTAGCGTCAGAATACATATTTCATGATGCATACACAACGCCGATAATACATATTCCGACGTGTTGACATGTCGTGAAATGTCTCCAACGAGGGCAGGAAATTTACTTTTAGCGACGTAGAGAGTGCGTTGGGAAATAACTTTTCTTATCAATTAAGAAATAATTGAAAAAATCAGAAAAAATTCTTGTACAATATTTTCCTGCTCAAATCTACATTTTCAACATTGCGCAAGCATAAACAACAAATAATCCCACATTCATCATTAAAAAAAAAAATAATGAGTCACCAATAAAACTAAAACCAATCATAAAGCTTGTCCATGCTATATAAAATGTAATATCCCCACGTCAACAAACGTCAAATATCTCAATAAAGTAAATCGCAACTAAAATCTAATCATCATCAAATATCCAAAGTACTCCATGAAACACAGCCACTTAAGAGCAAAATGAACTTTTTAGAGGGATGACCCAAGCCAATTCATAAAACCATCAAATCCTTATCTTTCGGAGGAGCCCGAACCATCCATACCGACCCGGGAAAGCATAAACTGAATCTGACTCTGCATGTGAACCTGCATAGCTGCTTGATCTTGCATTTGCTTATGCGAGTCCTCATACTGTAGCCGCAACTCTTCCCGCAACTCTTCTTGTGCTTTCAACGAGTCAGCTAGTTGCTGCCGTAGGCTGCTCATCTCAGAAGACATCAAGATACCAGTAGAAGATGATGATGGCCCCTCGAGTGGTATCCTTGCCTCTTCGGTCCCTCTTCTCTAGCAGATTCTCGATCACCTGTTGCTCAGCCACTGGAGAGTTAATTTCAGGCTGCGATAGTGCCTCCTCCATTCTTCGTTGCATTATCAAAGCATTCAAATATGTCATGTAATTAACATATGTTAGGCAACTGAAATAAACTATGATCTACAATAATGTTAATGAAACAACTCACATGTTTCTCCTCAGCATGATCTGTGATCCATTTGTTCTTTTTCTTACTATAGTGTCGCGTTGATATAAATCAGGTTGAGAGGAAGGAGCCTGTTTCTCATATTTTTGCATGATCGAGAACTGGGCTGCAAATGATTGAGATCCAGATGTATGAAGCGTCTTCGCTTTGCTCCGGCTCTCTGAATTCCTCTGTGACTTGCGCTGAAAATTACAAGTAATAAACTATGTAGTTAGCTTATTTAAAAGAAACTTGATGGAACATAACCATTTAAAAGAAACTTTTGCCCTTTGGGTCTTCTCTACATTGGGTTTTAGCTTTTAGGTATTCTTGTTGAGCAAAATTAGTTGGATTTTCCAAGAGGAAAACAATGAGATGATGCTGTAAATATCCATGTTGGCTGTATTGGAAATATCCAATTTAAAATGGCCGACCACAGAACCTCAAAAGCGCATTCGAAGGATCTTACTTAAGATCAGATCTTGCTTTTACTATTTGGTTTTTTATAGAACTATTTCTAAATATTACTGGATTTGTTTTTTGGAACTGGAGTGTCAAAAGATTTTCTTTTCCCTTTTTTTTTCTCTTGTTTTCTTGTTGGAGATTTAAAACAATTGGTTGGGTTGGGACTCACTATCATTGTTAAAATCAAAGCTATCAAAATTCTACTGATTTTAAGGCCGCCCAAGTAATTCAACAATGAAAAACTTAGTGTGAATTTATCTGGCTACAATGAATGCCACCCTGCACCACTCCACTATACACAGCTGCCAAGCTAAATACCACAATGGGCACCACAGCACAGAGCAAGCACTGGCCACTTCAGAGCAAAGCAAAGCACACCGCAAGAACAGGAAAATCCCACACATGGAAGCTACAAGAAAAGAGACTGCTACCTTCAACTTCACTCCTACAACCCAACTGCTCCAGCAGCTACAAGACCTCTGAATTGGAGCTGCCCACCCACACAAAAGATCCAAGAAGCCCAAAGCAACAGAACAAACCATTCCCAACTGCCCAAAGAATTTTTTTTTTCCACCAATCCTCATAAAATGGGATTTTTACTTGGAGAAAGGAAAAACAAAAAAAAGATGAAACGGGCTGTGATAAAAAAAATTCTAGGCTGTGATGAAAATGTAAGGAAATTACTTTTAGGTCTTTTACTTAGACCATAAGTCCTTACCTTTCCATCAATTATGGTCATTATAGGAATCCCGTTTTCATAGGATACATGCTATCTTTTAATCATATAAGGTTTCCTAAAGAGATATATTCCATAACAAACTCTACCTTGATGGACGGTTGAGATTAAAACTAATGGAATCCTAATTGGAATATACTTGGTCCTCTCTCCACCTATAAAAAGAGTCATTCCTCCATCATAAAGACTCATTTACGAAATTCAACACATTAAGGCTTATAGGCAAGGAGAGAGAAACTGAAGTTATTCCCTAAAGTTTTCTTGGGCGGATCTCAACATCAACATCAGACAACAGGATCGGAAAGCTCTCTGCATCAAGATGTCTGGAGGTAATCTTTAATTAAATCCTTCACGTGATAATCATGTTGTTCTCGATCTTAGGGTTCATGTTAATTATAGGCTAACATGTGGTATCAGAGCATGGTTATTAGAGAACACATGATCGTCCATTAATAATAGGATAACACACACAAGTGATGGCCTGAGGTAGATAATGATGATTATTTTGGGTTAGGAAATTCTGCCAGGGAATTGATTATTTTTGGGCCACACAGACCCATCAATTCAGTGGTCTAAATCGTCATGGATGGACCTTAATGGAGAATTCAGATCTTCTCATGCTACGTATTCAACTCGTCGTGGTTGGCTGGCTATATCACGGGATAGTTTGCTATTCCACAGAAGCTTCGAACCCAGCGATTTATTTAATTGCTTTATCATCTTTGATCAGATGTAAATCTTTTATCATCACGGCAATAAGTAAAACCCACATCCACGTGAGTCCTTTAAGGGCCTTGATCGCCCCCATTGGTATGATAGGAGACCATGGGGCCATGGCTTTTACATGATAAAAGGACGTGTCATGAATGGGTTGCAGTCGTCAGTACATTCTTATACATGTGAATGTGAAATTGTGGATACCAAACAGAACGTCCGAGTTGGATTTCACAAAGCCAATCACCTTTTGGATATGTCCATTCTAGTGGGCCCCATCCATTCCCCCTCAAGTTCCATTATAAAACAAAACTCATATTGTCTGGAGATGTCAATCAATGTCAATCAATATCACATTAAAAAAAAAAAAAAAATTTCCGGGGCTGCCGCCCCAGACCCCGCCTTTCAGCCCCAAAGAGCCGGAGGACTGCCCTCCGGGGCTCGGCCATCTTTATCAATATTTTTCATATAACGAATGATCAATTATGTCTACATGTAATATATAATGTTATCTATTCATATTAAGCTAATTTTGATCACCAAAGTTGTATGCTTAAGGTTAGGTCTCACCACAGTGACCCTAACAATTACATACTGATATTTGGCCTTAATAGTACCATCATGATGTTTACTTTTCCAATTGTTCAAGCGCATGAAGAATTTAGTCGCCCACAGGCGGATTATATTCATACGTTTGAATAATAATTAAGAAGTGTTTGTTCATACATGGACCAAAGATATCCACAGATATCTTACTCGTTCTAATTAAAAGTAACATCACTCAATTACACCACCTTGAATATGATGACCTTAGATGGTATAATGTGTAGAAATTATGGTGACTACCCACAGGAGCACCTAAATTTCTTTTTGTCATATATATTCATATATTATGCACACTACAAGAAAAACTGTTTGTAGCGGCGGCCATCGGCCGCCGGTAAAAGCGATATATACCGCCGGTAAAAGTAATAGCGACGGTTTGACTGGCCGCCGGTGGGTGTCGGTACATGTCCGGACGGTAAAGGTTTGGGCGGCGTCCGGTTATTGCGGCGGTCCTGACCGCCGGTAAAAGAAATCCGTCGCGTGGATGGACGACGAAGGAAACTTATAGCGGCGCCCATTGGCCGCCGATAATAATAAAAATGGCCGCCGCTGAAAAAATTTTTTAGCGACGGCCGTTTGAGCGCCGTTAAAAGCAGGATTTATATATGACAATATATTTTTAGCGGCGGTCATTGGCCGCCGCTATAAGGCATATTTTTTTAAAAAATACTGCTTTTAGCAGCGGTCATGTGGCCGCCGCTAAAAGCATTTTTTTTTTAACAAATATAACCCCACATTAATCACAAAAATACCTGCCAATAATTTACAAAGATCCATCTTTGCATATTCTTCACACATCTAACAAATTAATCTATAGAAGTACATCGATAACAGTAAATATATAAAACTCAACAAGTAAATAGTATTTATTCAACATCAATAAAAATCCCATGCTCCCATGCTAATACTTACAGATCATCCTTACAATTGATCTAAAAAGGTAAATGTACAATTCAGATAGGATTAGTAAGTAGGAACCAAAATAGATCACATGAACAGAAGAACTAACACATCACATGAACAGAATCAAAATTGAAAGAGGGAAAAAAAAAGCATGTCATCTACATAAAGACCTACTAAAAAAAAAAGGCTCTTGGCTTCATGTTCCTCCTCCAAGGCTCTCTTATAAGGAGCCGAATGTTGTATGACCGTCTTTGACACACCCATGCCTAAGCCAAGTACACGTCCTTTGACATCACGTCCAAAGACCTATTAAAAAAAATAAAAGAATAAAAAATTTATGTCAACAATAACACAAATATGAACGACAATGATCAATAAGCCCATCAGGGACCATGTGCACCAATTGAAGATAAATTAGGACAGTTTGTCCTAATGTTGTTGCCTTTTTCAGAGCTATAAGTGAGGATCAAGGAAGTGGCTAAGTGGTAGCAGCCAAGGCCTTCTTGGTCCCTGTTACAATGCATGAGATGAGGATTAGGACTGTCATTATAAAGCCAGGCATCCAATTATAAATGTTTTGTAGGTTTGTAGTAGTAGTTTTGTAGGTTGCATTATAAATGTTACCTTAGCTATCCTACCCAATTCAGACAAAGGATCCACAGCTGTTGAGGAAGTAGTACCAACCTGATAGACACCATGAAATAATAGTTAAGTCGTTATAACTAATATGCAGTTTTAAAAGTAGCAAATAAAAAATATCAGCATTCTAAAAGTAAGCATACCTCCAGAATATTGCAGCATGAAATTTTTGTAACAAGAGCCCACTAGCTTTATCACAATTTTGTAAAATTCCATTTAGAAGTCCATGCACTAGAGAATATTTACCTTTCAATAGACCTTAAGATAACTGGCATTTTATACAACATGCATCACTATCCTGCCATATTCTAATTGTGGTACAAAAATATCTTAGATGTTTCCATAGGGAATTCTATCTCCAATTATCCACTAGCAGGTCGTACAAAGGTAGATATTATGTTTGCCTTATCTGGGTAATATAGCATATTTTGAATTCATTATACTATTGTTTACCAAAACAAGGCATCAGTCTGTTTTTCCCTACAATATGCCAGCAACTGAGTGGACATCATAATAACTATATGCAATAGACATAAACACAAGTATATGTAAGCGTTCAGCTCTATGCCTCTATCATCACTTACTAAAAATCAATGTTCTTTTTTGAGTTGAAAAAAAAAATTGCGAATCCCAACAATTCTTGATCTGTGGTTGGCCTCAGACCATCATGTTTAGTCTTGGATAGTCATTTTGCAGGAAGAAGCCAGAAAAATTAGGTTTTCTGGAAATCAGCTGTATCCTGTATCAAGGTAACCCATGTTACACAGACCCTATGAAAAAGACAACCTTTCACATGTTGATGCATGTCCAAATGGTTTCTTATATCAGACTCTTCACAATAGATTTCGCTAATTTATAATATATCATAACTTTTGTAAAGCTACGGGTGTCTCCATTACCAACAACAGCTCCCTTCGCTTCATCCACAACCTCTCTTCCAACCAATAAACCTATAATTATTCCATCAATAATCAGATACTAGACCTTATTCAAACAAACTTGGAAATCAGTGAACTAGAAGGAGAAGGAATTAGAAATAGACCATGGAACCAAAAGTAGAGCCTTTTCCAAGGGCCTGTTTGTTTGCAAATATGCATTATAATGCATAGGAATTGAATATATAGGATTTCATGGTCAAATTAGTTCCTTCTATGGATTATTAAAAGGGCAAGATGTGAATGATATGAGGTGAGGGGTGCGACCCGTGAGGGATATAAGGTGGAGATCTAGAAGGGACCTTGACTTTCCCTGGCATTGAATTACTAAGGTGATGGCTGGGTATTCATCTCTCATCTTCCTTGATTCTATTTCCATTAAAGGAGAAGTTATTTGAGGGTCATTTTTGCATGTTTACCTTTTGATCTTCGCTTTTAAGTTTTAACCACTTATGGCATAATTCCTATGTATTTAATGCTAATGTAATCTAGACTCTAGTGCAAACAAACAGGCCCCAAGTGTCGTTTTGTCAGAAATTTTTTGTTACAAATTTTTTACTTTAGAGATAACAATTACAATACCAAATCCCAACTTTTGAGCCTTATTAATTCCACAGCCCATACCCAAAACTCATGCAGATCAGCATGTTGGTCATGAAAATTAACTGTGGTATAACAGACTTTTATTCTATTAAAAAAGGAGCCTAAGTTAATGTCCACAATATTACAGAAGATAAAAAAAAATTTACTCTGCTTTGACTAATTTTGTGCAGCAATGTCCTCTAAGATTCAATGCTTCATACTCTAATTTTATTGCTTTCACTACAAAATCTACACCCAGCGGAGCTACTAAATTATGTTGCTTCAACTTGAAACTCATATTGACTATACATGATCCATGTGACCCAGGCACAGCATTTAAACTTGTAAAGAGTGTCCCGGTAAAATGCAACACATTTTTATTGGCCAAGTACACCAATTTAAATATAGTTTGAGCAAGGTTGGAAAACTCGGGACTCAAACTCGACTCGTCCAATGTAAAAAACTTGACTCGGATATAGTCAACACGGTGACTCGAGAGAGTCATGTCTTTTTTAAAATAATTTTAAATATACATTTATTTACGTGCATTCATGATAATATATTTATATGTAAGAAAAATATTACAATAAGAAAATAAATGAAAAGGATTGCATATTAGATAATTTGTTAGACCAAATATCAAATGTAAAATATTAAATATAAGTTTCAAATTACATTCCAATCATTATTTTTAAATGGTTGCCTTGTGCATACTTATTTAACAATAAATATTAGCTGTTTAAAATTAGATCTACCTATGAAATGGTTCAAATGTAAATAACTAACAAAACTGAGGCGACTCGGCTAAGTCTCCCCAATATTTGACTTGGTTCTTTGGCAAAACGAGATGACTCGGGATAGTCAAGATTCAACTCGGGGAGTTTTCCAACCATGAGTTTGAGCAGAAACCACGGTTACAAATACAACAGCATTTGAGATGAGTTTCCTGATATAATTGGTAGATAAATGTAAAAGATAATGTTTTTATTAAGCTCATAGAATTTCTCATCTCTCTCTCCTTTTTTCTTTGCTTTGGTTGGCTGCCACACAGGCAGGCACAGAGGTCCTCAACTGATTGAGCAGGGCTAAAACACTGGTGCTTCTGTGGGAGTCAAATGCCCCAGCCACAATGCTATACATGCAGCATTGTTTCAGTCTGAAACTTCTCAGTAGTATGCAATGAGTCTCCTATGATCCAATTTTCTTCAGACAGCAGAATTTGGAACTGGCTAAAATCATTTAAAATGTGTTTGCAATGGAAGTCAAAGAAAGGTGAAACTAATATAGAATCCAAAAAGGAAAATATTGAAAATTAATTTATGTCAAAAAAGCCTATATGCTTACAGTAGCACAAAGAAAGAATGGTATTAAGCCCGCTGCACGGTCCTTAGATATAGCTTCAGATATCACATCAGCAGAAAGAGCATAATTTGTGGAACAATCTGTTTTCAGTACTCTATAGTTCTCCATATGGATGCCAGCAATCTGCCATTGTATGAAGGACATCCCTGATCAGTAGTCAGTTTTTAGTAATAATATTTATGTTTATTTCATACAGTGAAACCCAATGATCCAATCAAATGACAGGAATCATAAATACCTCAGGATATAGTTCCTGACACTTACAATGAAGTACCTATTGAGATTGTGATATTGCTCATTGGCATTTTAAGAGTGGAGAATGATTATTTTCTAGAACAGGAAACAATTTTCTCTGCTCCTAAAATAACTAGAAGACAAAACATAGCCCAAGAGTGGGGAAGTGATAACAAAACAGTGTGAGATTTCTTGTCTTTTGTTAGGCACACACAAAAGATGAATCTCATCGGATGTCTTGTTCCATTCAAAGGAATTTCATGAGGCACAGTCTGACAATATGTAGAATTGAATTGGGTTTACTGTTGTAAAAGGGACGATTACTGTCCAGTGATCCAAACATTGATATGATGCCTCACTGTCGATCTAGCAATTCAATGTAATCTACCAAGTTACAGCCATGAATGAAAATAAACTCCAATTTAATTCATGGTAAATATAAGGGAACAGATCCTCATAATGCAAGTAAATGGGCACAAGGGGAATTAAGACATTTTTTTTCCAGTTTCTCACTTTAATTAAGAAATTTGGTTCGCGATAAACATACTGGCATTACCTAGCTATTACTAGTAACCAAAGGAAGTTACAGTACCAAGAGAAATCTATCTCATCCTACTTAAAAGACAACTGAGGATCGACTCTCGTGCAAATTAAGGAAGTTTTCACCTCCTTCACTAAATTTATCTTTTCATCAATAAACATTGTTAAATTATTTTTATTTTTTCCATTTATATCAGCACGAGCCACGAGTACTGTTTTATCACTAATAATATTAGTCAACCTGATAATTGCAACTCAGAATATAATATTTGAGTAGGTGAACAAACAAACCTATATGTGGTCGAATGCCATATGCGAACAGTTCCATCCTCAGAACCTGTTATTATAATGGGAAGCTCCGGATGAAAACAAACAGCAGAAACATTGTGTGTATGGCCTTCTAGTGTCTGAACACAGCTTTTAGTTTGGTAGTCCCATACCTATGTCAAAAAATTTATAAACATACAGCTGTCACTCTATGCACATACAAATTGTTCATGACTGCTCAGGAGGTATAAGCAGGAGGTAGACCTTAGCAGGATGATCATCAGAGCCTGTGATCAAGTATGGTCTATCACCACCAGTGAAGTAATCAACACAGTTCACCCCTTTCAGATGAGCATCCAATGTAAAATTTGGTTCAGGAGAACCAAGATTCCAGATCTGAAATATTTGCAATATGACAGTTATATTATCAACATTAAATAGAACAAATAAACCAGCCATGATAAAAACAAAATGGATTAAATGTTACTTGCATCACATAATGTATCGCCCTCAAAAATCTGAGTGCACATCCAGCCCTTTTCCCAATCCCAGAGTTTAATAAACATGTCATCAGATGATGACAACACATATGGGTGATAAACATGTCACCAACAATTATAGGAAGTTTTCATAATAATCAAAATTCAAAGCATTGGGTGGAAGCCTTCATCAGTTGGGAGGAACAAAAAGAAAACAATGAGCATGATATTTATGATGCATAGAACCTACCTTGACACTTGCAGTTTTCATTCACACATTAAAGTTAGCTAACTCCAATGTCTTAACAAGAATTGGGAAATTCAGTCTGTCATCAAATATTAGCTCATTCACATGTCCCAACAAGAATGAGTTATCTCAATGACTCAATCTGCAAGCTTGTAATGGCCACTTTTTCATTGCTTCAAGCCTGTTTGGATTATCTTCCATAGAAAAATGAAATGTAACTAATTAAATTTTATCATCAAACTAATGCCCAAATTAAAATGTAAAACTCTGGTCAGTCAAGTGGTTTTCTATTATACAAATACAACCACCAGAAGTGAAAAATAGAGAGAGAATGACAGAATGAGTGATTTTAGAACCTTGAACCACCAGAATGAGTGATTTCAGTATCATACCAGAACCTGGAATCAAACCTTGCAAACAAATAGTATAAACGTTGACATATAAATGCATATAGAAGTCCATAGAGGGCATAGGCAAACAAAGAAGAGATTCTAAAGCAAACAACAGACCTCATAATTGTCATTTAAACAAGCAAGTTTTATCATAATCATCCACAACAAACTAACAACTAAAACAGATCCATCATAATTCAACATTGTTTAACATCATTATCAAAAAACTAAAAATGAAACCACTTTTGCTGAATCATCCATCTGCTCCCTGCAAAACAAACCAAAAAAATATATATAATTAAATTATCTTCTTACAAATCATATAATGCAAAATCATGGTAATATTAAGTAAACAATAAATAAGTATTTTTACCCCTTTGGAAGGATCCTGTCGCTGGGTAGAAAATTGTTGTTTCATCTCAGCAATAATGGCATGCATCAACTTCATCTCTTCCTCATGTTTACGCTTCTCTTCTTCTTGGTTTCTTCCTCCACTCCTCCATTTTTAACTTAATCGCTTCTTCTTGGTTTTTCCTCCACTCTCCATTTGACGCTGCTCTTCTTCTTGGTTCTTCTTCCACTCCTCCATTTGCTGGAGTTTTTGTTGCACTGAGATTAGTTCACCAACACCCTCATCAAAAGCGGCTTGAGATTGGCGCGACGTGGATCCAAAGACTGAAGTGGGCGTTGGACCTAGCCCATATCCACGTACACGACCATGCCGTTCTCTCCCATCACCTGAGTATATATCTCATCACCTATGGAGCTAGAAGATCCTCCTTCTTGTGTAGCACTTAGTTCCTTAAACTTTGACTGAACGGAAAAAATCATTTAATTTGTGTCACTATGATCAAATTGAGATTTACTGTTAAAATTACACTTACATACAATGATTTCCGCTGATTTCTCATCAACAGGAGTCCGGTCCTTCCGACTATGGGGTGCGAATGAAGAGATCCGCTCGAGAAGGTATACTCCCATCAGTCCTGCTCCGAGTCTATCCATGTACAAAGCGAATTTCATTACAAAGTTGAAATGTCAACGTCAATTCTAAAATAATAAATAATATAAGTTGCTCCCATATACCTCCTCATCTCTATGTCGAGCAAAACTCTTAGTCCCCCCTGTATGTTTAAGTGTTTGCTTACTACGATTGGCCTTATTTTTCGAAGCCATAGCCTACATATATTCAACAATATTGTAATAATTTAATGACACAAGCCAAAATGGGACTCCTTCACTAAAACTTTTTTTTAATGGTTTCATACCTGAACCTCTGCAGAGCCCCAGTATCGCACGAGCCAGGCCCAATCTTCACTAGAAACGTCAGGGGGTAAATGCTGAAGTCGCTCCTCATCTGTATTCCACGAAGAATAGTACTTTTCCTTAATGTCATTTTATAGTCTCTGTATTTCTTCCCTAAACTTTGTAGAACCCACTTTTTCCTCTCATCATCAACCACCGCGTGGTCCTGATATTCAAGATTAAATAAGGATCACATGAAGTGATTAACTAAAGAAGGGAGAAGTACTAGTATGCAAAAGTATTCATTACTATTTACCTGGATATGCTTCCACATTTTCTCTTTGCTTGCTCTGGAACGTCAGCCCATTTCGTCACTTGTAATGGTGCATAACCAGGCATTCTTACAATTATTCCGCATAACGTGGCGAAAGGCCCTAGCATTTTCAACCTATAGGTTGCCCTTCTGCATTGAACTGCACAATTAGTTTATCATCGGGCCGCCTATTAAACAACTTAATGCCTCGGTTGCTCCCTCGAGTCCTCTTTTTCCCAATGTTAGAATCTGTTTCCAAAGAAGAATAGTTTATAACCCATACAATACTAAAGAATATCTGGTATCTTTGATCTATCAAATTTATGAATACGTTTATCTATCAAATTTAAGTAATCTTACTTGAACTGCTGCTAATGCCCCCAACCTCTATAGGGGTAGGCTGACTCTGGGTCTCAGATGGCCCTTCAGTAGGCTGTGGAGGGGGATGTACGGAGGAACTCTGACTAGATCTGCTTCTGCTTCGACGAATCATGGCTATCTATTTAAGTACCTAAATCACATAAGCAAATTTAATCCATCAATTCAGAATATGGATTTGAATTAAATAAGTAGACAATAAATGGGTAATAATGTGACAAAAAACATATTTTTATACTCTTACATCTTAAAAGCATTGACATCTTAAAAGGATTGCATGTATATTATACATGCTCAATAGAGGTATTAACAAAAAATTCTAAATTCCATTAGAATGTGATAGCAAAGAAAAAAATTTAACAAGGACAAAATAAGAGTGAAAGCATCATATTTTTAATATATAATTAGGAGGATTTTGAGAATCTAAACTCAACTGCAATACCTGCTAGCAATCTTAATCATCACTAACGGCAATAGAGATATCATCTCCATCCTCATCGTCAGTAGAGGTATCATCTCCTTCACCATCATCAATAAAGGTATCATCTACTTCATGTTCTTGGGTTTGATGAGGAAGAACAATATTTGCATCAAGAACCACTCCTTCAATCTCAGGTCTATTCCAAGTGATAACACCATCATTGGTGTCTGCCATATCTGTTGATTCAATCGGAAAAATCGAGCTCAATTTGTTGGCAAGGATCCACTTCCGACTCCATATTGTATAAGTCTCGGGGTTGTATCTTTATTGCAACATGCCAATTGGAATCGATGGTGTCTTGGATGTAAAAAACTTGTTGTGCTTGATTTGCAAGAATAAATGGTTCATTGGTATTTAAGGTCCGTGAGAAATTCACACAGGTGAATCCATACTCATCTTGCTTGATTCCCCTACCACCACGGTTCATTACATCCCACCAATCACATTTGAATAACACGATCCGATTCCCACCGACATACTGTAACTCCATAACATCGTTTAAGACGCCATAATAGCCAACATTGCCGGTCATCGGGTTCGTGTCTCTTGCGCTTGCAAAGCTCGATGTCTCAGCAGTTAAGAAAACTCCACTATTTTGAGTTTTCCTTTGTCTCTCGCGATCTTTGTGTGAAATCTAAAGCCATTTACGATGTAACCCTTGAAGCACCTCACTGCTCGAAGTGGAGGCATAGCTATTGTTTCATCTACATGCTCACCATCTAGTTGCATCTGTGAAACCTATTTGGATTGGACAAGGAAATTAATACATCCCCATCACATTATTCACAACTATGACTACACTTATTAGGAAAAATGCATATTATATACAACACTTACATGGCGTTCGAACCATTTACCAAATTCCTTAATATGAATGCGGTCCACATCCCTAACACTTATACGACCACCATGAGCATCCTTAATCATCTGCTTATGTGTCCTGCACAATAACTCATTTTTATCATAATCCAAATGGGAGGAAAATGTTAAGTTTACTATATATATATGTCGTTTCACTAGATTGACAACTAGCAATCTTACTGAACAAATGGGGTGACTTCATCACAGTTGTTCAACACATATAGATGAGCCTGCTCCCACTCATCCGTACTTAGTGTGCGCAAGGTTGCCTTCCCTAAGGCACGACCGGTCACTGCGAAAATGGAAAACTTTTCATGTGATTCAGCATCACCACCATCGTAATTCCGAACCGGTCGATTGAACCTTGTCTCAACCTCATGCAAGTATCTGGAGCAAAATGTCGAACATTCTTCTGAAAGGTACCCTTCTGCTATTGAACCCTCCGGGCGACTTCTATTACGTACATATGATTTCAGCGTGTGCAAGTACCTATGGGGATATAATTGTTGATGTTATTGCCAATACATTATTGAAATGACAAGTTGATATTATATATATATATACAGACCTCTCGATTGGATACATCCACCGGTATTGCACTGGTCCTGCAAACTTGGCCTCATCGGCGAGATGAATAGGCAAATGGACCATAATATCAAAAAATGCCGGTGGAAATATCATTTCCAACTTACACAGTGTTAGAGCAATCTGGGATTGAAGTTGCTCCAGCTCTGAGACCTTCAAAACTTTCGAACACAACTGCCTAAAGAAAGCAGAGAATTGAATCAGAACTGAACACACATCCTTGGGTAAGAGTCCACGTATTGCAAGCGGAAGTAGTTGTTGCATAAGAACATGACAATCGTGACTCTTCAGCCCCGAGATCTTGCATTGTTTGACTTGAACACATCGTGCAATGTTCGACGAATAATTATCCGGAACCTTCACCTCCTTCAAGCAGTGACACAACTTTCTTTCTCAGTTAAAGACATTGAGTAGCATGCAGAGGGTAATACCAACCTATTTCCTTCCTGTTTTGGGTGGAGATGTTCCCTTATGCCCATTAACTTTAGGTCAAGACGAGCTTTTAAAGTGTCTTTTGTTTTCTCCTCCATGTTCAACAGTGTCCCTAGCACACTGTCACACACATTTTTTTCGATGTGCATAACATCCAGATTGTGCCGCAATATAAGATCTTTCCAATAAGGCAATTGGAAGAAAATACTCTTCTTCTTCCAATTCTTTGGCAATTTGCACTCATCCCTTTTTCTCTTCCTCCCCATATTATCCTTATCTGCCTTACCGAATGTGATTTGCTCATAGTCACACAATTGATCAAGTACATCATCACCAGATAATGCATTTGGCACACTTCTCAATTCCTTAAATCCATTAAAAGATCTCTTATTGTGTCGGAGCTTATGATCAAGTGGTAGAAATCGACGATGTCCCAAGTAACACCACTTACGTCCATTCTTCAATCTGACCGAACAAGTGTCCTTGTTGCAAGAGGGACATGCTTTTTCCCCTTTAGTGCTCCATCCTGATAAGTTAGCATATGCGGGAAAATCACTAATAGTCCATAAGACTGCTGCATGCATCAGAAAATTCTGTTTTGAATAGGCATCGTATGTCTCAACTCCATTTGTCCACAATTCCTTCAACTCCTCTATCAATGGTTGCATGTAAACATCGATGTCGTTCCCAGGAGACTTAGGGCCATAAGCAATGACAACATGAAAAATGATTGCTTCATACACATCCATGGCGGCAAGTTGTATGGAATGAGAATGACCGGCCATGTGCTGTGAGCAATACTCATGGTATTAAAGGATTGAAACCATCGCTCGCTAAACCAAGTCTAACATTACGAGGCTCCGAACCGAACATTGGGAATTCATCGTCTAAAGTTGACCATGCCTCAGAGTCTGCAGGATGCCTCAACACCTCGTCCTTTATGCGTCCCTGATCATGCCATCTCATGTACTCAGCTGTTTTTGAAGACATAAAAACCTCTAAAGCCTCGGTTTCAATGGAAAATAACGCAAAATCTTTGCTGCTATCTTCTTATCTTTTGCAGATGAAGTTACAGCCTGTTTAGTAGCAGACGATTTCCACCTAGACTCACCACATACGGTACATTCATTCGTATTCTCATATTCCTTCCAATACAGCATACAGTCATTTGGGCAAGCATCTATTTTTATATAGTGGAGGCCAAGATCCCGAAGTACTTTTTTTGATTCATAGTGGTTCTTGGGCAACATTTCACCAACAGGAAGTGCCTCTTTTAATACTCAAGTAACATGTCGAATGATTTGTTACTCCATCCGTTAAGACACTTCAAGTGAAATAACCGTACAATGAAAGAAAGCTTTGAGAATTTAGTGCAACCCGGGTATAGTTCATTCTCGGCATCCTTCAAAAGTTTGTAAAATTTCTGTGCTTCCAAGTTGGGCACTTCCGGAATGCTTTCTTCCGGTGATTCATTATCTTCCCCACCATCTAAGTTTGGCATTCCGAATGCATCCTGTAACATTTCATGCATTTCATCGCCCTCCTCAGACTCATCACTAATATATTCACCTCCATACATATCCTCCCCATGGCTCATCCAATTGATGTATCTCTGCATTATTCCATTCCATAATAAGTCACCATGCACATCTTCTCTATTCTTATAGTACTTGTTACAACATTTAATGCATGGACACGGGATCTTGTCATCATCCGTTGCATGGTCAAATGCAAAATTTAGGAATTCTATAACACCATTTAGATACTCAGGGCTCGATCTTGACTTATGCATCCAACTTTTGTCCATCGTAATATCCGGTTCAAGCCAGTTCCTACTGACCAAAAACACATGATAACACAAGGCATGGGATGTGAGTTTAGAGCAACAATTTAAAATTACACTACACAAGAACAAACCAAACAGACTTCCAACACCCTTGTGGAAACTTTTGAGAACATATTCAGAGGACATAAATCTGATGACAAAAGGCAGGACATGTATTAAGCAACCTGTATGGCACAGATTAGGAGAAGAGGCTTGAGGTAGTGTCAATGTGTCACACCTAACAAGAAAGTATTTCCTGCTCCATTGTTCTATTTATATGTGGCGCTGATGGGTGTGTGTTTTCTTCTTAACTTTGCATTAGACAAAGGAATTGCAGGCAAATTTTGTGCACTTATCTCTTCTAAGCAAGTAAGCATCCTGTGAAATTGTTGTTCCCCTTTCATTTTGAGCAGTGGTTCCTACCTTTTTTTGTTGTTGTGATTATATGAAACTATTCCTTAGTCAGATATCTATTCCTTAGTCACATACATCAATACTAAAATATAGTAAAATTTAGATTCTGTCACAACTTTCAAAAAATAAAATATAGTAAAATAAAATAAAGATAAAGAAAAAGAATTATGTTATTCAGATCAGCATGCTTGGTTTTCTGCGTCCCTAATTCTGAAGTGTATTGTGATTCCCTTGCATTTCAGGTTGGCATACATGTAGTATCTGTGAAAAGGCTTCCCAGTATATGTGCTATACATGTACATATTCCTTGTGCAAGGGCTGCATTAAGGAAGCTGGATTATTATGTGTCAGAGGAAACAAAGGCTTCTATGAAACTTGCATGAAAACTGTAATGCATATTGAAAAAGGTGTCTAGGCAAACAAAGAAATGGTATGTATGTCTCTATTCTGACTTGCAAATAAGAGATGAATATATACAAGCCCATATGGTAAGTAGTAATACATGTGAGCAAAATCAATACCATGATGCCTGCTCAAGTCAGTTGTCTTATATATATTTATTGAATTAAAGTTATATTCCCTGTTGGATTGAAGCCATCTGTTTCAATTGTTTCAATTTGCACACCTACTTTCAATTCACACTCCTTTGACTCCATTCACTTCTTTGTTCACTAGAACCAATCCTCTCTCTCACACTATATATACATACTATTATTTTTAGTGTCATAGCTCCATGACAACCCATATGCACGCTTGGTACTATCATCTTCCACATGATCTCTACGTTGGAACTCATGAAAGGTGGCATTCAATAATCCCCACACAGGCCATGAAAATTTCAAAGATAGAAATATATTCTATGATACTATCTCTTTGAATCCCCCACAGAGGCACTCAATTATTCCATTGCTACTGACAGAAATCCAACTTCACAAGAAATTGACTAACAAAACTTTAAGTTAGTGGGGGGTCTTTATTATAAATTAAGAAAATGGGTCAAGAGCTCTAACCTCTCTTCTATCTTTGCCTAACAGAATTTTAAATTAATTGCAGTGAGTCCAACCATTAGATTAAGTGACATTGGACCCATCGTGACGTAATCACCCACCAGTAAGAGAGGTTGACACCTAATGAATTGAGATGATGAAAAGTGGGCTCCACATGTAAGGATTTGACCTTATTAGGCTTGAATCTTGAATGTTTTTTTTTTTTTTTTATATACATTTATGTACATAGTGAATGGGCAAGGTGAGACCTAAACAATTTTTACCATGGAAATATCAAGGGGATTTTACGTATTAGTCTTCCTTATGTCAACATTTTTTTTCTAAATTTCTTTACCCCAGATCCCATCACATCAACAGCTACTTTGCACATTCCATTCATCCTTGGACCTGGCATAGATAGGCTTCACATTCACCATTGGTTTGTCACCTTATGTCAAATAAAATGCATAAAAATAAAGACACCTTATGTCAAGCTGAAACACGGATTTCGCGAGACATGCAAACGGAAACGATGAAATACAAACAAGAGATGAAATACGAATTTTTATATACCTGAGATCAAAACTTCCCAACACAATTCCTCTCCAGCATGCACTCTTCAAGCAAGCAAGTGCAAAATCTCAACTTCCTGTTTGCCGATCAGACCTTTCCTTCAAAACCACCAAAATCAAAACCCATCAAACAAACAAACAACAACAAAAAGACCCTAATCTCAGATTCAATATCACCAAATCCAAATCAAAATAATAGGAAAGAAATCAACAAACTAAGAAATCTTGATCAATTTCAGTAAAATCTGAACAAAAAAAAAAAAAACAACACATTTACAATCAACAAAGAGATCTTGAGAGGAAAAAAAAAAAACACCTCTTCTTTTGTAGATGGAGGAGAGTAGAGAAACCCTATAATCGTTTGAGAAAAAGAGAAATAGGATACAAATAAGAAACAAAGAAAAAGAAATAGAATGCAAGTGTGAAACCCTTTGATTGGGAAAGTTGAGATTTCGGTCATGACGAAAGAAAGAGGCTTAGATTTGTTGATTGTCCCTTTTTTCCAGGATTTCAAAGCATGATTACAACAGCAGCAAAAAAAAAAAAAAAAAAAATAGCAGCAACTATTTTTCTAAAGGAAAGAAGAAGAAGAAGAAGAAAAATGCTCATCTAGGTACAGTGAGCTCGACTCGTTCTTAACCCTAAGTCCTTTCTCATGGAAAAAGAAAAAAATAAACTCAACAAATTAAAAAAAAAAGGAATGGAGGGGTTCTGCTGCTGCTTCTTCTCTCCTTTCTCATATCTCCTTCCTATTAGGAAAAAAAAGTTCTAAAAACATCAAACCTGGTGACAGAGTGAGAGTGGACTGGGCCAGTTGAGATGGTGGAACCTGTGTTGAGTAGCTACTGTGCCAGGCACAACTCCAACTTCACTCTTGTACTCTGATTCCTCTTCTTCCTCTGTTCAGCTTCTTTCTCTCGAAACCACCAACCAACTCAACGAACCCCCAAAAAAACCACCGGATCCGCCATTGAAACAGCCTTCAAAAGAGCTTCAAACAATCAGATCTCAGCCGAAAGGAGAAGCTTCTTTAATAAGCTCGAATCTCGAGAACTAGGGTTTTTGGGCAAGGAATCTCAGATCTACAGCAGCAGCCATTAACAGAAGAAAAAAAAAACAATTTCTGAGATGGAGATCAATCGATCAAGATGCGAATCTACGGACGTTTTTTCATTTGGGGATTTTATCGATGGTCGCGTTTGGAGGTCTAAAAGTGGATGGAGTGTTGGTTCCAGATGATTGCAGGGTCAGTGCATGTACAGGGAGATGATTGCAGGGTCTGGACGATGATGCGCAGGGGATGGGGATGCATCAGCGATCGACAGAGTGAGAGAGTGAGAGAGATGGAGGGGTGCATGCGCAGGGAGTGAGAGAGTGAGAGAGATGGAGGGGCGCATGCGCAGGGAGTGAGAGAGTTGAGCGAGAGAGGGTTCCAGTGGGGAGAGATGAGCGAGAGAGACCTCTAGTGGGGAGAGATTTAGAGTGAGATACCGTGAAGGAGAGATAAATTAGAGTGGGAGGATTACATTTTTACCGTCAGTTGCAACTTATGGCCGCCGCTACAAATAATTTGTAGCGACATCTAACACTTCACTGTCGGTAAAAACCAAAATTTTTCCCGCGAATCATTGGCGCCCTTAGATTAATGTTTTTAGCGACGGACATCGCAAAGGCCGCCGGTAAAAGTATCTTAGAAATTGTGTTGCAGCGATGGGTCAGTTTGGCTGCCGCTATAAGTATATTATAGCGACTAATTTTATTGGCCGCCGCTATAAATTCACCGCTAAAAATGTATTTTCTTGTAGTGGCATGTGTTGTCTTATTTTAATTAAAGCCTTATTGTTATATCTCTATTGCAGTTATTGTACCCACTAATCTGAATTCGCATGCTACCTCTGTCACTAAACTCAATGGAACCAACTTCTCCGAATGGAAAGAGCAAGTTGAGTTCACATTGGGGGTACTTGAAATGGATATGGCTCTTCGTAAAGATAAGCCGGCTCCACTTACTGCCACAAGTAACGCTGAAGAAAAGACCCTCTTTAATGCTTGGGAGAGGTCTGACAGACTAAGCACTATATTTTTGCGAATGACTATTGATGCCAACATCAAAACATCCCTTCCTACACCTGAGAATGCTAAGGACTTTATGAAAGCCATTGAAGATAGGTTTAAGACTGCAGACAAATCCCTTGCTGGGAAACTAATGGCAGATCTTACAACCATGAAGTTTGATGGCACTCGCTCAATGCATGAGCATGTCATTGAGATGACCAACCTTGTTGCTAAACTAAAGAATTTGGGACTATCCGTGGATGAGGCTTTTCTTGTCCAATTTATCCTAAATAGTTTACCTCCTCAGTACGGGCCTTTCCAAATTCACTACAATACTATTACGGAAAAGTGGACAGTGAATGAATTGGCTAACAAACTGGTTCAAGAGGAAGCCAGGCTGAATCAACAAGGTATTAAAGTAGCTCATCTCGTTCAAGGAGCTGGAAACAAAACTGAGAGAAAGATAAATTCAGGCCAGAAAAGGGCACCACCCAAATCTAATGAGGCCAGTCAGAACCCCAAGAAGAAAAAGAAGGAAAACTTATGCAAATTTTGCAAGAAACCTGGACATTTTCAGGCAGACTGCATTAAACGTAAAGAATGATTCGAAAAGAAAGGTAACCCTATGGGTTTTGTAAGTTATTTCGAATCACATCTTACTTATGTTTCTTCTGATACTTGGTGGATTGACACTGGTGCTAATGTTCATGTTTCCAATTCAATGCAGGGATTCCTTATGATCCAAACCATAAACCCAAGTGAGAACTTCCTTTTTATGGGCAACAAAGACAAAGCTCCAGTTGAAGCCATTGGCACTTTTCGTCTTGTTTTAGATAGCGGTTATCAGTTAGACTTATGTCAAACTCTTTATGTTCCGTCTATTTCCCGTAATTTGGTTTCTGCAAGCGCACTTGATAAAGATGGTTACTCGTTTGAATTAGGAAATGGTACTTTCAGTTTACATAAAAATTCTAGTCGTATTGGTTCTGGAATTTTATTTGATGGGCTATACAAGTTTCATCTTAATAGTCAAATTGCTGAAACCCATCTTACCCTGCATTCTAAGGAAACCAAACGAAAGTCATCTAAAAATGACTCTTATTTCTTCTGGCATAAAAGACTGGGTCACATATCCAGTGAAAAAATCAAACGATTAGTAAAAGATGGTGTCCTTCCGGATCTAGATTTTACTAATATTAAAATATGTGGATTGTATTAAAAGCAAATCAACAAAGCACACAAAGAAAGGAGCCACAAGAAGTACTCAGCTTCTTGAAATAATTCATACAGACATTTGCGGACCCTTTGATGTTCCAACCTTTGGGGGAGAAAAGTACTTCATTACCTTTATTGATGATTACTCACGTTATTGTTATTTATACTTGTTGCATGACAAATCTCAGTTTGTGAATGCTGTACAAGTGTTCATTACTGAAGTTGAAAGGCAACTAGATAGAAAAGTGGAAATCATAAGGTCAGATAGAGGTGGTGAATTTTATGGTAGGTATGACGAAATAGGACAACATCCTGGACCTTTTGCAAAACTTCTCCAAAAGCTTAGAATTGTTGCCCAATACACAACGCCTGGTTCTCCATGGCAGAATGGTGTAGCTGAAAGGCGAAATCGTACATATATGGAAATGGTTAGATCCATGATGAGTCATGCTAACTTACCTATATCCTTGTGGATGGATGCTCTACGCACAGCTGTTTATATCTTGAACAGGATTCCCAGTAAGGCAGTTCCAAAAACACCATTTGAACTGTGGAAAGGTTGGAAACCTAGTTTAAGACATCTCCAAATTTGGGGTTGTCCAGCTGAGGCTAGAGTCTACAATCCACATGAAAAGAAATTGGATCTTAAAACGATCAGTGGTTACTTTATAGGTTACCCAGAAAAGTCCAAAGAATTTAGGATTTACTGCCCTAACCATAGTACGAGAATTGTTGAAACCGGTAATACTCCAGCAGTTACAAGACCTCTGAATTGGAGCTGCCCACCCACACAAAAGATCCAAGAAGCCCAAAGCAACAGAACAAACCATTCCCAGCTGCCCAAAGAATATTTTTTTTCCACCAATCCTCATAAAATGGGATTTTTACTTGGAGAAAGGAAAAACAAAAAAAAAAAAAAGATGAAACGGGCTGTGATAAAAAAAATTGTAGGCTGTGATGAAAAGAGACAAAAAAGAAAAAAAAAATGAATTCAGGGCAAGAAAAATAAGTGGTTCTCGTTCAAGTATGTAATACTTATTCAGTATTTCTCATTGTAGTTTAAACTTAGTGGATGCACTTTAATTCAATCAGAGAAGAAACTAAGAATACTGACCAAGAAGTAAGCACTTTTCCCTGTGTCATCATGTCTGATCCTGTCACTCTCGCCACCAACCGCATCATCTCCTCCATCTGTGAACAAAAATATGAATTTCTTCGAAAACCCAAAATCCCCAAAGCAAACAACTCCAAAATCAACAATAGAAAAAAAAAAAAAAAAAACAAAACAAGTCCCAGAATCCATTTCATCCAATGCAGCTACACCCCATGCAACACCCCCTGGCTCTCTCCCTCCCTTTCTCTCTCATCTTACATAATCTTATAGATTTGGGTTTTCAGTCAAATTCACTACCCCAGAAGCAGGAGTGAGTGCAACCACCTGGATGCTCTTGGAATCAACTATAAGTATTTCCCCTTTTGAGTTTCCAATGTATATGAGGTCCCCATGTTTGTTAAAAGCAGCGGCCGTTGGATTGAAACCGTTTAGAGGCTTGAATCCTCATGTATCTAATTCCATGGACACAAACAGCCTCATTTGAATTCCCTGGGAAAAAAAAAGAGCCCATTTAACAGAAGGGGGAAAAACTATCATAGCAAACAAATATGCACATGTAAAGAACATCCTACTTCATCCATCATGTAAAGGCTATTTCCATCAACCATTCTGGTTGGATTCAGCCCAGCCGGACCACTCCACCGTTCTGACCCCAAAAGCAAAACTATGTCACCACCCATCCATTAAAAAAAATTCAGTACCCAAATTTCCCCCAAAAATCCAGGATTATGAACCTCAAGTGAAACCCATTCCGGTTGGAGTCAGTCACAACAATCTCCACTTCAATCCCAGCTGTAACCCAACCCCCAAAAACTCCAAAGCCCTAGATTTTTCCATCTTCTCAGTACATACCGAACCCCAAAAATCCAGTATGTATTATAACATTTTGTTGATAGGAATAATATAAAAACCTCCAAATATTATAACTACGCTTAGATGAGATAACTTTGGGGTTGGAGCCATTAACCCAGTGGCCAGTGGTTTCTAAAGGCTATACTATCTTGATGCCCACATTTGCATCAGGATAGTGATCACACACATCTGACCTTTGCACAGTGTTCTATTAAAATTATTTATAAAATCATTTAAATCTAGGATTAGGATAAACATCAGGTCAATGGGCCCTAGGTTGTTTTTAACCATTAATAATCCTATCCCTCCCATATATGAGGGAAATTCCTAGAAAAATTATGGGTCATTCAGAAAAGTAAAATAAGTATCTCTGTTTTCAAAACACCAATACTAGAGAACGAGTAAGATTCTACAAAACCAAAGTCAATGAAAATAATAGCTCTTAGGTGTCATTCAAAGAAGGAAAAGAAAGCACACTCGGGAGCAAAATTCCCTTGCTGGTGCCCAGTTCATTCACCATCAAAACCAATAAAAGTCTTGAATCACAACTCCACAAGTATAGGTAAAGGCATGACTTGATCAAGTAATTTCAGTACTCACAAGGCTTTGATTCCATGAAAGCACTGTGCTGGATATTTTTCTTCCACAAAATCAAGGTCCAGAATTCGTAAGTGGCGTCCTGGGGCCATACATACCAACTAAGTCAAACAAACCTAATGACCGACGATAATAACATTCCCTCCTAAAACCTAAAACTCACTCGTCTCTTAAAGAAAGAAGTATAAAACCATTCCATTAGAAAGAACATATTATAAGCACATATTGATACCGCAAAAAGACCTAACCATAATAAAGAGTAGTACATAAATTCTCGAGCAATAGCTGATCCTCGTGACATTTACATTACCTGAGTGATGGGTAGATGGTAATGGGCTATTACCAAAGAAAACCCCAAAACAGAAGAAGATGGCTCCGGTGGGACTTGTAGTCGTTGGATGGAGAGATGGGTTTGGAATGGAGTGGTGGGTTGGAACTTGCAGTTGTCAGATGATGGAGAGATTGAGAGATGGAGAGATGAAAAAAGGGGCTTGGATTTGGGGAAAATAAAGAAGAAGAAGGGAGGGTTCGATGATGAATAGATGGATTTGGGGGAAAATGAAGAAGAAGAAAGGAAGGAAGAGATGGCGTTCGATGATGGGGAGATTGGTTTTTGGGGATTTTATTGGTAGAGATGGCAGAGACCAGAGAGTGGGAGGGAAAAGAGGAACACGGGCGGGAGTGACATATTGACTAATTTTGGGAAAAAAATGTCGCTAAAAAATTTGGTCGTGGATTATTTTTAGGGAATTCTGCGACCACATTTTTTTTGTCGCGAATTGTTTTTAATAAAATATGATGCAAATGATTTACTGGAAAAAATAATACGTCCCCAAATAAATAGTTTCGTCGGAAAAACTTTACCTCTTGATGGTGTCAACTACATTTTTTTGCGCTAAACTTTTCGCTGCAATATTCAGCGACAATTGAAAATTATCGTCGCTAAATAATTTGTGTTTTCTTTTTAGGCGACGAGATGTATGTTTCATCGCGAAAAACAACATTTAGTGACAAAATTTCAAAAGTGGCGGAATATTTGCTGCGAAAAATGATTTTTGTTGTAGTGGGACTGTCCGTGTGTTTGACTGTGGGACCTAGGTGGGCCACCCGATGACAAATCTGATCCGTAGGTCCGGAGGAGGACCCAGGGCCGACCCTGATGGTGGTGGACCCATGGGGACTGGGTCCCATCTAGCCCCTCATCTAAGGGTTTACACAGTTTGGGTGTCAATCACAGGGGAGTTTTTATTTTGGACATCATGCAATGGCAGGGCCCATTGGGTGGTTAGATCATAGATCTTAGACAATCCCTTTGCCGTACAGGGCTGGGCAACTCTGTTTGTGAGGGTGAGCACTACAAGAAATTTCACTTTTACCGACGCTCAAAAAACGCCGGCAAAGGTCAAGAAATCGCCGGGAAAGGGATTTCCCGGCGATTTCTGTTGCGCCGGCAATTCACCGGTAATAATACGTCACTAATGCATTTTACCGGCAAAATAAAGCAACGCCGGGAAAGGAATACACATTGCCGGAGTTATTTGTCGCCGGAAAAGAGGTCTATTTTTTCAATAATAAAACTTTTAAAAACTTTTCCCGGGGTTTTTTTTTCGCCAGTAAAGGACTTCGCGCGTTATTTTTTGCCGGAAAAAAGTCAATAATAGAATTTTTAAAACTTTTACCGGCGTTTTTTTCGCCGGGAAAAGAATTTTTAAAACTTTTTAAAACTTTTAGCGGCGATTTTTTGCGCCGGCAAAAAATTACCGGCGTTATTTTTCGCTGGTAAAAAGCCGTCAATAGAATTTTTGAAAACTTTTGCCAGCGTTTCCTTGCGCCGGCAAAAGATTCCCGGTGTTTTTTTGCCCCGGGAAAAGGTAATTCTTTCAATAATAAATTAAGAAAAAATGTTTCCCGGCGTTTTTTTTGGGCCGATAATTAATTACCAGCGTTATTTTTCGCCGGTAAAATGGTTAATTTCGCTGAGCAAAGTCCTCTATTTTTTTCAATTATAAAATTTTAAGAACTTTTGCCGGCATTTTGAGGCGCCGGCAAAACATTAATATAATTTTTTTTAAAATTTTTGCCGGCACTTGTAATGCGCCGGCAAAGCATTTATATTTTTAAAAAAATATATATTTAAAAAAAATATATTTTTAATATTTTTCCTGTACTTGTCGACCCCCCTTTACGCACAATTTCAAACACAACAAACATTGCTTTTTGGACATTTCTAATGTCATTAGAAGACCAAATAAAACACTAACTATTGTCATCTTTCCACAAATTTTACATTCTAATCTAATATTTTTTATGTAGGTAAGTTAACATGACTTGATATGAAGCCTTCCAATTGTTTGGACAATAAGCACCTTCCAATTGTGCTTTTTTCATTGCATTCATCTAAATTTCAACAATGATTGCAGTAGCAGTCAAGGATAGCCAAAAGTTCAATATCACATACAAATAGAGCATTTCAAAAAAAGCACAAAAGATGATCCTAAATAACATATAATGTCAGACACTCAGACATGCTCCAAAATATAGGCGCACAGCAAATTAAAAAATCCAAGAAACACATGCCAAAATGTAGGATGAACAGAATGTAACCCAATATGAAAAGAAACAAAAAGACATACCTGAAAAAAAAAGGATTGTAGGACATTTGCCAAACCATTCATCACCAAACAGAGAAAAGGAAATGAATTTATTAGTGCATTATATATAAGTATTACAATCCAACATAGATTAGAAAGATAGAATGGGTACAAAAAATGAAATATATCGTCCCATACATTTATCTATTTTCTTGAGATTAAGTCCTACAGAGATCCAGCAAGAAAGAAAAGAAAAAAGTAAAACAAAGAACAAGGCTCTACAAACAAGCAGTGACTAATACATCTAAACCTGCAACTAAGTGAAAGCAAAAAAAGAGTGAAAGCATCATATTTTTAATATATAATTAGGAGGATATTAAGAATCTAAAATCATCTAAAGTGTTCGAACCATTTACCAAATTCCTTAATATGAGTGCGGTCCACATCCCTAACACTTATACGACCACCATGAGCATCCTTAATGATCTGCTTTTGTGTCATGCACCATAGGCACAAACATACATGAAACACTTTATCAAAAGAAAAAAAAAAAAAAACTAAAGAAAGATTTGCATATGTAAAATCCAATTTCCTATCCCAAGCATGAAAGGCAAACAACCCTAAAAGAAAGGTAATTGCAAGCAACGTCAATCAGGTCAATGGTGGTTGAACACCGGCAGAAGTTCTCAAGGAAGACCTGGTCCCTCGGGCATATAGGTGCAACAATTATAGATGACACATGCACTTGCTTTCTAAGGTCCAGTTACATTGGAGATTTGGGACGCCCTGAGAGGAACTGGATTAAGATCTTTGCACTATTGAGCAGGTCCAAATACTCTAAGATGGTTTCAAAAGATCTGAAGTAGCATCTTAAGGATTGTCTGATGCTGTTATCAAGATAAGGCTGCTGCTGTCCACAGTTGATGTCTCTTTTATGGTTTTATCCATATTCTAAGAAAATGGAACGTTGAAGTGGATTTAGTCACAAAAGCTGGAGTTCTGAGATCTCATTTTGTTTCAGGCAGTTTTATGGGTTTGTTACTTTGGTTTTTGTGGTGACTTTATGGGTGTCTACTGTCCTAGTAGACATCTTACAGTCTATCTCTTGAAGATAACTTCTTTGTTGCTTTTTCAAAAGCAAAAGAGAAAAAAACAATGCTAGCCATTCTTCTATATTCTAAAAGTTGCTCAAAACTCTACTAAATCATTCAAAAGTAAGACATGGATCGGACAATTAACTTCCAATTGGCATGGCTTCTTTATTGTTCTCTCAAGCGATCCACAAATAGGATGGACTATTGATCTGTATTCCATCACCAAAAATCACCAGCAATGATGCTTGCTAAGTGCCACCAAAATGTGAGTTGGAACCTGATGAGTCAGGCCCAAATGACCCAACCCATGAGGATGAAGCTCAGGTCTAAGCCCACGAAGAGACCAAGTCAGGGCAGCCACGTTGCTTCGGAAGCAATCCCGCTCCTACCAGGTCCTGCGGAGAAATATCTCACCTGCCTTCCTCACCTGCCTCCTCCAGCGCGAGGGTAGTTCGAGGGCTCCAAGGACGAACGTTGCTAAAGAGTCGTCCCCATCTGTTAGGGGAGGACTATAAATCAAGGAGCCCCACCAGCACTTGAGGAAGGATGGAACTCTCTCTATTCACTTCGACGCTTGTATTCCTCTAGTTTGTAATAATCATTGAGGAAGTAAAACACCACAGGCAATCTCTGCCTTTATGAAGTGACGTAGGTCATCTTGACCGAACCACTATAATCCCTTCTCTCTCTTCTTTAATTATTGCATTTACTATATTTATTACTTGACCGGTGGTGTCCGAAATCCTATTTTGGCTTCATCAGTTTGGCGCCGTCTGTGGGAACGAAAATCAAAGCTAAAGTTCTCACTTAACACATCTTCTTCAGAAATTATGGTGATCACCACAAGATCAGCAAGACGACCGGAGGATAATCTCACTCAAGATGGGCGCCCAACAGGCCTAGGCCCTTCCGGGCGTCCAGGCCCTTCCAGGTGCCCAGACTCCCCCAGGCCGGGAGAGGATGTTCCTCCACCGAATGACCATACCTCGAATGCTCCTGCTCCCACTCCTCAGCAGATGTTGGAGACCATGCAACAGCTGGTAGCCCAAAACCAGCAAATCTTACAACTTGTGCTAGCAAGGCAAGGAGGAGCACAATTTGGAGAAGTATCACAAGGAGCATCGCACCAAAGAATTCCAAGAGCTCCACGCCATGGAGCTCCCCACCTCGGCGCCCATATGGGGATGGGCGGCGCCCAGGGAGCTCCCCATCTGGGCGCCCATCCTCTGGGCGGCGCCCAGGGAGTTCCCCAAGGAATTCCCAGGGCGCCCCTCATGGAGTGCCCGGTGGAGCCCAGCTTGGAGGACTTCCACCTCCTCCCTCTTCTTCTAATGGAGAGGGTCCTCATTTCCAAGAAGGGGAGAGTGAAAACCAAAGCATGGAGGAGGGAGGTTATTTTCGTGACCTATCCAGGGAAGCTCCCAATCCCTGGGACGAAAAGATCAAGGAGATGCAGAACCAGCTGGGAGAAGTCTACAACGCCATGAAGGCGAAGGCACCGGAGACAGTGGATCACCTAGTCGGGCGAACGGACACACCGTTCAAGCCCGATGTGGTGAACTACCCACTTCCCGGAAGTTCAAGATGCCGTCCATGGAGACCTTTGATGGAAGAAAGGATCCATAGACCACCTGGAGACGTATAAAACCAAAATGCAGCTGCATAATATCCCTGACGAGATTATGTGTAGGGCATTCCCAACCACACTGAAGGGTTCCGCCCGGCAGTGGTTTGCCAATCTCGCCCCTACCTCCATCGCCACCTTGTGGAATTAAGCAAGTCCTTTGTGTCACATTTCATCGGAGGACGCCGCCACCAGAAGCCTGCCACACACCTGCTCAGCATAAAGCAGGATACAAATGAAAGCCTCAGGAGTTACCTCACTCGTTTTTAATGAGGAGGTACTTCAAATTGAAGAGCCTGACGACAAGGTGTCCATGACAGCCTTCCTCGGAGGTCTCCGTTCATCGAGATTCCATTTCTCAGTGATGAAACGCCCGCCAAAAAGCATGCCAGAGCTACTAACAAAGGTTCAGAAGTATATAAATGCTGAAGATACCACAAGGGCCAGGCGAGGGGAGTCCTCCAGAGCAGTCGACAACGGGAAGGGGCGAGACAGAGAGGAAAGGAAGGATAGAAGCAACAAGCGAAGCAGGACAGAGAGGCTACCTGTCAGAGACCAACGCGGTCCTGCTCCGTAGAGAGACAGACAAGCATTCACTCCTCGCGATGCAGTGGTTGAACACATTGCCAGGGAATGCGGAACTGTTGAAAATGAATTACCAGTAATACCATAAGAGAGTCAAAGTAGTGAGGGTTTGGGGGCTTGGTTTTTTTCAACTTTGTTAATGTTGTGTAGCATTAAACAATGGATTAATAAAATCATTTTTTATCAGTGCTACAAGTTAAAAAAAATAGTCCCCTGCCCTCTAATCACTCTCAAAGTTGTCCTCGGCATCACCATAGACATCATCAGTTTGGCCGAGGCATGCTCCATGGCGAGAAGCACCTCACCGGGCGCCATCACCATGGCGCCCAGGGTAGAGGAGCACCTCACTTGGGCGCCCATCATCATGGCGCCCAAGGTCGAGGAGAACATCACCATCGACATCATATATAAGAGCTGCCACTACAATCATCAAGCCCCTCAGTCAGCACGAAGCCTAAGAGGACAATATCTGGGAAAGCAGTTCTCTCATGTACCGCCCCAGTCATTGTCTCCACAACGGTCTCTCTGAGCATCACCCTCTCACGGGTCTGTACAAGCTCAGCCTCATTGAGCGAAGCCCTCTCGCGGGTCTTCAGAAGCTCAGTGAGCCCTCTCAAGGGTCTTCAGAAGCTCAGCCTCTCTGAGCGAAGCCCTCTCAAGGTCCTTCGCAAGCTCAGCCTCTGCCTTGGCCGCCCTCTCATAGGCTACTAAGAGTTCGGTCTAAAGCCTGGTCGCCCTCTCGCGAGCCGCGGAAAAGATCAGCCTCGGAAGCCCTTCTAGCTGGCGCAGCCCTCTCCTAGCTGGCGTAGCCCTCTCCTCAGCCTGCGAAGCTCTCTCTTTTTCTTCGTGGATGACCATCAGAAGTTACCGAGGGGCAGAGTCTTGGATTTACATATGTTAAGGGATATATCATGCGCTATGCAGAGGGGGTCCGGGGGTGTCCCCCGGAGGGGGTAAAAAAAAAAAAAAGGAATACGTAATGGCCACCACGGGACCTGGGGACTCCTTCCTCAGTCTTGGGCGCCCATCATCCTCGGGCGCCCAGGCCCGAAGCTCGCCCTGGGCAAACCCCCTAGGCGCCCAGGACTTTCTCCCCGGGCGCCCAGGCCAAATACCCCTGGGCGCCCAGGACATTCTCCCCGGGCGCCCAGGTCAAATACCCCCGGGCGCCCAGGACTTTCTCCCCGGGCGCCCAGGCCAAATACCCCGGGGCGCCCAGGACATTCTCCCCGGGCGCCCAGGCCAAATACCCCCGGGCGCCCGGGACTTTCTCCCAGGCGCCCAGGCCAAATAACCCCCGGGCGCCCAGGACATTCTCCCCGGGCGCCCAGGATAACTCCCCCTTTCAAAAAACCGGAAAAGAGGAAAAAGATTTTGGAGGGAGAAGAGACCTGAATCTACCAATGCCCCCCTTTCAAAAAATTATTTGGGCACGGGGCATTGAGGGGCAAATGATGAGTCAGGCCCAAATGACCCAACCCATGAGGATGAAGCTCAGGTCCAAGCCCACGAAGAGACCAAGTCAGGGCAGCCACGTTGCTTCGGAAGCAATCCCGCTCCTACCAGGTCCTGCGGAGAAATATCTCACCTGCCTCGTCCAACGCGAGTGCAGTTCCTTACCTGCCTCCTCCAGTGCGAGGGTAGTTCGAGGGCTCCAAGGACGAACGTTGCTGAAGAGTCGTCCCCATCTGTTAGGGGAGGACTATAAATCAAGGAGCCCCACCAGCACTTGAGGGAGGATGGATCTCTCTCTATTCACTTCGACGCTTGTATTCCTCTAGTTTGTAATAATCTCTGCCTTTATGAAGTGGACGTAGGTCATCTTGACCGAACCACTATAATCCCTTCTCTCTCTTCTTTAATTATTGCATTACTACATTTATTACTTGACCGGTGGTGTCCGAAATCCTATTTTGGCTTCATCAGATCCTAATCAAATGTAAAAAAAATCTAATGGTTAACAAACTAAAATGCTGTCACTAACTCATGGTCACGGGTGGAAAATGAGATTTATGTATGTATTTATTCTTTCCTTTGAGCTGGTTGAACAAATGATACTCAAAACAGTCATCATGTATGGGCATTCAAGGAAGTTCCTGTAACGAGGACAAGTGTTTGCTTACAACAAAGAAGACCAGGATAAAAGACTTCCAGATGATTTCAAAAGGATTGGTCAGCCTCTTTGCTACCTGAAAGAAACAGACAGCATCATTTACATTGTGAAAAGAAAAAAAAAAAAAACTTACTCCTTAGCTCTGATCATTACTTTGATGACATTCAGATGAAAATATCAGAAGGATACTAGCAAGGGATATCATATAATAGCAACAATAATTTCATAGGGATCTGAGAGAGTTATTAGCTACCATTAGATAATCTATATAGTTTATACCAAAGAGATTAAGCAGAGACACAGTCCATTAAGATAATGGACTTTACAGTTGAAAAAAGTTATTGATAACTGCTACATTAGTATGTCAATTAAAAGGTTCTATAGTGAAAACCAGCTTTAGAAAGCTAGAACACTCCCTCCTTCAAACGAAACTGATTCACGTTAGATCAATTTTCAGCAAATAAACATGTAAGGCTTCAGAGTTTTCTTTTTTCCAAATCAGTAGATGAGTTTCCGGAGTTACCATGAGATTTTCTTTTTTCCAATCCCTTTTTTCTGCATATATAACATATGCAATATGCCAAACAGTCTTCCAACATCACACGAGATATACAAGTATATAACTAAACAAATAAACAAAGCATGGAGAAAATAAAATACTTCCAATGATTCACCCAGAGAAACATCTCACATAAACTTAATCTCTGTCTTCATCAAGAATGAAAGTCATTCTATTCAATAAGTTTGCTATTTCAGAAGACTCACATCTGAAAACCCACAAATATATTCAGAGATCAATGGAATTACATCGCCAAAAACAAGTAAATTATGAATAACATCTTCTGTCTTCCCTTTTTTTTATGAAAAGAAAACACTGTGGTGAGACGATCAAGACTAGTGGTTCCAACTCATTTACTTTTCTAGTCATTCTGTCCTTGTTTTATGATTTACTCCCAATCATTGATGCAATCACAATGATAGACAGTTATATATGTTTGATTTAGATCTCTACTTATGAACACAACTCCCATCTGCAAAGATCAACTTCTTAGCAGTATTAAGTGCAGGATCTCGAGGATGCAATTCTGGTGGTGACAGCTAAAGGGTAGCACGCTTTTCAGCCATGGCCATACATACTCCTCTTCTTTGGCATATTGGATAGAGAAAGTTAAATACTTTCACTAGTCTCACCGACCCAAAGGTAGGAACAGAATCCAAGTAAAGTCAGCACTGCAAACTACTATATTAATAAAAGAAAATTAAAGTGTACAGTGACAACACATAGGGATAGCACTATCTATGAAGGGGACCAATATTCTGGGTTTATTACCACTTGCAAAAGCAGATGACAAATCATGTTGAAGTTACTTCACCTGATGCAAACCTCAAATTTTCTCAAATTATTACAATTTGCAACAGAGCTGCTTTAGTTTCCAGCAAAATGGCCACAGGCTGCAGCAAAAAAGGAAAATATACAACAAATCTGTAAATGAATGCCCAGGAGAACAAAATGAATGCACAGATCAGATTTGTAAAAGGTCTAATTTGATCTTTGGAGTAAAAAACTTGACTTGCTTGAGACGCTAATATGAATGGCTCTTTCCTTCCTTATCTTTTCCTTTCAAGTTTTCCATGTTCACCATTGTCAAATTTGTATTGAGATCAACAATGCACCCATTAGTCTTGTCCTCTACTTTGAACCAATCACAATAAAATAAATTAAATAAATGATGGTTTCATTTAAGTTAGAATAAAAACCATAATGTAAAAAAAAAAGAATTATAGAACACATCGGCGGGTTTGACTTGGATGCTTCATATAAGATTAGTGCAAGGTGGGCAGAATATAGACAGACAAGAGGAGTGCTCTGTGATTGTTGGGTGCCACTTTCATTAAAGGTCATTTCCTTAATAAGGTGACAGCTCCATTATAGGATAAATGCAGGGTGGACAACGTATGGCCTTACAAGCTAGTGCGATTGATATGTAGAAGTGTTGTGCCACTTTGATTAAAGAGCATTTGTATTGGTTATCATCTATTTATTTAAGTGATGCAAGGTGATAGGACTTAATATAAACCATACCTCTTTTTTCTTGTCCCTTTTCCTCTTCACCTCACGAAATGGATCTGTGTAAATATAGACAGAGCACATGAGCTACATGAAAAGCTCAGTAGCAAAACAAAGCAATACAGAGTAAGTTTCAATGTATACACACCTTCATGTGAAACACTGTAGCACAAACAAGGTAAGAAAACTATGTCATTTCATAGAAAGCATCAAATAGCTTTCAATTGTTATCCAAATCTAATGTTAGAATTACATAGACCAAATACAGATATATGTTCTAGTTTAGGAGGAAGAAATTAAAATACCATCTGCAGTCTCTAGATTGACGTAGATTTCCCATGTACATAGTGAGTCTAGTTCAGATATTACAATTAGAACAAAGCACAAACTTTCTTATCTGAAGGTGCATCTTAACAGAGGTGTATTTATCCCATTAGGCTTTTGGTGCAGTGCAGAAATCTGAAACCACATGAGGCACGCTATACTCTTTTCCACTTCTTCCACACCTAAAATTATTATCAAGTATCAAAGAAAATTGTTGATATTGATCTGGTCTAGCGGTAACAAAACAATAACTCGTTTGATGTGATTCTGATTTTTGCACTGCCAAAGCCCCTAACCAAGCATAACAAATAATCATCCATTCTGCCAATATATCAAATCCAGTAGCAAACAAAATAAATAAAAAAAAGAAATATATCTTTCTATTTACATAAATTTAAATCCACCATTAGTTGAAGAAAACTGAATACTTCTAACAGAGGAAAGGAACTACAGTTTTCTAATGGGTGGTTGCAGAGGAATAGTCACCAGTGTTGATGCGCGAGAGGGATGCTTACTAGATAACTACAACATTCCACAACACTACATAATAATAAAAAAAATAATCAATACCTAGCGAATAAACCTTTCAATGAAATGCGAAATTAAAACAAACCCAGTTCAGAAATTGTTAAACTACAACAAACCCAGTTTTGCAGCTCTTGTAGGGGTAGAATGATTGGCTTCTTGTTCATCAGTTTCTCATTTCTTCCCTAGTTTCTTTTGCTATTTGATATAAAAACCTCCCGACTTATAACCATGAGGCTAGTTATGGTGATGGGTGTGTTGGCCATCACTGTTCTACTGTTTCAGTCATTCATGCTTCCCTATTGTATTGTATTCATGTTATAGAAATATAACAGCAATCCACAAACATGAAGCATGAACTATGAATTTGTCTTTGAAAACATAAAAGCAAATGAAAAAAAGGGGGGAGAAAAAAGATCCGTTAAGCAGAAGTTTAAAACTGTTGACACCAAAAATGTCACTTTGCCTTTTCAAGATCCAAGAGCTACATGAAGTCGCAACCTGCCATAAATAGGCAATGCTGCTTCCAAAAATAAAATCTTGTCAGAATCAAACAAAAACTGCAAGATTCTTCCAGACAGCCAAAAGAGGAGTACACAAGAAGTTTCGGGCCATTTCAAAATCATTTGGCCTAACTTCGCTTCTCCGACAGCCAAATCAGGCCTCTCGGCGACAAAAGCTCTCCGGGACCATGGTTTCCAAGACAAAACCTATGGATCATCTTAAAATGACTCTAATAGGTTCCCTGTCAAATTTCAAGTCAATCGGACATCGGTTGACAACACATCAAACCGCGACATCTTCATCGCGACAAAAAGCAAGTCTGCAGGTGATAGGACCCCAAACGGTTCGAAACTCAAACAAAAGCCTATGGTTGGTCTTATTTATTGCTCAGGAGGCTTCACACCAAATTTCAGGTCATTCCGACATCGTTTGGCCCAGTTTCAGCTTCTGACGAAAAATCGGCAACTCTGCGCGACAAAGTCTTCGGCTTTCTCAGGAAATTGGAAACTTTGCAAAATAAAATGCAAGGATTCTCATCAGGTTTCCTACAAAGAAATCAGGCCAATAAATGGTCAAAATGTCAAGGAAAAGTACAGAAGAAAAAAGAATCAGAAAAAAAGCAAAACGTGTTGGAATTTGAGATGACTTGAGAAGTCTTTTGATGAATTGAAGAAATCAGTATCTCAAGTATTGATTTGAGTTGGAATTCTTGTCAACACATTGTCACAAACATGATGATAATAAGCTGGTATTGATAGAGCTGAAAAGAAGAAACAGAATTGAAACAGTCAGGAATTAAGAATTCCTGATGCAGAGCACGCGGTCGACCGGGCTCTTCATGCGGTCGACCGAGCAAGAAGAAACCTGCAAGAAAGAAACAGAAAAAAGGCACCTCTCAGTTATTTTCGTGACACAGTGTGTCTTCGGTCGACCGGGACTCCAGGATGTCGACCGAGCTCGAAATTGTCTGTTTTCCAGTCAGTGTCTTCGGTCGACCGGGCAAGCCAGGATGTCGACCGAGCACGGGAACCAGAGTTGCGCAGAATTAGAAGTTTTGCACGAAAATTCAGCACAGTTATCTATTTCGTTTGGGACTCTTTCTAAACGAATTGTAGCCGTTTTGAACACAATTAAGGGTTACTAAAACCTATATAAAGGCATGTTTGGGTCGTTCATATACACACCACCAAAGAGAGAAGAAGAGAAGAGAAAAGAGAGAGAGTTCTTGAGAGAAAGCAGAAGCTGCTGCTGTGTTGCTGTTGTGCTGATGTGGTGACGTTTTCTACAGCAATTGTGGACGAGATTATGCTCTAGAAGATGGTGTTTTCGTCCATGAGTTAAGTGTCTCTCTGTTTATGCTTTAATTTCAATTTGTAAGGGATTGAGAGAGAGAGAATTGTAGAGGGGAAGGGCTGTAGACAGAATTAATCTTCTACTCTGTTTTCACATCAAGTTGGTGCTTGGTGTCTGGGGTTTGGTGATCCTATCTGTGGGTGCAGATAAATTGTAAAGGGAGTCGGTGCTTCCTAGATAGTTGGTGCTATCTGAAACTAAAGGGAGTCGGTGCTTCCTAGATAGTTGGTGCTATCTGAAACTAAGGGTTGGTGCTCTTTGTCGTTGTAGCGACTAAATAAGATTCAGATCTGTCCCGGATTGGTGTTCGGACAGTCTTTGAACCGTGGACGTAGCCTTTCGGTGAACCACGTTAAATCTGGTGTGATTGTGTGATTTGACTTGTTTTGTTGTTGAATTGGACCTGTTTTTAGAAATCACTGATTCACCCCCCCCTCTCAGTGATCGCGGTATCCAACAATTGGTATCAGAGCGAGGTTCCCTTGATCAGTTTAATACGCTAAGGGTGATCTCTTGTCAAATCACATGGCGGTCAATACAGGGAATATGAAAGCACCTCTGTTTGATGGTTCTAATTACTCCTTTTGGAAGATTAGGATGCAAGCCTTCATCAAATCTCTTGGCTATGATGTTTGGGAGGCTGTCAGAGCCGGTTACAATGCTGCCACTGTACCCAATGATACTGCATCGAAGAAGTTGGCAGACAACGACTCCAAGGCGCAGAATGCACTCTTTAGTGGCCTTGTGGACAGCGAGCTTGTCAAAGTAATTGCATGCAAAACAGCCAAGGAAATTTGGGACAAGTTGCAAAGCATACATGAAGGTGATGAGAAGATTAAAGAAGCCAAATTGCAAACCCATCGCTCTCAATTTGAATCTCTTCGCATGGAGGAAAGCGAGAATGTTGACTCGTATATGCAACGAGTGAATGAAGTCACGAATGACATTCGTGGACTAGGGGAGGAGATTAAAGAGCCGGTCATCGTCAAAAAGGTTCTAAGATCTCTTCTTCCCCGGTTTGATTCAAAAGTCTCAGCCATTGAAGAAGCCAAAGATCTGAATGCATTTTCCATGGATGAATTACATGGTTCTCTAACTGCCTATGAGATGCGCATAGGAAAAACGTCTTCATCTGATAAAGAAGCGGCCTTCAAAGTTCAGAAAAAGGCAAAAGAGACTGCTGGTCATGATGTTGATTCTGATGATGATGAGCTTGAGGCTCAATTTGTTAGAAAGTTGAAGAAAGGAAGCATTGGCAAGTACAAAGGGAAGCTACCCTTTAAATGCTTCAATTGTGGAGGTATTGGTCACTTTGCTGCGAAGTGTCCCCTAAAAGAAGACGATGATAATGACTCTTATGCTGAAAAGAGTAAAGGAAAGAGAAATTTCAGAAAAAGGGGCAAAGCTAAAAACTTTCTATGTCAACAAGATGACAGCACGTCTGAAACTTCAGACGATGATGAATCAACCGAAGCTCTCTTCATGGTCACTGTTGAAGAAGAAGAAGAGCTAGATCCAGAAGAGGATGAGGAGGCTGAAGTCAATCTTGAAGAGGAACTCATAGCCGCACTTGAGGAGCTAAGCATGGAACGCAAATCAAGTAAGAAAAATCTGAAACTTCTCCATGAATCTGAAAGTTCTATTATTGCTTTGAAAACTCAAGTAGAAGAATATAAAAGAATGGTAGAAGTCCTTGAAAACCAAATAAGTATCAAAAAGGAAGAGGCTATGAAACTTGAAACTGAGATCGCTAGAGCAAAGGCTGAAAATTTGGAAAATAGCAAGAAACTCAAAGCGCTCCAAGCGATTGAAGGGACTATGAAACTCAATGAACTACTGAAAGTTCAAAGACCAGCCCACTTCAGATTTGGTCTAGGATTTGAGAAAGGTGAATCCTCTAAGATTGCACCTCCTAAAAAGAAAGAGTTTGTGAAGCAAGTCACTGCACCCTCTAACTCCATGAAGCCCACTCAACCTAGAAAGGAGTCCATTCCTGTTAGAAAGGTAATGAAGACTAACCAGCCACAAAGAAGATACAAATTCTATGGTTATTGCTTTCATTGCAATAGATATGGACATAAAAGAGCTGATTGCAAATTCTATGTAAGAAACAGTCCATTTGTGACTAGGAATCCTTTTTCAATCCTAAGTAGCCACAAAATTGAGTGCTATATGTGTCATAATTATGGACACTTGGCTAGGGATTGTAGGTTGCCTATTGCTAACAAATTACAGGTTGAAAAGAAACCCAAGTTAGTTAAGGCATGGAGGGCAAAGAAAAGTGCAGAAAGTCTCAAAGAATCTCTCATTGTGCAAACGGCATTCAATGCACAAAAGAAGACAGCACCATGGGTCCTTGATAGTGGTTGTTCAAGCCATATGACTGGTGATAAAGAGAAATTCATCAAATTACAGCACTATGAAGGCGGTTCAGTGAAGTTTGGCAACAATGATGGTGCCAAAATCTGCGGAAAAGGTGTTATTCAGCTTATGGCAAACAAGATCAGATCTGAAGAAGTCTTATATGTGTCTGGATTGAGACACAACCTGCTTAGTGTGAGCCAGATCTGTGACAAGGGTCATGAAGTTATCTTCACAAAGAATGGGTTTGCCATCAAGAAGAGTAGCAACGGGGAAAACAGTGGCAACTGGATCAAGAACTGCTGGAAATCTCTATACATTGTCAGATGGAGCTGAAAAGACCTGCTTGATGAGTCGGACAGAGGAAAGTTGGTTGTGGCACAAACGCCTTGGGCATCTAAGCTTTGACAACATGTCAAAGATTTGCAATTCAAAGGCTGTAAGATGTATGTCTAAAGTTGAAAAGCCTTCCAATCCCATTTGCGACTCTTGCCAAAAGGGAAAGCAAACGAGGGTCATGTTCAAGTCAAAGGAGCATCATTCCAAGAAACCTCTTGAGCTAGTGCACACTGATCTCTGTGGACCGATGCGAACTCAAAGCACCAATGGAGATAAGTATTTCATGTTATGCATTGATGATTATACTCGTATGACATGGGTATTGTTTCTTAAGCATAAGCATCAAGCACTTGATCGTTTTAAAGTGTTTAAAGCACAGGTTGAAAATCAATTGGAAAAACGTATCAAGATTTTAAGGTCTGATCGTGGAGGCGAGTTCACATCTGAAGAGTTCACTAAATATTGTGAACATCATGGCATTCAAAGACAGTACTCAGCCCCTAGAACTCCACAGCAAAATGGAGTTGTGGAACGGAAGAATCGCACCGTACAAGAGATGGCTCGTACGATGCTAAGTGAAAGCAAGATGGCTGACAAGTATTGGAAAGAGGCAATTCACACGGCTGTATACATTCAAAATCGATGCTTGATCAGGCCACATGAAGTCAAAACTCCCTATGAGCTATGGTTTGGAAGAAGAGCTGCAAGTTGGAGTATGTTCCAACAACTGAGCAAGTGGCTGATATTTTCACGAAACCTCTGCCAAAGGAAGTCTTTGAGTATCTCCGGAAAAAGTTAGGAGTTACTCACTCTCCTAAACCGTAGGAGTTGTGCTTGAAAGGGGGAGCAATGCATTCATTGAATATCCTATTCGCTCCTCGGTTTGGTCCCTTTGGATTTGTTGTCAAAGGGGGAGAGATGTTATGCTACGATAGCAAGGAGAGATGTTATGCTATGATAGCAAGGAGAGATGTTATGCTATGAAAGCTAGGGGGAGATTGTGACAGTGCATGGTTGATATTTCCGAATTTCAGAATTGGTTCCAAGTTAGTATTGAAAAGAACTTGGAAGAGCTTGAAAAGGAGAAACAGAATTGAAACAGCCAGGAACTGGAGTTGAAAGTGTTGAAGTTCCAATAGTGTTGCCAACAATTCCAAAGGGGGAGATTGTTGGAATTTGAGATGACTTGAGAAGTCTTTTGATGAATTGAAGAAATCAGTATCTCAAGTATTGATTTGAGTTGGAATTCTTGTCAACACATTGTCACAAAACATGATGATAATAAGCTGGTATTGATAGAGCTGAAAAGAAGAAACAGAATTGAAACAGTCAGGAATTAAGAATTCCTGATGCAGAGCACGCGGTCGACCGGGCTCTTCATTCGGTCGACCGAGCAAGAAAAAACCTGCAGAAACAGAAAAAAGGCACCTCTCAGTTATTTTCGTGACACAGTGTGTCTTCGGTCGACCGGGACTCCAGGATGTCGACCGAGCTCGAAATTGTCTGTTTTCCAGTCAGTGTCTTCGGTCGACCGGGCAAGCCAGGATGTCGACCGAGCACGGGAACCAGAGTTGCGCAGAATTAGAAGTTTTGCACGAAAATTCAGCACAGTTATCTATTTCGTTTGGGACTCTTTCTAAACGAATTGTAGCCTGTTTTGAACACAATTAAGGGTTACTAAAACCTATATAAAGCATGTTTGGGTCGTTCATATACACACCACCAAAGAGAGAAGAAGAGAAGAGAAAAGAGAGAGAGTTCTTGAGAGAAAGCAGAAGCTGCTGCTGTGTTGCTGTTGTGCTGATGTGGTGACGTTTTCTACAGCAATTGTGGACGAGATTATGCTCTAGAAGATGGTGTTTTCGTCCATGAGTTAAGTGTCTCTCTGTTTATGTTTTTAATTTCAATTTGTAAAGGATTGAGAGAGAGAGAATTGTAGAGGGGAAGGGCTGTAGACAGAATTAATCTTCTACTCTGTTTTCACATCAAGTTGGTGCTTGGTGTCTGGGGTTTGGTGATCCTATCTGTGGGTGCAGATAAATGTAAAGGGAGTCGGTGCTTCCTAGATAGTTGGTGCTATCTGAAACTAAAGGGAGTCGGTGCTTCCTAGATAGTTGGTGCTATCTGAAACTAAGGGTTGGTGCTCTTTGTCGTTTGTAGCGACTAAATAAGATTCAGATCTGTCCCGGATTGGTGTTCGGACAGTCTTTGAACCGTGGACGTAGCCTTTCGGTGACCACGTTAATCTGGTGTGATTGTGTGATTTGACTTGTTTTGTTGTTGAATGGACCTGTTTTTTAGAAATCACTGATTCACCCCCCCCTCTCAGTGATCGCGGTAATCCAACAAAACGGACGCAAAACGGGACACGAAAGGGGGAAAGCCCCCCCAGGGTCGCAGACCCCTGCGACCCTGGGCCAGGGTCGCCGGCGGACCCATGGACCCCGGGTCGCCGGGAAAGCCCGGAAACCCCGGTTTTTCGCCGTTTTTTCGCGATTCGAGGAGCCCAGCCCCTGGTACTTTCCAAAATTCATGCTTTTGAGACACTAAGTCCTCTGACATCCGTCCAAAACACGGGTAAAACATCAAGAGTATCGAAGGCAGTATTGATCGCCCCTCGGTCAACCAAAAAAGTGTGCTTTCCACCCGACCGATCGAGAAATCGACAGGACAGATGGCACCGACCCGCTGTGGCAACAAACACCTGAAATTACATGATCATCTGATGTCGATCTACATGAAGATCCATCGATGATCATCAACAGAAGAATCTCAAAGACGTGGCACGGCCCGCGACTCTTCAACTGCTCGGCGACCACTTAATGCGATTAATTGACTAGCTTTATTACAGTCATTAATCCATTTCTTTGGACGGCCCAATCAGAAGCAAGCATTCGGGAGTTACAAGTCAAGAGATTCATGGCATTTAAACCCATGAAACTCCTCCCATCATGGCGATTAAAGGCGATTAAATGCCCTCAATCTCCTCCGGCCAATCAGAAGCCAAGAAAAAGGAGTTACAAAATAAACAATTCAATTTTGTAACTCCTCCCATTATGCGGCTTAATGACAAATAAAAGCCCATAAACCCACCTAAAAGGCTACCTAAAAGCCTATAAATAGGAGGGCTCTCCAAGAAGAAATGATATCAGAAAGCATCAGAAAAATCAGAGAAAAAAGCACAGAAATCCAGAGAAAGGAAAAAGAGAGAAAACTCTGCGGAAGTTCTACACCGGCCACCGCAACAAGGTGACAAAAGTCCCTTGGGGGGTACCCCCCCCCCAAGGTCCTTGCCTTCTCCTCCTGCCTCCAATGGCTTAGATATGGCTTTTCAGCCCGTCTACTCGGTTTTTTATTGAATAGGACCTTCCTTTGGTCTTTGTCCTCTAAAAACCTGAGGTTATAGCCAAGCCAAGTGAATCAAATAGCATCCTCTGTTCTCATCTGCATGGATGATGGCGAAGCCCACATATGGCTTGCGACCGTCAATCTAAACGAGTCCCCCACAATCTCCTGAGAAGTTAGATCCTCCTTTTCTTGCTTTTCATTGTAGTTTGTATTTTTTCACAAGAGACAAAAATCACAATTCTTGTCTTTCATTGTTGGTAAGGATTGTAAATCGGCTATAAACGCCAAAATCGGCTATAAACGCCAAATTGGCTATAACGCCAAAAATCGGCTATAAACGCCAAAATCGGCTATAAATGCCAAAAAATCGCCTTTCACGGCAAATCAAGAAAATGTCTCTTTTCTTAAATATATGTGCAATGGAAAACTTGAAAGAAGTTGATTTCCTTTTTACTTGCGAAGGTTGATCTCCGGATCACCACTTGCAATTCCAAGTAAAAATAGAAAATCTGGCACACCCACAAAAAAAAGAAATGTTGATGCACGCCCCTGCCCCCCGGTTACGAAAGGGTCGGAACCAAACGGACTCCCACGTCCGCCGACCTCGGTAGAACCGAGCAGGAGCGCGGTCCATCAAGCTGGCACACCCGGTGGGACTCGTTTATTTGAGAACACGATGCTAGAAATGAAATATTTGCATATCATATATTTTGCTCTATGCTTATATTTCTTTTCTCGATTCCTTGGCTACTTTATAATTGGTGGCCTATGTTGAATTCCGCAAAAAAAAAATGAGATGAGATTTTTTGTTTGGAAATTTCTAATTCTTTGAATTTATTTCCACTCTTTCTCTTTTCAAAAAAAAAAAAAAACAAAAAAATCAGATTTTTCAATTTGGATTCAAAATGAGAAACCTTGATCCGTTCCTATCGTTCATCGTGCTTGCAGAAATGTTGAGCCTGTTCGACTAAGGTTTTGGGCCATTGTTTCTCTTCGATGAGTTCATTAAAAATAAAAAAAAAAAAATATATATATATATATATATAAAAAAAATCAAGATTTCTCAATTTGGATTCAAATTGAGAAACCTTGATCCGTTCCTATCGTTCATCGCGCTTGCAGAAATGTTGAGCCTGTCGACTAAGGGTTTGGGCCATTGTTTCTCTTCGATGAGTTCATTAAAAAAAATATATATATATATTATATAAAAAAATAATTTGATTTTTCAATTTGATTCAAAATTGAGAAACCTTGATCCGTTCCTATCGTTCATCGCGCTTGCAGAAATGTTGAGCCTGTTCGACTAAGGTTGTGGGCCATGGTTTCTCTTCGATGAGTTCATTAAAAATAAATAAAAAAAATTATATATATATATATAAAAAAAATTAGATTTCTCAATTTGGATTCAAATTGAGAAACCTTGATCTGTTCCTATCGTTCATTGCGCTTGCAGGAAATGTTGGAGCCTGTTCGACTAAGGTTTTGGGCCATGGTTTCTCTCGATGAATTCATAAAAATAAAAATAAAATAAAAAAAAATATATATAAAAAAAAGACATAGACCACTAAGGTTAAACCAACTGTGTTCTTTGATCTGGTGATTCAAAGAAAAGCCTTGTCCAGCGTGTGGAGACAGCTTGACTGTTCTAGGCAAGGGTCCTCCAAACGGGTTCATTAAGTAATCCTACCCTTACCTGGGGCAATTCTATCAATCAGATTTCATAAGACCGGGTTAGGAGGCCTAGGTGTACTCTCTCGTCTTTAAATAAATTTTTTTTCAAAACTAAAATTTTTAAAAATAAAAATTTTAAAATCAAAAATAAAAAATAAAAAAAATTTTTCAAAAAAAAAATCTTAAAAAAAAATAAATAATAAAAATAAATAAAAAAATATATAAAAAAAAAGATTTTTTTTTAAAAAAAAAAAAGAAAAAAAAATCTTCAAAAAAACTTCAAAAAAAAAAAAAAAAACTTCCGTCATTTTGGGTTTAGATTAGAGAAATCTTGGTCTTCTCCTTTCTGAGCACTGGCGCTCGCGGAAATCGCTGAGCCCGTGTTCAGATTAGAGTGCCTTTTGCTCTCTTTTGATAAACCCGATATTGGCCTTTCAAAAAAAAAAAAACTCGTCATTTTTTAGATTCAGATCCGAGGAAATCATGGTTCATTCTTTCTGAGCACTGGCCGCTCGCGGAAATCGCTGAGCCCGTGTTCAGATTGGAATACCATATGCTCTCTTTGATGAATCTAATCTTGACCTTTCAAAACAGAGAATCTCATCTCATAGATGCGGTCTCAAAACATTTTGTGTCTAGCGGTACTAGTACGCCCTTTCAGGGTCTACTGTATTGCGACCGGCACATTTGTAACTCCAACTTTATATTCTTCTTACTTCGAGCAAGCTCTGCTTCTCGATAAGTCGAATTTAAGTTCACAATTGCTTCTAGCAGTCACTGGGATGCCCATTCTGGGCTTACCATACCTGCGATCAGAACAATTGTACCCTCTATGGCATTTTGCCTTCCTCATATTGCTTGGGTCGTCTATCTCGAGCAATTTGAAAAGACGAAACCATAGAACTTCCCATTTATGATCATTATATTCTTGTGATTACTAATGGATGTGGTCTTGTTTCAGAAATTTTCGAAAAAACTAACAATGGCAGCTTCACTAACCATTACTTTCGATGAAAGCAGCACCAACTTATGCTTCAACAGAAGCAAACCACGCGCACCTACAAGCGCCCCATCAGCTTGCCGAAGTGTCAACTCCCTCGGCACTCTGTGAACTCCGGGTCGACCTCGACTCCCCGGACTATCGTCTTCGGGACGCTGGGACCATTCCCACTTCCTGAGGAACAAACTGCTCCCTCCAAGAAGCAGAAACTCGCCTCTCAACGTGTCACTACCGTGACACCAAAGGCGAGCACAAGAAGGCCTAAGCCCGTGGCAGCCCCATCGAAGCCTCAACCTGCAAACAACCAGGTCTACCCCAAGACTTGGTCCCCAAGACCTTCACCAAACAGAGAAGGTCCCAGCATCCACTAAGCAGCATTCCTGGCCCCACTCAAGGAGAACCAGTTCTATCCTCTTGCTTACATGAAGAGGAGACCCATCTCCAACCTGACTTCCAAGTCAACCCAGCATGAGCCGGCTTGTTCCTACAAGCCCTAAAATCAAGTCATGCATCACAAGGCCTCCACAAGCATCTAACCGCTAAGGCCTACAAATCTGCAGTTCGACCCTTCATATCTACAGGGGCCGAACTTCACAAATTCAAAGCTTCGCTGCAACATGCAAAGGATAGGGTTCGCATCCTGTCCTTGCCCAGCTACAAAGAAGACAGACTTGGCTGCTGCGCCCGAGGGAGCACATCCTTCATTGTCAAAGCCCAGTCAGAGCTAACCGAAGCTCAAATTGCTCGCCGTATACGCCGCCGCGCGTTATACCGGCAAAAGAGACTACAGAAGCACAGGAACCAGCGTCCCCACACTTCAAGTCTCTCCAAATGGGTCGAAAAAGAAAGACCCAACCAAGTTGCTGCCGTCCATATGGTTGGAAAACCAGAAGGCGCCAAAAATCAGCAACAAAAATCCATGTCCGACGTCCGATGACCGCAGCGTCTCAGGACAAGAAGACATTCAGAAGAATCCCCTGCTCCTTCAAGCAAAGGACAGCAGAGTGATCCTTCCTCAAGCTCCTCTTCGAAAAGAACGAGCCCCAGCTCAGTCACCAGGACAGTTTCTTCGTTCGAATCACGAAGGATGAATGTCTTGGCTACAAATTCTGAGCCACCACCCCGCAATCCACCTCCAGAAGATGCGATCAACCCGCATCCAGCAGTTGGAACAGGGCAGCAGGAGGATTGAAACTCTGCTGGAAAACCTTCTCCTCGCCTTCCAAAATCAGGCGAACAATGAACCTCCTCCGAATCATCAAGACGACGAGGTAAATAGAGAAGAAAATGAGTCACACGCCCTTACCAAAAAGGACGTAGACGGTATCCTCGCCAAAGCAAAAGAAGAGGATATACTCAAAGAGCATGGGATCAAGCCGCCATATCCTTTATGGATGGACTCGGTCCCGTTCCCCACCAAATTCAAGCATCCTACTCTCCAAACATATACGGGGAAATGATCAGCCAGACAGCACGTCATCCACTTCAAGATCCTGACAGGAGCTATCGCGGATCAAGATGCACTCAAGATCCGCCTCTTTGCAAGTACCCTAAAAGGTACGGCCTTCGATTGGTACTCCACTCTGCCGGAGGACTCAATCCAAAACTGGGCCATGCTAGAGACACGCTTCCTGACTCACTTCAAAGGTGAGGATCACCCCGCTACTATGGCTCAGCTGTGCAGCCTAAAACAGGGGGAGAATGAATCAACATATGACTTCATTCACAAGTGGAAAGCAATGGCATACAAATGCTCTGATGTATTGCCACAAGCGTCGCTAGTCGACATCTGCCGAAACAACATGAGAGCCAGAATCCGCTCCATGATCATCGGCAACAAATCAAAAAACCTGGGAGAACTCCTAGAAGCTTCCATGGAAGCTGAAACGGTGATTAAAGACCTCAACAGTCAGAAATCATCAAGAAAAGAGCCAACCGCCATTACAACCTCTAAACCAAAGAAGAAAGAGGTCCTCAATGTGCAGACCAAGCCAGCTCCTCAGCCACCAAAGAAAGCTGAAAACAAAGCTGCTGGTAAGAGACCTGAACTCTCTGATGCCTTCAAAGAACGAGTAGAGAAGAAATACCCGTTTGATGAAGATGTTGATGAAATCTTCGGGGCTCTTGTGGCAAACGGCAAGCTCACCTTGCCTGAACCAAAAAGACCGGGTGATGTTGGCAAAACCAACGATCCTCGGTACTGTCCATACCACCAGATGATCTCGCATCCTCTCAATCAATGCTTCGTTGTGAGAGAGAAAATAAATGAGATGTGGAAAAACGGAGTCATCACCTTTGACAAAAACTATGGGTCTGCCTCCGTCAACATGGTGACATGTGGACAAACATCAAGATCACCGAAGAAGAAGATCACTACTTCCTTCAAGGTGATAAACTCAATCCAAGCGTCCGAGGAACTGGTTCCTTACCCGACACCAGACGGACAACCAATATGGGTACATCCCGATCTCCTGGAAGATGAAAATTGGGAGGTCGTGAAAATAAAGCCTACAGCTCAACAGCGAAGGCAGGCTAGGAAACATCTCCTCAAGCTCAAACGGCAAGAGAAGACCCAGCCAAAACTAGAGGTCAAAGAAAAGGCAGAGGCTTCCTCTACCGCTTCACTGGAGGTAACAAAAACATCCCTTCCAGAGACTTCAAAGGGGGTAAGGAAATTCACTCTCAGTGATTTCATGCCACCTCAATTTAAAGAAGCCATGCAGGAGGCATCATACTCTTGCAATTCAGTAGTTGGATTCTCCATTGATGGATACGAATCCAGCGACACCGATGATGGATTCGAATCCAACTACACAGATGAGTGGGAGGAGTCCCTTGAAACAAGAGAATATCTCTCCGATGAAGAATGGGTTCCTGAGTCTCATCTTATGCCAGTAATCTGGTATAACCCCCTACAGCCACAAGGATCCTGGTCTGATGATGAAGAAGACCAAGAGGCTGTACAAGAAAATGCTGCTGACCCAGCACCTCTCATTACTCCAGTGGAAATCAACAATGTTGAACCACAAAGAGATGATGAAGAAGAAGATCCGGCTCCCATGCCTGATCTTGAAGAATATGCAAGGATCTTGCAGCGACTCGCTCTAGAACAAGAGCAAGAACGCGTCAACGAGCCTCCTCGCAATCCAGAGCCTGAAGTCCCTGAAGACCACCAGGTACATCCTCCCTTAACTCCTGAAAATGGAGAAAATTGCTGGATAGACGATCCTCTCACATCCGAGGATGAGTCTGACTCCGATCAGGCAACGTCTCCCGTCAGAGCTTCCTGTAATGTGATAATTCGGGATTATAGCTCTTCCGAAGCATCGTCTGATGAGAGCACTTACACTCCGGCGACGCCTAGCAATATATCTTCTGGAGCCACCTCGTCTCACGTGACTTTCACTGAGATGACACCCTCTCAGGTTTCTTCTCCTGAGACTGTGACTTCAAAGTTCACACCCTTCCTGACTGAAGAATCCCCAGCCATTGATGCTTGGGACGATGAATTAGTCAACGAAGAAGAAAGATTGCTGGATGCTGTTCAGGACTTGTTCCCGGAAAATGCTCCATGCAACACAATCACTGAGGATGGTAACTCTGCTGCTGATGCATCCTCAGCAAATGAACAGCCTCTTGATCCTGAAGACAATCTTCCAAACGAAGACCCTTCTCAAGAAGCTCTCGAAGTTGGTAGAGGCACCCGCTCTGGCCGGGACTACCACAAAAATTACAACCAATCTTCCTTTACATATGTAAATCCTTCGGGAAAAGATGTTGTAAGCGCCCCTAGTGGCAACAATGATGAACATGCAGGCCCTAAGGAGGCTTTCAAGTATGACTTGATTGAACACTTCAAGCACATACCTGCACGTCTGCACATCCTAGATTTGTTGCGAATGTCTCCGCACACTCGTGATAATCTCATCTCAGAATTACAAAAACTGAATGAGGATGTCGACAAACATGCCCCGCAAGTCCTCCAAATTGAAATGGATTACCGGGTCAAAAACTCAGAAGCCTCCTCAAAGGGAGAAAAGAAGAAAACTGAAGGGTCATGCATTGAATGCCTCTCGGTTAAAAAAGCAGCCAGTGCAACCATCGCCTTCACAAAGGATGACCTCCTACTTGGCGAAACCAGGCATAACCGACCCCTGTACTTCACAGGGTATATCAAGGAAATGCCTATGCATAGAGTTCAGATCGACCCAGGTTCTGCACTCAACCTCATCTCCACATCGGCTCTTGAAGAGTTGGGCATCCCACCCAGCAAACTGAGCCACACATCTGTATCTATCTTTGGATACGATGGGAGTACTCAAAGGCCTATCGGCAAAATCAGGTTCAAGTTGCAGATCGGTGATCTTATCTCTGAGGTCACAGTGTATGCAATAAAGACCCCTTCATGCTACAACATCCTTCTCGGACGCCCTTGGATCCATGAGAATGGTGTTGTCCCTTCAACTCTACATCAATGCATCAAGTTTGTTGGCGACGACGGCATGATACATCGAGTCTTTGCGGATAGAAAACCCTTCAAAGGTAAAGAAATCCACTTCGCAGACTCACAAATGTATGAAGGTGAAAAAGAAGAAGAGGAGAATCATACAGCATCCTTTGCCAAAAATCTCCAGAAAGATAAAGGCAAAGCTCCTCAACAATCACCGGAAGAAAACAAACCATCCGGTAAATCTGAAGAGAGCATGCAAACTCCCTTCATCATCTCCCTCAAATCTTCAAAGCCTTTGGTCATCACAACTAAAGTGAAGAAGGCAAAACAAAAGCCTGGGGGCAAATTTGTTGTCTCTTTCGTGTCTATCATGCAAGACACGGACTCGGATTCAGAGCCAGAAGACGACACATCGTCAAGCCAAGCTGACACTCAGCAAGTTCAGCCTGCTCTTACTCCAATGGAGACAACTTCTGACATAGAAGATCCTACGTCAGCTTCCTTCGTTGTTCCAGCAACTTCAGCAAAGGAAAAACCGATCTTCTTTCATAGATCGGATGCTTCTTCATCAAACTCCATGCTTGAACCTTTCCAAAATAAAGGTACGCCTCAACTATCCTTATACAGTTCTGTGGCACAAGCTATTATGAAGAAAATGGGCTACGACGCTCAAAACCCAGTCGGTTTGGGAGAAGGACGCGGTATTCTCACGCCATTGAGGCCCGTCCTGACCAAAAGCCAGCTGGAAGATTGGAGACTCTACGGCTATATAGAAAAGTCTTCACACGGGTTAGGGTATGATCCTGACACTCCCTTGAGACAGTTGACACAAAGGCTTAAAAGTCAATATGCTGACCAAGCCTCAACATCTCAAGTCCATGAAGACATCGATCTCCCTGGATATCTCTTTGATGAGTCACCTGACAAAGATCCAAGAAGCTCATCCAATTGGCACGATTTCTCCGAAAATGAAGAGGAGTTGTCCGATGGAACAGACGTGTGGACTTCTGACTCAGAAGAACCCTCATCTCCAAAAGAAGTAGCCTACTTCGACTCGGTTTCAACAGGCGATTGGGATCATCTCATAGCAAGCCTTGGGAAAATTACCGATCAAGAAGACCCGTGGAAAGGAACAAAACCTTGGTCTGGAAATGCCCTTGAAACCCCAGAAGGTTTCGTTGAGCTGGAAGCCTCCGAAAATATTGTGGAGGAACCACCTTCGAACCTTCCAACAGAAGATCCTGTTCAAAAGATAGACTTGGGAACACCAGATAACCCACGTCCTGTATTCATAAGCAAGAATATAAAGGATGATGAGTTACCCGAGTATATCGCTTTTCTTCGTGAGTTCGTTGATTGCTTTGCATGGTCTTATGCTGAAATGCCAGGCTTAGACCCCAAAATAGCAGTTCACAAACTCAATCTTCAAGAAGACATCAAGCCTGTCAAGCAAGGCCAAAGAAGATTCCGTCCAGACGTGATGGATAAAATTGAACAAGAAGTTCAAAAACTCAAAAGCGTCGGCTTCATCCGTGAGGAACAACATCCTGAATGGTTGGCCAACATTGTCCCCGTGACAAAGAAAAATGGGCAAATCAGGGTCTGTATTGATTATAGAGACCTGAATGGCGCATGCCCAAAAGATGAATTTCCGCTCCCCATACCAGAGGTAATGATTGATAATACCTGTGGATTCGAGCGAATGACATTCATGGATGGTTTCTCTGGCTACAATCAGATAAAGATGCATCCTGAGGATGAAAAACATACATCCTTTCGAACCCCATTTGGCGTGTATTGCTACACTGTCATGCCATTCGGTTTGAAGAATGCTGGTGCCACATATCAGAGGGCTATGATGAAAATATTCCAAGATATGCAGCACAAGACGGTTGAATGTTACGTTGATGATCTCGCCGTCAAAAGCAAAAGAAAAGAAGATCATCTCGAAAACCTTCGAGAAGTCTTCCTCCGGCTTCGCAAACACAAACTGCGAATGAATCCATTGAAATGCTTCTTCGGCGTCTCGTCGGGTAAGTTCCTCGGATTCTTAGTTCGGAAAGCTGGAATAGAGCTTGACCCCATAAAAGTCAAAGCCATTCTAGAAATGCCCTCTCCAAGAACCTTGAGAGAACTCAAAGGGCTTCAAGGGAGATTGGCCTACATCAGACGGTTCATCTCCAATCTTTCGGGGAAATGCCGTCCATTCTCCCGGTTGATGAAAAAAGGTGTAAACTTTGTCTGGGATGCTGACTGTGAAGCTGCTTTCCAAGACATCAAGTCATACCTGACAAAACCTCCAGTGTTAGCTGCTCCTACCACTGGAAAACCATTCATCTTGTACACAAGAGCCCTTGATCACTCTCTGGGAGCTCTGCTTGCGCAAGAAAATGATCAAAGAAAAGAAGCTGCTCTATATTACCTCAGCCGCATGCTAGTAGGTGCAGAGCATCGCTACTCTCCAGTCGAAAAAGAATGTCTTGCAGTGATGTTCGCCGTACAAAAGCTGCGTCACTACTTGCTTTCCAACACAGTCTACCTGGTCTCGAGGGTCAACCTCTTGAAGGTCCTTGTCACAAAGGCAGGTTCTCTCAATGCTCGACTGGCAAAATGGTCCATCCTTCTGTCACAATTTGATATTAGGTATGTACCACAAAAAGCAATCAAAGGGCAAGCTCTAGCAGACTTTCTCGCAGAGCATCCATTGCCTAAAGATTCTCCACTCAGAGATGATCTCCCAGACGAACCAGTCTACAATGTGGAGACTTTCTCACAAAGTGCCTCCTGGGACATGTACTTTGACGGTGCAACCAGGACAAATGAAAAAAGACAGCTGATCTCGGGAGTTGGCATCCTCTTTGTTAGCCCCGACAAATACATGATTCCACACGCTTTCTCGCTACTGGAACCATGCACAAACAATGCAGCTGAATATCAAGCTCTGATCTTAGGATTGGAACTCGCCATCGAATCCGGTATCACCATGCTGGAAGTCTTTGGAGACTCTCAACTGATCGTCAACCAGATGAATCAGAAATTTGAAGTCAGGAAGCCAGATTTGTTGCCCTACTACAACAAGGCACAATCACTTCTGCAAAAGTGTGACATCTGTCACATCACCCACATTCGTAGAGGTGAAAACATACGTGCAGATGCCCTAGCCGGACTTGCCGCATCCATGGCAATCCAGGAAGGGGAAAACATGCAAGTCACAGTGTGCGAAAGAAGAATCCTTCCTCCTCTTAACACACACCAAGCAGTTGCTGAATGCCACCAAGTGGTCGGAAGTCGGATTTCAATCCTTCAAACTTCAATTGGCGACTGGAGGGATCCATTCATTGATTACATTATGTTCGGAATCCTACCTGAAGATCCAAAAGAACGGGTAAGCATCCAAAGGCGAACCCCAAGCTTCCATTTGGATATTCCTTCAAAAACCCTCTACAGGAAATCCTTCAACGGAGTACTTCTACGCTGCTTGTCACGACAAGAGGCTGAAGAAACACTCAAAGAAGTTCATGCTGGTCTTTGTGGAGCTCATCAGGCTGGACCTAAGCTCTATGATCAGATAAAAGGTTAGGATATTACTGGCCTACCATGGTAGCTGACGCAATGCAATTTGCTAAGCGCTGCCAACAATGCCAAGTTCATGGAGATTACATTCACATGCCTCCAGAATGGCTGCATCCTACAGCGATCTCATGGCCTTTCGAAGCCTGGGGTATGGACATCATAGGTCCTATTTCTCCCCCTTCAAGCAAAGGTCATCGCTTCATCTTCGCCGCTACGGATTATTTCTCCAAGTGGTCAGAAGCATTTGCGTTTAACGAAATGAAGACCTCATCAGTCCTTCAGTTCCTGCGCACCAACATCATTTGTCGTTTCGGCATACCCAAAAGATTCGTCCATGATAACGGACCACAGTTCCGGGATCATCGATTCTACAGGTTCTGCGACAAATACAAAATCCAAAGCTGTCCTTCGACTCCATACAATCCGGCAGCAAACGGGTTAGCAGAAGCTTTCAACAAGACACTCTGCAAAATCCTCAAAAAAATGGTCTCTAATCACAAAAGAGACTGGAGCGACAAAATGTCTGAAGCTTTGTGGGCCTATCGAACCACCGTTCGAGGACCAACCCATAGCACACCATTCTCCTTGGTCTATGGATGCGAAGCTGTCGTGCCCTTGGAAGTACAAATTCCTTCCTTGAGGGTATCCTTGCAAAATGACATGACTCAAGAAAGCAATGTCAAATTGCGACTCCATGAGCTGGACAATCTCGATGAGAGACGGCTCGAAGCTCAACAAAGCATTGAACTTTACCAAGCACGTATGGCAGGATCTTTCGATAAAAAGGTCAGGCAACGCGCCTACAAAAAGAATGACTTGGTTCTTGCGGTAAAAAGACCAATGGTCTTCGCTCACAAGTCCAAAGGCAAATTTGAGCCAAAATGGGAGGGACCCTACGTCATCGACAAAGTTTTCTCCAATGGCGCATACGCACTCCTAAACATGGAAGGTGACAGATGTATGCTGCCCATCAATGGCAAGTTCTTAAAGCGGTACTACCCTTGAAGACTTACCCAACTGGGTAAGAGCAATGCCTGTACGGCCAAAACCGGTTTCCAGGTACACGCTTGCTAAACCCACCCTTTTTTAGAATTTTCATATCAAATGTTGAAATTTCTAGAAATCTAAAACAATGCTTACTTTCATCGTTTCATTGTTCAAAAAAAAAAAAAAAAAAAATCCAAGTTCAGGAACCTTTCCCTAACTTGACCAAAATTTTCAACCCTTGAACCCAAAATTCATCGTTTGAAACAAAATCCGGATTCAGGGATTTCCACCCTAGTCCACCCTGCCTTTTACCGCCAAAATGGTTTTAGGTCAAAATTTATGACCCTCGTGTCTTTAAACAAAAAAAATGGTTTTTCAAAAACCCGCGAGGAAGCGACGCTTAGTCGATACTCGCACAAATCGGAAGCAAGCGAACCACGTTCGACACTTCCAAAATCGCAGGGAAACGACATTTCGTCGATACTTGCAAAATCCAAAACTGTGGAGATGCAACATTTCAGTTGATATCCACAACCCAAATTTCAAAGGTTCGAAAAAACCTAAAAAACCATGGAGACGCAACATTTCAGTTGATATCCATAACCCAAAGGTTCGAGAAAACCACAAATTTCAAAAATCGTGGGGAAACGACATCAAGTCAGTACCCGCAAAACCAAAATTTTTGAAAAGCAAGGATGCGACATTCCATCGATACTTGCACCCAAATCCGCGAGGATGCGACATTCCATCGATACTCGCAACCGAATGAGCAAGGATGCGACATTCCATCGATACTTGCAAGAACATTCAGCAGGGAGGCGACTTTTAGTCGATACTTGCATTTTTTTTGAAAACCAAACCGGCTATAAATGCCATCAAAACAGGCTATAAATGCCACAAACCGGCTATCAATGCCACCAAAAACAAACCGGCTATCAATGCCACCAAAAAACAAAACCGGCTATCAATGCCACCAAAACAAAACCGGCTATCAATGCCACAAACAAAAAAAAAAAAAACTTGGATTTCAAAAAAAAAATGGCTATCAATGCCACCAAAATTGGCTATAGATGCCACAACAAAAAAAAACTCGGCTATCAATGCCACAAGAAAAGCTGGCTCTCATGCCAAAATTGGCTTCCATGCCACAAACAAAAAACCTGGTTTTCATGCCAAAACAATCACTTGACAAAAGATTTTCACAAAATGACAACCTTTTGATCAAATCCCATTTAGCAATTACTTTTATCACAAAAAGATTCAAGTGAGCGTAGGGATAACAAAAAAAATCAATCCCATTTAGCAATTACTTTTATCACAAAAAGATTCAAGTGAGCGTAGGGATAACAAAAAAAAATCAATCCCATTTAGCAATTACTTTTATCACAAAAAGATTCAAGTGAGCGTAGGGATAACAAAAAAAAAGTGTTCATAAGCACTACATAACAAAAAAAGAAAAGAGTACCAAAAAAAATACATGTGGTACCAAAAAAAAAGAAAGTGTTCACAAGCACTACAAAAAATAAGTACCAAAAATAAAAATAAAAAATACAAGTGGTACCAAAAAAAAAAGAAAGAAGGATGGTTTCTGTACAGGAGCTCAATCAAAAATGGTCTCCAGCCAAGAGTTCAGCTCCCCAAGCAGACTTTTAGCCTCAGCTGTCAAGGATTCCAAGGCACGCTTCTTCAGGAACTTGCCATGAGATGCTGGAGTGGGTTGTACCCCTTCTCTCACACCAGGAAGCTTACCTCGAGCAGCTTGCCATTGTTCATCCTCATCAGACTTCCTTTTGAGAACCCGTTCGGCATCTGCAACCTGGTGAATCAGGGCACTCTCCCTGTCGCGAGCTTCTATTATGGCAGTCCACTTGGCAGCGACTTGTGCCTGCAAATGCTCAAGACGTTTCCTGGCCTCATCGACCTCCCTATCAAGGATGTTAAGGTCATGTGTCAGCCCGATGATGGTTAGCTCTTCTTTATTCCTCTTTCGGACTGCCACCTTCCTGCTTTCTGTAGCCTCATCCAGGTCAGACTTAGCCTTATCAGCAGGGTCCAGGAACATCTCCTTGAAGAACTGGTCATCAGCCAAACTCACGGTCTCAAACCATTTGTCACCCAGTGCAATGATCCTATCAACGATCGCCCTGGCACCTGTGACATCCAGACCAGCCTCTTCAGCATCACTGAGAATCTCCTGCACATGCTGGATCATGCCAAATCCGACTTCCAAGTGCCCAGAAAAGAGAGTCTCAATCCAAGAGCTCACGACTCGCAACACCACCTTCTTCGCAAAAAGAAGAGATGGCCCAGCTGAGGATTCGCCCAACTCCGTTGGTCGGCTACTCATGTCATCATCTGTTGAAAGAGTAACAAAAGAACTCTTTCCAGCTGAAGCTGCTCCTGCTCGGGAAGGAATCTCAGCGCGAGGAATCTCCTCAATATTGTCAGAGCTGGTCCCAGGAATCTCTACCTCTGGATCAACCTCTGGCATCTCTTGCTCTGGAAGCAACGGATCCTCCTCTGCCACTTCAAAACCTGCAAAGGAAACACAAAAAGGTATGAATATGACCCTGTTTGAAAAATCATTATCAGAGTTATAACTACAAAATACCTTCTTCGACGACTGGCGGAACACTTTCTTCCTCCATGAACTCATCGAAAGCATCATCAACATTTGCGTCCATCGATGGTTCAAAGTCATCAGAACCCTGCGGCAAGTCAGCTGGCAACAAAAAATGTGTTAGCAAGCCAAGTCACAAACAAAAAAAAAAAGAGAGCAAAAGAAGTCGTACCAATTGGAGATTTTGGATTTACTCCAGAGTCCCTCGGTTCTTCTTCAGGTGCCTCAACAGGATCCATCACCACCTCATCGGTTGGGACCTCAGGCATCACCAAGTCTTCCTCTGCTAAAAAAAAAAAAAAAAAAAAAAAGAGAGAAGAAAAGTAGAAACAAGAAGCAAATCATAACATGGAAAAATCCCATGAAAACACGTGGAAAAGAAAAAAAAAGAAAAAGAAGAAAAGAAAAAGAAAGAAACAAAAAAAAAAGAAGAAACCTTTTTTCCTACAATGGAGTTTTCTTGAAAAAGAAGAACTTACTTGAAGCCATTGATGGAGAAGAAGAAGAAAACTCTTGAAGATCTTGAAGAAGAAAAGCTCTTGATCTTGAAGCCCTCTTGAGATTATTGCAAAAGAAAGTAATAAGAGCAAGAGATCCAACCTTCTCCTTGCTTTTATAGAGGAGAGCAAACCAAAGAAGGAAAGAAGAAAGAGGTAAGTGTTACTAATTAGTAACCTTACCAAAAGAAAGAAATTAGAAAGATTCTTTCCCAAAAGAAAGATATCTTGAGAGATTTTCTCCCAAAAATCAATCTATGACGGATTCTTTCCCAAAAGAAAGATATCTTGAGATATCCTATCCCAAAATAAAGGGATCTTGAGAGATTTTCTCCCAAAAATCAATCTATGACGGATTCTTTCCCAAAAGAAAGATATCTTGAGATATTCTATCCCAAAAATAAAGGGATTATGAGAGATTCTCTCCAAGTAAAGATATTCTTAGATATTCTCTATCCAAATGAGATATTTTTGGATATTCTTTACAAAAATGACACCATATGAGATCTAAGCCATTTCAAAAGCTTAAGGTCCCATGGGTTAGCCCATATGAGCCAGGTTTGACCACCTAGGCACACAAAAAAAAAAAAATTTTTTTTTTGGGCTTTTAGTCAAAGAGAAATCACTCTTACCAAGAGCATACAAAAATGGTTCCATGCCTCTTTTGAGTTGATTGGACCATACAAAAGAAAATTCCAAGCCCCATGAGCTTCCAAAAATCAAACCATCCAGCCTCATCTACCAAATTGAGCCAAAATCTTGAAATTGACATTCCACAAAAATCAAACCAAAACCTGGTCCCCTAACTTGCCACATACAGCCTGTTAGGTCACAAGACCAAAACCAAAAACCAAAACCTGATCCCCTAACTTGCCACATACAGCCTGTTAGGTCACAAGATCAAAACCAAAATTGATCCCCCAACATTCCACATACAGCTTGTTGGGTCACACGATCAAAACCAAACCTGACCCCCTAACCTGCCATATATAGCCTGTTAGGTCACAAGGTCAAAACCCAAATCCACATCCCTGATGTCATCTTCAAAACTTTGCCTCGAGATGGTACGTGATCCTTTTCACTACCATAAAATTCCCCTGGAAGCTCAAAAGGCTACAAAATACCAAAAAGAAAGACTGCTCAAAGACTCTTGGTCAAGTCACAGGCTCTCCTTCAAAAAAAATCTCTTCGAGGCACATCGACTACAAAAGTTAAGCAACTCGCCGCTGTACCTCGAGGGGGCATTTGTTGACACCAAAAATGTCACTTTGCCTTTTCAAGATCCAAAGAGCTACATGAAGTCGCAACCTGCCATAAATAGGCAATGCTGCTTCCAAAAATAAAATCTTGTCAGAATCAAACAAAAACTGCAAGATTCTTCCAGACAGCCAAAAGAGGAGTACACAAGAAGTTTCGGGCCATTTCAAAATCATTTGGCCTAACTTCGCTTCTCCGACAGCCAAATCAGGCCTCTCGGCGACAAAAGCTCTCCGGGACCATGGTTTCCAAGACAGAACCTATGGATCATCTTAAAATGACTCCAATAGGTTCCCTGTCAAATTTCAAGTCAATCGGACATCGGTTGACCACACATCAAACCGCGACATCTTCATCGCGACAAAAAGCAAGTCTGCAGGTGATAGGACCCCAAACGGCTTCGAAACTCAAACAAAAGCCTATGGTTGGTCTTATTTATTGCTCAGGAGGCTTCACACCAAATTTCAGGTCATTCCGACATCGTTTGGCCCAGTTTCAGCTTCTGACGAAAAATCGGCAACTCTGCGCGACAAAGTCTTCGGCTTTCTCAGGAAATTGGAAACTTTGCAAAATAAAATGCAAGGATTCTCATCAGGTTTCCTACAAAGAAATCAGGCCAATAAATGGTCAAAATGTCAAGGAAAAGTACAGAAGAAAAAAGAATCAGAAAAAAGCGAAAACGGACGCAAAACGGGACACGAAAGGGGGAAAGCCCCCCCAGGGTCGCAGACCCCTGCGACCCTGGGCCAGGGTCGCAGGCCCCTGCGACCCTGGCCCAAGGTCGCAGGCCCCTGCGACCTTGGGCCAGGGTCACCGGCGACCATGGACCCCGGGGTCGCCGGGAAAGCCCCGGAAACCCCGGTTTTCGCCGTTTTTTCGCGATTCGAGGAGCCCAGCCCCTGGTACTTTCCAAAATTCATGCTTTTGAGACACTAAGTCCTCTGACATCCGTCCAAAACACGGGTAAAACATCAAGAGTATCGAAGACAGTATTGATCGCCACTCGGTCAACCAAAAAAAGTGTGCTTTCCACCCGACCGATCGAGAAATCGACAGGACAGATGGCACCGACCCGCTGTTGGCAACAAACACCTGAAATTACATGATCATCTGATGTCGATCTACATGAAGATCCATCGATGATCATCAACAGAAGAATCTCAAAAGACGTGGCACGGCCCGCGACTCTTCAACTGCTCGGCGACCACTTAATGCGATTAATTGACTAGCTTTATTACAGTCATTAATCCATTTCTTTGGACGGCCCAATCAGAAGCAAGCATTCGGGAGTTACAAGTCAAGAGATTCATGGCATTTAACCCATGAAACTCCTCCCATCATGGCGATTAAAGGCGATTAAATGCCCTCAATCTCCTCCGGCCAATCAGAAGCCAAGAAAAAGGAGTTACAAAATAAACAATTCAATTTTGTAACTCCTCCCATTATGCGGCTTAATGACAAATAAAAGCCCATAAACCCACCTAAAAGGCTACCTAAAAGCCTATAAATAGGAGGGCTCTCCAAGAAGAAAAGATATCAGAAAGCATCAGAAAAATCAGAGAAAAAAGCACAGAAATCCAGAGAAAGGAAAAAGAGAGAAAACTCTGCGGAAGTTCTACACCGGCCACCGCAACAAGGTGACAAAAGTCCCTTGGGGGGTACCCCCCCCCCCAAGGTCCTTGCCTTCTCCTCCTGCCTCCAATGGCTTAGATATGGCTTTTCAGCCCGTCTACTCGGTTTTTTATTGGACATAGGACCTTCCTTTGGTCTTTGTCCTCTAAAAACCTGAGGTTATAGCCAAGCCAAGTGAATCAAATAACATCCTCTGTTCTCATCTGCATGGATGATGGCGAAGCCCACATATGGCTTGCGACCGTCAATCTAAACGAGTCCCCCACAATCTCCTGAGAAGTTAGATCCTCCTTTTCTTGCTTTTCATTGTAGTTTGTATTTTTTCAAAAGAGACAAAAATCACAATTCTTGTCTTTCATTGTTGGTAAGGATTGTAAATCGGCTATAAACGCCAAAATCGGCTATAAACGCCAAAATTGGCTATAAACGCCAAAAATCGGCTATAAACGCCAAAATCGGCTATAAATGCCAAAAAATCGCCTTTCACGGCAAATCAAGAAAATGTCTCTTTTCTTAAATATATGTGCAATGGAAAACTTGAAAGAAGTTGATTTCCTTTTTACTTGCGAAGGTTGATCTCCGGATCACTACTTGCAATTCCAAGTAAAAATAGAAAATCTGGCACACCCAAAAAAAAAAAGAAATGTTGATGCACGCCCCTGCCCCCCGGTTACGAAAGGGTCGGAACCAAATGGACTCCCACGTCCGCCGACCTCGGTAGAACTCGAGCAGGGAGCGCGGTCCATCAAAAACCAACTGCAATCATGGATACCAGCTTCAACCTCTGAAAATCGGGCACATAAGATTACTACCTCTATTAGATAGAAAAGGCACCTACAGTATAAGATAGGAGAAGTGATGAACCAAATTTATACCTCATTCAAGCATCGTGGTCGACTTAATATAAGTGTTTGAAAGAAGAGTGGTATTCCTTACATTGATAACTATCTCTAAAAAATTGAAATAACACATAGCATGAATCTTCCACATTTAGACAGTCTAAGCATTAATAACAAAAAAAAAAAAAAAATGCCATCCATTCACAATTTCACACATACAGATACACATGCATACGCCACAAACAGTGCTTACTACTCTTTACATTTCTTTAAAAAAGATGCAAACAAAAATAGATTCATTTTTCCTTAGGCCTGTACTCATTAAAATGTTGAAAATGTAAAAGTTGAAAATGTAATACCATTCAATCTCAAGGAAGGTCAAGGCAATATAATTTCCACTTTTAAAGCCAATGCTATCTTCAGCCTGGAAAACAAAAAAGAAAAGAAAAGAAAAGAAAAATGATTTGCAACAGGATCAGTTAAGACAATGAAATATAACAAAAATAGTTTTGCTCCTTTTATAAGAGCAACATCATAGTTAGAATAAAAAGATCCTATCATGTAAAAATCATCAGCACTCACCGTGCACCACCTACACACACCCTGCACCAACTGCACACACCCTGCACCAACTGCACACACCCTGCACTCACCATGCACCACATGCACTCACCCTGAACTCACCCTGCACACACCTTGCACTCACCCTGCACCACCTGCACACACCCTGCACTCACCCTGCACTCACCCTGCACCACCTGCACACACCCTGCACTCACCCTGCACCACCTTCAGACACCATACACAAAAAAGGGATATCTACACTGTGAGTATGATAGATCTAGTATTCTTCAATAGGCTAGACTACAAAATGCATTTTTACTACTGAAAAATTTGTGGCCATTCATCCACCTCATGCTCGTGGCCTATGGCATGCTAATCTGACCCTATACAATTGTGAGACCCACATTGATGGAGAATAGATCTGAGCTTCTCTGATCATACAAAACTTGCCACCCAGTTTGAGAGAACGGCCAGGAGTGAAATGCCATAGATGAAAGTGGACAGTTAAGATCATCTTGATCAGCATGATTTTTGGGTGGCATCTGGATTTATGTGCATGTATGCGGACTTGCCATGTGTATGGTGGAAGTTGCTTCATTTTGACATGTAGGCAATGCATTCAGTTGCCTGGTCACCTTCATTTAGCATATAACAGATTGCATCCAAGCTTTTGTTAAAAGCCTATAGCAACTTTTGATTTTCTGTGGATATTATGTAGGGAGATACCGTGGAAATTGTCATTGTTAATGCCGGGGGCATTCGGCGTGAGTATACAGATCTCAGGAAAGATTAATCGCTTGATTGCTGCTGTGCTAAGGCTGAATCCAGAACCATGACGAGAAGTGGTGGTGTAGTGTCATGGTGGATCTTTTGGTATTTCCAAGAACATCATGTACTGATTTTTAGTTACTTTAGGGAATGATGGCAAACAATTTCTCTATTTTTTTTTAAATATATATTTCTTTTCTATTTCTATGAGAATGTTGACGTGAGCGCCTATTTGACATATTTGTGTTATTGTATGAACAATATACATTCAGATGCCTTGCCTTTTAAGGGATTTAGTGTGTCTTGAAACACACTTTGTTTAATTGTTAGGGGAAGGCCATATATAGTTAGGTTCATGCCCTCTGTAAGATGCTGCAAATTTTAGAGACAATTACCAAGATGGGCATTACTAAATGCTGTGGAAACAAACATTGGGTTGCATTATTTCTGGCCTCTGTGGAGGACTCGAAGTCACACTCTCTTCGCGTGCGTGTGGGGGTCGGGGGAATTTGGTGTTGCTAACCAGTGGGGGTGGGGGGCACTTGGTGTTGCTAACCAGCTGTGCTAAGGAGATATGTCTGGCTTCTCATTTGGATGGCCACCAATGTCACAGAAATGTTGCAATATTAGGCTTTATATATAGAATATGAGATTATTATGGTAGAATATCCTATAAATTAGGAATATCAAAGCCCAACCCCAAACCCCATCCCTGTTTTTGTGTGTTTTTTTTTTTCTCTAGTGCTGCCAATAGTTTCTAATGTAATTTTTTCTTTACCAAAAAAACAAAAAAGAGAGACTAAATGGGCTTTGCTTGGACCTATGACACTAATCTCTAATTGGCTCTAATTAACTTAAGCTTCTATCATCCATTGAGAGCCCTTGAAAGTTGGGTCTGTCTTGTCAACTTGGAATAATGAAACTGTCAGCCACACCAGCTGAAAAATGGTAAATCCAAACACAACTATAAAGACCCAAATCAATTCCAGTTCTAGTAGTAAATCCAAGCACAACTATAAAGCCCATGAAAGATAAGATTTCATTACCATAAATTCGGTTCCTTTCTTCCTCCCCTTGCCTCCCCTCCCCTGCACACACCCTGCATCACCTGCACACAGCCCCATGTAGATCATTTTTCACCATAAAAGGACGGCCACAAATTCAATGTTTATTTAAAATAAAAGCATTTTTCATATGGAACTAACAACTCTGGAGGTCACACTGGAAAATGATCTGCAGGGGCTGTGTGCAGGTAGTGCAGGGTGAGGTATCACATTTAAAAAACAGATAAAAGCATTTTTCAGATGTAATTTCCAATTTAAAAATAGATGACATGGGAGGTATCACCTAAAAACTGAGGAAATGATGCATCTTCTGGAGTTACCTCCTTATATTTCTTGTAGATTCGCTTGGTTACTATGTTCTTGGATTCATCATTAATCGACATGAACCCTGCACATCTCAGCCCGGTATTCATCATAATGAGGCTCCCATTTCTTCAAACAAGCGGCTGGAACTTCTTCACTGAAGCAAGGCAGCTGAGATATCTCTACATGCAAAAAAAATTTGAAGAAATTATAAGTCAACAATAGAGTTTGGTAGAAGGCACACATGGTGTAATAATGAAATGAATAAATCCTCACCCTCTGATGACAAATCTTTTAATTTAGATGAATTCACCGTATCATAGATTGATCCAAGGATAGACTTTGAAACATATGATTCTGCCTCTCCAAAAAATGTGGGAACTTCTCTACTTTTAAATCATCTCCCTACCACATCTCCTTGCACAGCCTCCCCTCATTTGACAAGAATAAGTTACAAGACAAAACATGGTAATTTGCAAGATGATCTATAGTGGTCTTTTAGAAAAGTCTATGCACAGTTAAATGAAGTATAGGGACAATTAGAACAGTTGGTTGACTCAATTGTTGAACCATTCATGTTTATTGAGGAACTGACTCAGAACCCAAAGACACCCATGAAGAACAGTTACACGATGCATAGGAACACTCTAAAATCTAAATATAATCAACAACACAGATAAGCTGAATGTATAACAGAAAAAAATCCATATAAATAGTCAAAAATTTTATTTCATCTAGGAGAAAATGACCAAAACTTAGCATTCTGATAAATCATGGCTTTCACTACGTTTTTCGCTAAGTTCGGAGAAATCAATATTAAGTGCGCGTTGTCTTCTAACAATTATATAAAGTCAATATTTATATAAGCATTCCTTACCTGAAACTGATATTCCCAGATGTAGACACTTCCAGAATAAATACTTTCCAAGATCCTGCAAGAAGGAATAATTTGCAGATTAAATGCATTCACAAAAAAAAAAATGCTAATTTGGTCTAGGTAGAACAAAATCAAAGAAAATAAAGAAGTTTTTAAGCACCTGAACTCTCATAGTTGCACCGTAGCACTGCATGAACCCATTGCCAGACATATCTCCTTAGCACATCCTTTCTCCCATTTCTTTTCCAAAACCATCAAGAAATGAAACAAGAACATTCATGCCACTTCATGTTAACATTCAACTGTCCTTACAACATTAAAAGCACCTTACCATTACCATTGCAAAATAAAAATTGATGTTAACATTCTACTATGTACCAACATTCAAATGCCAGTAAAAATTTAAATATTCAAATATCCTTACAACACACTTTACCATTACCATTACAAAATATAAATCCATGCTAACATTCTACTATGACATTCCAACATTTGCAATGTTGTTTAAAAAAACTCCATGCATCCCATTTTAATATATAGCAATCTGCTACTCTGCATCCATTTTGGTCTTCATGTTGGCTGCATCTTTCCTGCATGGAATCTTTCAACAAAACTTTTTCATCAATGTTCATTCAATCCTGCATAAAAAAAACAGAGAGAGAGAGAGAGAGAGCAAGATTAACATACAATAAAGAAATGAAAGGCTGGAAATATCAGTGAAAGAAATGACTAATCCTGTTTCTTTTCCTTTAAATTTAACAAGATCCACAATTGATCAAGAAAGGTTGGAAATATCAGTGAAAAAAATGATAGGTTTGAGTTACATGTAGGAAATAGAATTAGAACATAGTAGGCAAAGTCCTCTACATTCTTTTTAACAATCCAACTTCTCTCGCAATTGCCCACAAAATCAGGTGGAACCATGTAGTGGCAGTCTCCATTGGTATTGATTATCATGGATACAAGTAGCCTTATGTACATTTCTTACCCGATCTTGTCATTTTTCTGTTTTTCAATGTTCTTATTTCTTTCAGTTCAAGTACATTCTCTCTCTATGTGATGTATTAACTGAACCTGAAATGCCATGTGTCTAATCCAACTATAACTAGCTTTACAGTAATATAGCAGATCACTCTCCTCCTCTAGCAGTAAAAAAAAAAAAAAAAAAACTGTTTGTACTATTCTTGCTTAAGGGCAAAGTATAACATTAAAGGAGAAAATAATAGAAAGGCCAAGGCATTATAAGCTGATTAGAAGCAACAAAAAACAAGTCCCAAAGCTGATAAGAGTAGTCATATACAAACCCGGAGAAGTCCCATCCTGATCTCCACCTTCACCATCCACACCAGCAGCTGTGTTTGGATCTATGCCTGCACGCTGAGCTAACTGGAGGACCAAGCTCTCCAAGAAAATTGTTCTCTGGGAAAACTCAGTAACCTGCTGCCTCAATTTTTGTACCTCAGAATCAGGGCCTGTCCGATTCTGGCTTGAAGCTAAAGAGGACTTCGTCCGGACGCCAAAACCCTTTAGGTATCCCGATCTATGCCCAAGCACTTGAACGGATATCTGTTGCTCTGTCAACGGAGATGTTATGGAGGGTTGGGATTGTTCGGCGCTAACTCGTACTAATTCCTCCTGCCATTTTAAACATGTAAAAATCAAATAAAGTGATTTAACAAATGTATAAAAGTATATTTGTATTGATATATAAAACATGACTTAGGCATCAGTACATGTGTCTTCTGAGCTGCCTCATTTATCCACTTTTTCTGCCCATGCATATAGTGGGTGTCGTGGTAGAAATCGGGAAAAGCCTGTGCCTGCCCATCATTATGTGCCATCTGTTATGACATTAGAAATTTCGTAAATAGAATAACTTTAATTTTCATAACTTAGTCAAATGGCATAAATTCTTAAATCTGCACTTACAATTAAAGATCTACGTGCTAGGAACGATCTAGAGCCGCTCGTATGATTCCATGGCATTTTCGATCGGCTAACTCTTGCTTTCTTTGACTTCTCCAACACAGATAAATAAAAAACAAGGTATTAGTAGAAACAAAATTTAACTACTGCAATGATCTTGATCAATAATTGAGGCAGATATATATATACAAAACCATTAAAAGTTACCTTCCACTCCATAGTCTCCCATAAATTGTCGATCATCCAGGCCCAGTCACCTGCATTATAAGGTTTTAGTGGGTGGCTCTTTGGATCGGGCACCCCTGCCTCCAAAAGGGACAAATAGTGGGTATGCAATTCGTGCTTCCAGTCCCTGTATAACTTCTTGCACTTCACATCAACGGCATCCCTGATAATCGGATCGTTCACATAGTCCCCGAAGTCAAAAGTTTGCTGTAATTGCAAACATAAACATGTTATGTGAGACAACAAATAAATATTAATGAGTCTAATTGAATCTGGATCAAGTTATCGCAAATGAAATTACCTGAACTCGGTTTACCACCAGATTCTTGATCACCTTAGGAACAGACTTCCAGCCTTCTTTCCGAACAGTTGTCTCAGCTCGAATCACTTGCCCGAGAAGGTTTGCAAAAGCAGTGGCAAATTCACCCTCTAGCGCATGGCTCGAAGCTGGGATCGGAATTGGTATGGCATGGCCAAGTTACCGCCTCAGTTTTTGCTCCTTCAGCCCCCGAGTCTTGCCCTGTACACGGCGGGACCCCTCGCCGAAGCCTGATGCTGTCACGATCAAAATATTAATTTTGTTACTAAGCATATAAAATTAAAAGAATGTAAATCTTAAACGTAAATAATTCTAAATTTCTCACCAACACTACTGCTCGGAGTACGCTGACTCAAAACCTGGTCAGGCTGGCCAGAAGACAGGACAATCCCTGTAGGATCTATCGGTCTAGAATTGGTCACCACCTCAAGCATGCTATCCGCACGAGAAGGCCGTGTCTCTTGAGGCTATGCCCGTCTAGCTACGGCCGCCCCATCGGGCGTGCTTTCTGCTCGAGAAGACCGTGTGACTTGAGGCTGTGTGAGTGTAGCTTGGGCCGCCCTTTCGGGCGTGCGGTCTACACGAGAAGACTGTGTGACTTAAGGTAGTGCCGGTATAGCCTGGGACAGTGCAGCTGCTACAACGGAAACATGTCTACTTCGCTTCCCTCGAGTCATATCAGTAACCTATCACGCCACAATAGTGAAGTATTAGTACTGAAATACATAATAAAGTGGATGAAAGATGTTTACAAATCGAATGGCTTGTCATAAATCAATAGACACAAATTACCATATTCGCATGATCAGACCCAGAAGACTCATCATCCCCATCATCACCTGTATCTTCATCTGAATAAACCAACCCAAAATCACACTGGGGCGGTCGACACTCCTCATCATCGTCATCTTCACCCGATTTTCTATTTCCCACTCCACTTTTCGTTCTGCCCGTTTGACTCAATCCAAAAACAGTGCTGGCTATTTGCTTTACCCCCAAAGCACGACATTTCTCGTCTCTTTCTATGATGTTCTTCTTTCTCACCTTCTCGTATTCTGTCAACTTTGCCTGTTTGGCCGCCTAGCCAGGCCTGACATATGTTTTACCTCCCTTGGGCATTTTTGAGAACTATATATGACACACATGAGAATGAGGGCGAATAAAATGAAATAAAATGAGATATATAAAATGAGTCATGAAATGTAAACGAACAACTTTATTAATTTAGAACACTTGTCCATACATAAATTAGAAAACAAAAACTACACATCTTAGTCTACGTCAGGATCGATATCCAGATCGGACTGGCTATGCAGATTGTCTTCATCATCATCCTCGTCTATATACTCCGCTATACTTTCATCTTCGCCATCGCTATGCTCCGCCATTGGCTCCTCACCATTAACTATATCTGGCGGATTGTCATCTCTACAGTAATTCAAATCGTTATCTTCGACACAGATTGGGACAACATCACTTGCTTCGTGCTGCTGGAAGGCCTCGTTAGGCACATCATCAACTTCTGGTACATCCCAGACTCCTCGATGCTTGACTCGCTCTATAATTCTCCAGTTGTTGTCTTTGCAGGTATCAATAGCATAGAAAACTTGCTTCGCTTGACTTGGTAGGACAAATGGATCATCTTTATACCACCGACCAGTAACATCAGTGCTTGTTATGTGTTGATCGGTATATACTTTGTTTCTGGTACCGGTGTTGTACCATTCACATTGGAATTACACCACCCTACCCCCATGCATGTATGTCAATTCCCAGACTTTGCTCAAGTACCCGTAGAAGTCAATTGTCTTCCCGAGATGCTCCCCTTGCATGACCAAACCACTATTCTGGCACGAACGCCGGTTCTCGCGATCTCTGGTGTGGAATCGGACACCATTGAATATGCACCCTGAATACATATAAACTATCGAACTGGGACCATTTGATAACGACCACATTTCATCGATTGCTTCTGGCGACCCTTGGTTTCGCAAATCATTCATCTACATGAGCAACATGCAACATAATTTATTGAGTTAATGTCAATTCAGGCCCAATTAGATCATGTTTACCGTGCAAATAGGGGATCATATATCTTACACGTTGGTTGAACCATTTTGGAAATTGATCTCGCTGTATTTGACTGAGGTCATGCCCTTCTGGATTTTGTATTGTATTCCTGTGTTCCCTACGTAAGGAAATGCAATTCATAAGCAATTAAACGTAGATGAAGGATCAACAAGGACACAATCTATGCAAACATGTAGTTAAGCCAAAGCACTTGCTCAAGATATGGCTTTAACTCAGGACTATTATGCAAAACAAACCAGTGAGCCATGTTGCGTTCATTCTGAACCAGATCTGGTGCCCTTGTGATCAGTGCAAAGAGGCGGACATTTTGTGTGAAGATCTCCATTCCGGGACCACGCACACCACCATCATCATTTCGTTCATCTCGATCAGTCCCTTTTAGGTACATTGAGCAGAAAGTTAAACACTCTTTGACAATGTAGGCCTCGGCGATCGAGCCTTCGGGTCGTGCTCGTTTAGTAACGTAACCTTTTAAAGTCCCTAGAAACCTTCAAATAAAGAGACATTAGTATTAAGGTTACTTATACAAGACAATCACATTACTACACGACCAACACTTGACAACTTGGTAACGGTTACCTTTCAATGGGGTACATCCACCGATATTGTATCGGTCCAGCAAGCATGGCCTCACGGGGCAAGTGAACAGCCAAATGGAACATTACATCAAAGAATGCCGGAGGAAAAATCTTCTCGAGCTTGCAAAGTATGAACACTCCCTGCTCCTCTAATTTTTTTAAATCGCTCTGTTTCAATGTTTTCGAGCAGAGGTCCTGGAAGAACCTGCCAAACTCAAATAGAGCTGTACTTAACTCCTTATCAACATAACCACGTAGGCCAACTGGAAGTAGACGTTGTAGGAGCACATGATAGTCGTGACTCTTCATACCCAATAATTTTCCATTTTTTGAGGTCACACACCTCGAGAGGTTTGCTGCATAGCCATCCGGGTACTTGATTGATTTCAAGAATTCGAAAAAACCCTCCTTCTGTTTCGGGTCCAACATGTAGGATGCATGGGGTTTCACAATGGATCCTTCTTCATTCCTCTACAGATGCAATTGCGGCCTGATGCCCATATCCTTTAAATCATCACGCGCTTTGTTTGTGTCCTTATTCTTCTTATCTATGCCTACCACTGTCCCAACAACATTTTCACAGATGTTCTTCTCTACGTGCATGACATCAAGGTTATGCCTAAGGTTTAACTTCTTCCAGTACGGTAGCTCATACATGATGCTTTTCTTTGTCCAATTTAACAGTGTAGGCTCACGAGGTCTTTTCTTGCTGTTGGGGCCCTTCCCGAACCTAACTTCTGGTAGTCGATCCAATTGATCAAGTACCCTTTGCACCGGTAAATCCAAGGATTTTATTTTATGCTCTGGCTTACCATTGAACTTCTTGCTCCTTCTCCAGAGGTGGTTCTCAGACAAGTAAGCTCGATGTCCAACCCACCCAATCTTACTTCTCAACTTACACGATAATGAATCTTCGTTGCATGGGGGACAAGCCAAATAACCTTTTGTGCTCCAACCAGACAAGTTACAATACGCGGGAAAGTCATTAATGGTCCAAATCAAAGCCACATGCATTCGGAAGGTCTGTTCACTATGGGCATCGTAAGTCATGACACCAATCTCCCACAACTCCTTCAACTCATCAACCAAGGGCCTTAGGTACACATCGATCTCCTTCCCAGGATCCTGCGGCCCAGGAATAAGTAAGGACATCATGAAAAATGGGTCCTTCATGCACATCCAGGGTGGAAGGTTATAAGGCATAAGTACGACGTGCCACATGCTGTAAGAAGTGCTCATGTTGCCGATGGGGTAAACCCATCGGTGGCCAATCCTAACCTCACATTGCGTATCTCCCGTGCAAACTCTGGAAATCTCAAATCAAATTCCTTCCATTCCTTATAGTCGGCCGGATGCCTACCCAGATCGCCATCCATGCCATTCTCATGGTGCCATCTCATCTCTTTGGCCGTCATCTTGGACATGTATAATCTCCGTAGCCTAGGTATCAATGGGAAGTAACGCAATATCTTATGAGCGATCTGCTTACCCTTGCCATCATTGACCTTGTACCTAGGCTCCCCACATTCCGGACGCCTATCCAGGTGAGCATTCTCCTTCCAAAAAAGTATGCAATCATTCTTGCAGGACTCAATGTGCTCGTATCCCAAGCCCAAGTCACGCAGTAGCTTCTTGGCCTCATAAACCGACGCGGGAACCACATTACCTTCTGGTAGGACGTCCCTAAATATCTCCAAGACCTTGTCAAATGACTTGTTGCTCCACCTGTACTGTACCTTCACATGTAGCGTCCTAATGACAAACACTAACAGCGTTTCTGAATCTTTACAACCAGGGTACAAACCACGCTGGGAAGCCTTCAGTATAATTTCAAAGTTTCGCACATCATCTATCCCTAGGGTATCATCCATCATGTAAGTCCCCTTGCCATGTCCTCTAGTAACTCATCATATCCATCCCGGTCCTCATTCGATTCATCCTCGCTATCATCCGATTCATCAGATTGTGCAAGTTCCCCATGCTGCAACCAGGTGTCGTAGGATACCAGCATCCCACGTACGATTAGATGGTTTCTCACAATCTCATAATCATGGTCAAAACTGTTGCAGCAATAGTTACATGGGCACTTGATCACTCTACTCCCACGCGAATTTGCCTTTGCGAATTCAATAAAAGAATTCACGCCGTATATATAAAAGAATTCACCCCGTCTATATACGGCTGACTGAATCTATTATGATACAGTAGCCTCCAACTCTTATCCATATCTAGTTCATATATATGTAAGGTGGTGGTTAACTCAAATTCAACCATTAGATGGTATAAAAATAAATGTAAAAAAGAAATGAATGATAAGATATCCATTAAACTCAAATTTGGGTTGCATCAACATATCTTCTCCATGAATATAATTATTCTATGTAACTCAAATCTCAGCATTCATGAATCTCGCCCCATGCCCATATGATATGCATGTTTTTCACAATCAATCTACACATTTATTTTATTCAATCCATTCAACTAATTTCCCATCTACAATCATAAGAAACAATGTTTCTTTCAAACAGAGGAATTAAGATTCAAATGAGATACCTGCTCGCACACAGTGATAGGATTCCTCTGCTGCTACTCTCAAAGCTCCAACCTAACAAGAGAAAAAAAAAGAGGAAATCAGATTCTGGGTTGAAGCTAAAGTGGATTTCGTCCGTATTTTGCACCAAATGGAAACTAACATAGCTTCAAAAGGGGAAAAATCGAGCTTCAATTTATAATACACAAGGAAAGCCTCAAGGCAGTTTGCTGAGACCAGCTGATGTGCCAAAAGTAGTGCATAGTATGAAAAATTTATTTATGTTATACATCAAGCCCTCTTTGCTTCTAAAAAAAAAAAAAATTCACATGAATGCACAGAAGGCGAAATTAAGAAACATGGACTCATTATGCTAAGAGAAAACCTTTTGCTAACAATATCTACATGTCCTTTTGTGATAGAGGGAATTGAAGTGTTAAATTGTGATAGAGAGAGAAGAAGAAGATGAAGATGAACAAAGGGTGCAAAGGCCCCAACCAGGAAGCTCTAGTTTTATGTTTGTTAGTGTTTAGAACCCCATGAACATGCCGTCTGATTAAAGGCAAAAGACCTTGAAGAACTTGAATATTAGCAGCCGACTTGTGATGCCAACAGCTTATCAAAAAGATATTGCTGATTCTTCAATGAACAAAGGCCTCAAAGCTGGAATCCACATGTGGGCTGTCGGTAGTAACTACATTATACAAGTTTATTTGGGGAAAAAGACAGAATATGAAATCTTCAGCTGTTTTGATTCACTATACATCTTCATTATATTCTTAATCATCATCATTGATTTTACTCATCAATCTGAGGTTGATTTATGCACCACTGTGCATTTCCCAAATTTGCTGCAAGTCTGTACAAGTAAGGCATGTGTGAGTTACCAAAACCATTGATTGGTTGCAAAATTAAAACTAATGTATGACTTAAGAATTAAGAGATTTTTCATGGTCATAAAAATACAACATCAGTACCAATTATTTTATACAGGCTTAGACCTGATTATGGTTTAGTCCACATACCTTTCCAATTCAGCTCAACTTATGTCAACAGACTGATTTGGAGCAAATGCTTGGGAGTCAGAGAAAGGGCTTTACGAAAGGAGCGTTGAAGGGGTTATTTTGGTCTTATATTTATCACAAGGTTAGAATCAGTCATCACATCATGCAATGGATGCCAAGACCTAGGGTTATCAATGTACCAAGTTGAGCCGAGCTTCACTTTGATGTGTGATGAGATGAACATGAAACGTATTTAGTGTTTGTGATGTGGAACACAAATTCTTGTATCTGCCCCTTTTTTAGTAGTCTTGTTTTCATGATTGGAAAGAACAAAAATCTAAGAAAAAAATATATCTCTTCAACAATGTTTTTAAGCCATGTGAAAACCAATAAGCCAATAGATAGTTGATACCAATTATCAATCTAGACTATATAACCATCATGAATTGGTCATTTGCAATGTTCTCGTATCGAGGAAAAGGAGGAGAGTTGGATCACAATGCCAAAAAAAAAATACACGTTTGTATGGCTACTTTTCTAAAAGAAAAAGGTGTGTGGAAGCCAAAAATACTGTTCAAGTTATTAATTTAGTGCTGCCCAAATCTTAATGAGATTTCTGGACAAAATTACAGCTGTGTGAGATCTGAATGACCGAGCTTGAAACTCATAAAAATATAAAAATGTCTTCCTATTTTTCAGATCAAATGGCCAAAACACTTAATTTTCCAGACCTTTGAGCAGATCTACCCTCGTATAAGAACAAAAAATACAGCTGTCATGACGGCAACCTTTAGAACATGGTAGCAAGTCATTAAAGTAATGAAAGATTTGGTGAAATTAATTCTGATGGCAATACATTCTTTATAGACAATAGTCTAACAAGTATATCCATGTTAATCAAAAGTTATGCCAGAACAGAAATTCTAACAGCCATAATTACTGTGACAAGGATGGATGACTGAAATACAGACCAAACAGTTTACCACAAACCATACAAGGTCTTCCCAGTAAACATGCAAATGAAGGTAGTTTTAAACAGACTGAGCCAAGGTGGGTAGAAACAAACACACCCACCCACCTACACAAGTTTTTTTGAGAACTCTCCTTTTACATAGGGTCCCCTTAGAACTTTTTTTATTTACATGGTGGCCCATGAAAAACTTCCAAGTAGTAACATCCTAGAAGTACCTATATAACAAGGAAACAATATCAAGAAATTAAGATGCTAGGCTTTGAGACAAGTTGATTCAGCCATATATATTAATGAACTTAGTCATTGTGCACCCCTAATATGTATATATACATTTCATAGTGGTATGTCAGGCATATGGATGTCATTGAGTTAAAAGGTCTTGGAAAGGATGAGCTGATGGAATTGTATAATGTTAACATTTAAACACATAATATGCAGGGGAAGTACATCAAGAGTTGAGTACCAAAACATCTAAAATATATGTACTAAAGACACAAAAGCAAAGATGAGGGAAAGTAGCATATACCTATGAAAATATGGGTAATGATCGGAACAGTGGGCTTAATGTTTCATGCTAGTGGCTTGGTTCCAATTTAGGGAAAAGGGTCCTAATAAAGAGATGCTTGTTTTGGCTTCTCATTAATTGAGACACACTACCTCCAAGATACACTATGTGGTGAGATGCCTAGGATTTGTTTGCAAGAGGGGTACGTGCAATTACCAAAAGAAACCCTAAAACCGCAATCAGTGGCAAAGACATTAATTACATATAAATTCAATCCTCGTCGTCTCAGAGAAATGAATTTAAATAACTCCTTCAACGAGTATAAATCCTACTAATGATAATAACAGCCAATAAGCCATAAAGCAAGTTTATCAAATAATCTTAATCATTAATTAGTGGGCACTAGACCAACATAAATAAATCTATAAAACTTTCAGATTTGATGGATATGATTGGGGTAGATATATCCAAATTAAAATCATCACCACTACCATCATGGCATTATCATAGTCATGGTCATCATAACATAAATATCATTAAGGTTAAGGTGATGCTAAGCTGGTATTAATTTAGAAAACCTGCTAAAAGAAGATAAAAGAGGTTGTCTTCTTTTTCTTCTTCTAGCAGTTGATAGCTTGGTCCCTAGATCCAAGCTTTCCTGAAATTTAAGAAATTTATGTTTCTGGTGGTCAGAGTAAAAGAGAAACAAAGAGAAAAGTTGCTTAAGTGGGTGATTCTTGTTTCTTCAATTGGGTCTCTCACTTCCCAATCAGACATTCCTTTATGCCAATCTCTTACTCATTTCTCTTTGTATGTGTTTTTGCTTTGATTCCTCTACAGTGATTCTCTCTCCCTCTCATTCTCATACCCTTTTTTGGGGTTACTGTGACTTTGTTTACCAAAGCTGCTTCTTTTAATTTCAAAGATAGAGAAGTGGGTTTTTCTGCTTTTGGGTTTTGATGTTTGTGGATCTTTATAAGGGTGGGAAGGTTTTCTTTTTTTTCTTTTTCTTATTTTTTTTCTGGGGTTTGATGTTATGTTTTTCTCAGAGCTTTTTTTGGGTTTTTTAAGGTGATGGGTTTTGTTGGTTTTGATGTTCACACATTAATGAGAGAGAAAGTCCAAACATTCTTAGTTAACTTAAAAATTATCACAAACATATGAAAAAGATCCAGCCCGTAGATCATGATGCATGCAAGGGGACTAAGCTCAACTAATCTCTGGTGGGATTGACAGTGTTACAACAAATGTGTTTCATGTTTTAGTTGAATGCTTAGGATCAAGATCCTCTGGTTTAATAAATTATAATTATGTGCTAAACCTTGTTATTGCTTTTACATTTCTCTTGTAGAAAAAACTAAGTTATCACAAATCCTAACATTTTTAATAATCCAATTATCCTTTTTTTTGCTAAATGGTAAATTGGTATTAAAAGAAAAAGGGCAAAGCCCTTAGGACAAGGAGAAGCAAAAATGCTACATACAAAAAAAAAAACCTTTCCAAAAAAAAGGAAGGGCCCAAAAAATAAGAGGGAGAGAAAGATAACCACTGAGCACAACTCCAGAGAGCACAAAAAAAAACACACCAGCATGATAGGAGAACAAAACAAACAGCAGACATCATAGCGACTGCACAACAGTAACGACGACTGGAAAATCAAGGCTGTAGCTAGAACTCAAACAATGCAGAAGGGAGATAATTTCTTCCATAGGGAGATAACAAGCTGAGAGAATGCTGCCATCTCTAATCTGTGTTTGAGATACTCAAGTTGGCCTTTAAGCCACTCATTTCTAAGTTTTCATGGGAAATTAACAAATTGCAAATGATGTGAAGATGGTTAGGTCAACTAAACTGTGACTCCTTAAGGCAGTATAGATGCCAACTTGTGGCAGCTTATTCACCATACACATGCTATAAATGAATGCCCATCTATGTTTTCGAATTATTGAGCCCCATCATTAAGAGTTCTAATTCATTTACCATGCACTTGCAATACATTATGCCAGTCTAGAATGTCCAAATAGGAGGTGCCACTTTGAATTAGATCCTAACCATATAATTGGTGCCCATTGATTAAGTTGTTTAAAAGAAATCTGGGGTTCACGATCTTTAGAAAAGATAGAATATATGATTGTTCTAACCTTTGGGACTAATTAGAAGGTAAAAAAAAGAAAAGAAGATGGGATCCATGATTGGATGATCTAGATTGGCATGCATATATAACTTTTGTATAATAAGCGAGTTGTGACTACATTCTGCTTTGTGGAAGGAAATCTTTTCCTATACAATCGTCTAGATTTCAGTTGCTTGGAACCTGATGCTGTTATTATTTTGCCTATGCATTGTTTGTTGTTGATGCGAGGATTGGTGTGCAGGTCTAAGGAAGAACTAACATGCATAATAATATCCTTGGGAGAGGGTTCTCATGTTGCACTGGTTCCTGACTGTAGACTTTAGTTATGCCTGTAGTTGTATATTACAAAATTAGAAAAATGATAGTAAGAAGAGGATCTGTCCCAAAGTGTCTTATATAAGTGGTGCCATTGATATTTGTTGCATCATTGGCACCGGCGCTGGTATCCAAGGTTTAAATAACTAAGCTGTTCTATGTTTCTTTTCTTCTAAAACCTTTTAAAAGTACAAGCTAATGCCAGCAAAGCTATATGCTCTGTGGTCCAGGATGTGGACTGAGAGCTTAGGTTAACCATAGCAGACACAACTGCTTGTTTGGAACTTTGAAAACTGAGTGTAGGTTAAATTTGGGTTAAGACAAATAGTGTCATGCATGGATAACCTGAGATACCTACAAGTTAAAGTAGTTCTATTCTTTGACATGGCTTGAGTTTCAAAGATCTGTTCAGGGCCAGGGGTTTGATGAAGATATCTGTGTCAAGTCTCAGAGTCACAGAGCCATTTCTTTGAGCGGACAATGATGAGTCCTGGTCAGCAGACAATGCTCAATCGCTTATTGGCTAAACACCTCAATGAGAAGAGAGGTCTGGCCGGCTTGCCTCCAGACTAAACAGAGATGACAAAAGAAAGAAACCCTGCATCCTTTGCTAAACAATAAGAAGAAATAATCCAATTATCTAAATCCCACTTCTTATCTATGGACTTCTTCTCCTCTTTTCCTCTTAGATTAAGGTAAGATTAATGCAAAAATTACAGAGGAGAGAGAGAATGGAAATCAACTGCTTTTCATTCTATTTTGCATCGTTGACACTTTTTCGCTTCTCAAAACCCCAAATCACAAAAAACCCAACACAGTTCAACTTTTATAATCCACGAAGATACTCAAATCTTCACATACACAAACACCCAAAAATTATTTGTACACAGACGATCTCAAAATGAAAAGGGAATTCAACCATGTACTATCAATTCCACACCATATCAAACCCATAACGAAAATCAAACAAAATTAAGAAACGAAAGAAAAAGGAGGTAGCAACAAAACCCCAATGACAAGAACCCAGTTTTGCTCTATAACCACTACCCTAAATCATTGCAACGATGAAAGGAGAAGAAAAATATTCGCCTTTATTTCATTCCAGATCTAAAAACAAATGAAAACAAAGAAGAAGAAGAGAGAGAGAGAGAAAGAGAGAGAGAGAGAGAGAGAGAGAGAGAGAGAGAGAGAGAGAGAGAAGAGAGAGGGAGAGGGAGACATACCTATTTGGATTTTGAGGATGGCAGGGGAGAGACGGTCAGCTGAATGTGTGAGTGATGGCAGCTGCCGCTGCAAGGAAGATGGAGAGGGTGAGTGATGGCTACTGCCGCTGCGAGGAAGATGGAAAGGGCGAGTGATGGCTGCTGTCGCTGTGAGGAAAATGGAGAGAAGAAGATCGATGATGGGAGGGTCAAGATGGGTCTGGCGATGGAGCAGAGAGAACTTGAGCTGAAGTGGGGTGGGCGCTGCCTGAGAGAGAGAATCCGGGAAGAGGAAGAGAGGGACGGGAGAGAGCGAAGAGGGATGGGGATGAGCGATCGAGGGAGAGAGCGTGAGAGGGATGAGGGAATCGAAATAAAATGGGACGTTAATATCAGAGGGGGGGAAATAAAATGTAAGGCGCGAAAGGAAAAGGCATTTGGCGGGGGAATTAAATTACCTTTGACGGTGAAAAAAGAAGAACGCCGGGAAAACTGGGAGATTTTCCGGCGAAGGCAGAATACATGCCGGGAAAATAAGATATTTGCTGGCGAAAATTATAAAATGCTGGGATAAACATGACATTTGCCGGCGAATAAATTTCACCGGCAAAATTATACTATTGCCGGCACAAAATCGGATTTCGCCGGGGAAGATTATACTTTTCCCGGCGTAATAAGAAAACGCCGGGGAAAAACGCCGGGAAAAGTGCATTTTGTTGTAGTGTGATCTAGGGTCTTGATCGGTGGGGCCCACTATCCGAGTGGCCCAGTTTATGTAGGCGTGAACTCTTGAGTTCCGTTTAAGGGTTCTGTGATGAATGATAAGAGACAACTTTTACTTGTAATTTTTAATCATATATCCGATCCGTATGAGCCATTCTAGATTTCCTTAGCATGAAGGCCCCTTTTTCCTTCTTTGTTTACCAATACAATACCAAATAAAGAAATCAACTAGAGGGCTGCTGGGCGGGAGGGTTGCTGGCGGGTGGAGGCAGGGGCGGTGGGTGAAGAGGGAGGACTGGTCAGCATAAAGAGAGATGGAGAGAGAGAGAGATAATACCTTGGCTTGCTGTAGTTGCAAGAAGATGACGATTGTGAAAAAAGGTTTGGCTTGCTGTAGTTGCAGAAAGAAGACGATTCCGAAGATTGGTTTGGCTTGCTGTAGTTGCAAGAAGAAGACGATTCGGAAGGAGGGTTTGGCTTGCTGCAGTTGTAAGAAGAATAAGATTTGGAATAAGCAGTTGTAAGAAGAGGAAATTCGGAAGAAGGGTTTAGATACAGAAGGAGAATACACGGGCGTGAGCCTTTTATAATTCTGGAACATTTAGCGGGAGATCCTATGGCCCACCAAAAATTAGGTTTAGTTCACCCAATATAATACTAGCTGCTAAAAATATATCTTTAGCCTCAAAAGCATAGGTCGCCGCAAAAAGTTAGACGCTAATTAAAAACTAAAAAAATTTAATTTCCACCAAAATTTGGCGCCATTAGAGTGGGATTTATACAGGCAGCCATTGCTACGAGCGCCGCTAAAAGTTAATTAAAACTGACTTACGGACTCAAAAAACAGGCCTTATGTGTTTTTTTTCAAGTTGGGTGGGGCTTTCCTTATATATGAGTTCGACCCTCGATGAATAACTACCATACGTTAATACTAGCAACAACACCCCCGTGCTTAGCCCGGGGCAAAATATAAGATATTACATTTTGAATTTATGAGATATCAAAATTAATTATAAACATATAAAAATATATTCATGCATATTTATATAAAAACAGTCAACACATCTTTCATCACAAATACAAGTGGTCAACAATAAACTATTATAAAGATAACGCTAAAAAATCCATTCAACAACATAAAAAAAATAATAACATCAATAATTACTAAAGAAGATATAGAAAAGCGAATTTTGTTAATATATATAAGATTAGTAATAAGAAATGCATTCAAGATTTTGTTACCCATTGCTAATTTCAAAGCCCAATAAAACAAAGCCTCCCCATTTGAACTTGTTTGTGCAACAAGAGGATTCTAGTTTATTCAGATTTTTATTTCCTCATCTATATAGGGACAGCTCTCCTAAGCTAAAGCTTAGGTTAAGGTAAGCTCAAGTTTGTGATGTGGCCCACCTGGCAACCCAAATGGGGGTTGTGATGTGGGGATTTCAAGGAATCACTGGGACCCTTCTCTTTGCAAAAAATTAGTCTCAACCATGGTTTTTACCATCTCCATCTAGCCCCAAAAGTTTAATGGTCAACAATCCATTCGGATCGGTACACAATCGATCCAACGGTCCAGTAAATCCGGATCTAACCAAAAGCTAGTGGACATGTACAATTTAGGGAGGTCGTGTGTTTGGTCCTTTGGATGGACCAAGGGTGGGCCCCACAAGCGTAAGCTTACAGAATTAAATGGAGAGGTATGGTGCCCGGGCTCAAAAAATATAATGAAATATGTGATTCTTTTCTGAGATAATATCGGAAAAGAACAAATTTATAGAAATAAATAAGTAGTTTATATTTATTATATATATAACTTTAATAAAAAAGAAAAAATAACTTGGTGGGGTCACATGATGTAACATCTAACGGTGAGCCTCATATCTTAATTCCTTCAAGGTGTGTCCAATTGGACAGTGGGACCTTGCTGATGTGTCATTCCGAGGATCCTTAGTGGGGTCACATGATGTAACAACTAAAGATATGCCCATATCTAAATATCTAGAGGTATGTCCAATTGAATATTTGGTCAGTGGGCCCTTATTGATGTGGTGTTCCAAGGAGCATTAGTGGGGTCACATGATGTAATATTTAAAAGTGAGCCTCTTATCCTAATTCATTAAGGTGCATCATGATGTGTTTAAAGGTGGCCTTGTTTGTCTGGTCTTTAACTTGAAAGAAATATCCCACGGTATTATCAACTTCTTGGTAGAAGTGGAGAAAGGATAGGTGTGATAAGGATGGAAGAAGTTGTTTAGTGAAATTGTAGGAGATATGATAAAGATGTGAGTTTGTTATCTTTATAAAAAAATTTGAATGAAATTGAGAGATTTAGGGAGGTGATTTGGAAAAGATAATTGAAATGGAGATTTAGGGAGGAGATTTGATTTAGATGAGTGTGGTGGCCCACTTTTTCTTATATACTTCTTTGAAAGGAGAGACTTTTTAGGGATGACGTGGCACCCTCACAGCCCACCTCTCACACCCAAAGCTCTATGTGATTTTATAAGTATTTTTCTGAAAGGAGAGTCTTTTTAGGGATGAGGTGGCACCTCTCACAGCCCACCTCTCCCTGTGCTTTAATATATATAAAGGTATCATCAAATCTCATTTTGAATGAAGGTTATCTCATCGTACGATTGAACACACACACAAAAAAAAAGCTAATAAAAAAACAATTCTTTAGCCATGGTTTTCTGTTTGGTCAATCTTACAGTGTTCCAACTCAATTCTAAAAAAAAAATTGGGATACCCCATAATTAAATGTGTTTGATCATTTTGAACGACTCTGATTATCCATATATGGGCGCGAGTGGAACCCATCCAAAAAAGTTCCCACCATACTCTGCTAGAAGCTATTGTAGTTGCCCCTAAAATAAAATTAAAAAATAAAAACCCATGAAAGAGGCAGAGAGTTGGGAATAAATCAAAGCGATTAAAACGGAGTGCTCATATTATTTTGGCAAAAAAGAATTTTACTAAATGGGGCTTTGCGGACGCAGACCTGTGTATCGCCAGTAGGCAAAATAATTGTATGTTTTCCACAACTTTTGCCGACACGGTCTTACTTGTGTCGGTAAAAGTAACAATTCTATGTGACTTTTGCCAACGCAGTCCAAAATGCTTCTAAAAAATAAGACTTTTGCCAACGCCAATTTTCACTGCGTCGGCAAAAATAATGTCGGGAAAGTTTTTCCACGGCTTTTGCCAACGCGGTCTTATTTATGTCGGTAAAAGCAACAATTCTCTGTGACTTTTGCAATACAAATTTTCATTGCGTTCGAAAATAGTGTCGGGAAAGGTAAGTTTGTCAAAGATGGGGCTTTGTGGATGCGACTCATGCGTCGGCAATGGTGTGAATAAAAACTCAGACCTTTCCTAACGCACATTTGTGCGTCGCCAGTAAGCAAGATAATTGCCAACGCATTACTGCACCGCCATTAGAAAAACACGCATTGGCAAAACTTTCCCTCTCTTTTGGGGGTTTTTCTTGTTGGCGCCAATGTGGTTTCCATAGCTTTTGCCAATGCGGTCTTACTTGCGTCGGTAAAAGTAGCATTTTCTGTGACTTTTGCCAACGCAGTCCAAATATGCGTTGGAAATAAGATTTTTGCCAATGCAAATTTTCACCGTGTCGGCAAATAGTGTCGGGAAAGGTGCAGTTTATTGTAGGGAGTGTTTCCTTTCGTAGGGTAAGAGAGATTTGCTCAAGTAATAATCACATTTTCCTTTCGGCCGGTCTCATCATGTTGACCTAGGACTACACCTATGGCAGATTCGGTCGCTGATACGTATAAGACGTGATGGACCGTGCGTTCATTGCCCGGTGCTACCGAGGTCGGCAGACGTGGGAGTCCGTGGGGTCCGACCCTTTCACACCCGGGGGTAGAAGCAGGTATCAACATTTTTTTTTGTGGGTGTGCCAGATTTTCTATTTTACTTGAAATTGCAAGTGGTGATCCGGAGATCGACCTTCGCAAGTAAAAAGGAAATCAACTTCTTTCAAGTTTTCTATTGCACATATATTTAAGAAAAGAAACATTTTCTTGATTTGCCGTGAAAGGCGATTTTTTTTTACATTTATAGCCGATTTACAATTCTTATCAATAATGAAAGACAAGAGTTGTGATTTTTGTCTCTTTTAGAAAAATACAAACTACAATGAAAAGCAAGAAAATGAGGATCTAACTTCTCAGGAGATTGTGGGGGACTCGTTCAGATTGACGGTCGTAAGCCATATGTGGACTTCGCCACCATCCATGCAGATGTGAATAGAGGATGCTCTTGATTCGCTTGGTTTGGCTATAACCTCAGATTTTTAGAGGACAAAGACTAAGTGGAGGTCCTATGTCTAATAAAAAGCTAAGTAGACGGACGAAAAAGCCACGTATAAGCCCTTGGAGGCAGAAGGAGAAGGCAAGGACCTTGGGGTGGGGGTACCCCTTAAGGGATTTTTGTCACCTTAGAGCGGTGGCCAGTGCAGAACTTCAGCAGAGTTTTCTCTCTTTCTTTCTCTTAGATTTCTGATGCCGTTTTTTGTATGGATTTTCGGATTGTCCGAAGTCTATCTCTAATGCTTGGGATGCTCTCCTATTTATAGGCTCTTGGTAGCCATTTAGGAGAGCTTATGGGCTTTTATTGTCATTAAGCCGCATAATGGGAGGAGTTACAGGGTTTAACTTCTTTATTTTGTAACTCCTTTTTCTTGGCTTCTGATTGGCCGGTGGAGATTGAGGGCATTTAATCGCCTTTAATCGCCATGATGGGAGGAGTTTCATGCGTTAAATGCCATGAGTCAATTGACTTGTAACTCCCGGATGCTTGCTTCTGATTGGGCCGTCCAAAGAAATGAATTAATGACTGCAATAAAGCTAGTCAATTAATCGCATTAAGTGGTCGCCGAGCAGTTGAAGGGTCGCGGGCCGTGCCGCGTCTTTTGGGATTCTTCTAGCGATGATCATCGATGGATCTTCATGTAGATCAACATCGGATGACCATGTAATTTCAGGTATTGGTTCCCAACGGCGGGTCGGTGCCATCTGTCCTGTCGATTTCTCGATCGGTCGGGTAGAAAGCACATTTTTTTGGTTGACCAGTTGGCGATCAATGTTGATTTTGATACTCTTGATGATTGACTCGTGATTTTGACGGATGTCAAAGGATTTGGCACCTCAAAAGTATGAATTTTGGAAAATCCCAGGAGTTGGAAGCTTTGAATCGCGAAAAATAATGAAAAATGGGCCTTCCGGGGCCAACCCGACGATTCCTGGCTCCATGGTCGCCGGCGACCATGGGCCAGGGTCGCAGGGGTCTTCGACCCTAGGGGGAATTTCCCCCCTTTTGTCCCGTTTTGCGGCCGTTTTTGATGTTTTTAGATTTTTTTTCTTCTGTATTTCTTTCTCGACATTTTTGATCATTTGTTGGCCTGATTTCTCTGTAGAAAACTTGATGAGAATCCTTGCATTTTTTAGTGCAAAGTTTCCAATTTTCCGGGAAAGCCAAAGACTTTGTCGCGCAGAGTTGCCGATTTTCCGTCAGAAGCTGAAACTGGGCCAACGACGTCGGAATGACCTGAAATTTGGGGTGAAGCCTTCTGAGCAATAAGTAAGAGCAACCATAGGACTTTGTTTGAGTTTTGAAGTCGTTTGGGGTCCTATCGCCAGTAGACTTATTTTTATCGCGATGAAGATGTCGCGGCTTGATGTGCGGTCAACCGATGTCCAATTGACTTGAAATTTGACAGGGAACCTATTGGAGTCATTTTAAGATGATCCATAGGCTCTGTCTTAGAAACCACGGTCCCGGGGAGCTTCGCCACCGAGATGCCTGATTTGGCTTCCGAGCGTCAAAGTGTGGTCAAATGTTATCGAAATGACCTGAAATTTGACGTGTAGCTCTTTGTAAGCATTTTGAAGCCGTCCATGTGCTCTTTTTGATGAGTGATGGCCTCGGTGGTTTTCACCGCCGAGAGGCTTGATTTAGCTGTTCGAGGGTTGATGCAGGGTGAAACGTTGTCGGTTTGACTTAGAACTTGACGTGGAGCCCTTTGGATGTATTTTGATACCATCCATAGGCTCTGATCGAAGATTTGGTGTCTCCGATGCTTTCGCCGCCGGGAGCTCATTTTCAGCTGCTGGAGAAGCGAAGTTAGGCCAAATGATTTTGAAATGGCTCGAACTTCTTGTGTACTCTTCTTTTAGCTGTCTTGAAGGATCTTGCAGTTTTTGTTTGATTCTGACAAGATTTGATTTTTTGGAAGTAGCATTGCCTATTTATGGCAGGTTGCGACTTCATGTAGCTTTTTGGATCTTGAAGAGGCAAAGTGACTTTTTTGGTGTCAACAAATGCCCCCTTGAGGTGCAGCGACGAGTTGCTTAACTTTTGTAGTCGATGTGCCTCAAAGAATTTTTGAAGGAGAGCTTCTGACTATACCAAGAGTCTTTGAGCAGTCTTTCTTATGGTATTGTAGCCTTTTGAGCTTCCTCGGGAATTTTATGGTAGTGAAAGGAATCACGTACCATCTCGAGGCAAAGTTTTGAAGATGACATCAGGGATGTGTATTTGGGTTTTGACCTTGTGACCTAACAAGCTGTATGTGGCAGGTTAGGGGGTCGGGTATGGTTTTGACCGTGTGACCCAACAAGCTGTATGTGGAATGTTGGGGGGTCGATTTTGGTATTAATCTTGTGACCTAATAGGCTATATGTGGCAAGTTAGGGGATCAGGTTTTGGTTTTTTGTTTTGGTCTTATGACATAACAAGCTGTATATGGCAAGTAGGGGACCAGGATTTGGTTTGGATTTTTGTGGAATGTCAATTTTAAGGTTTTGGCTCAATTTGGTATATGAGGCTGGATGGTTTGATTTTTGGAAGCTCATGGGGCCTGGAATTCTTTTTGTATGGTCCAATCAACTCAGAAGAGGCATGGAACCATTTTTGTAAGCTCTTGGTAAGAGGGATTTCTCTTTGACTAAAAGCCCAAATTTTTTTTTTTTAGTGCTTAGGTAGTCAAACTTGGCTCATATGGGCTAACCCATGGGACCTTAAGCTTTTGAAATGGCTTAGATCTCATATGGTGTCATTTTTGTAAAGGATATCTAAAAATATCTCCTTTGGATAGAGAATATCTAAGAATATCTTTATTTGGAGAGAATCTCTCATGTTCCCTTTATTTTGGGAGAGAATATCTCAAGATATCTTTTTTTGGGAGAGAATATCTCAAATCTCCTATCTTTTGGAGAAAATCTCTCATTGATTTCTTTTTGGGAGAGAATCCCTCAAGATATCTTTCTTTTGGGAAAGAATCTTTCAAATTTCTTTCTTCTGGTAAGGTTACTAATTAGTAACACTTACCTCTTTCTTCTTTCCTTCTTTGGTATGCTCTCTTCTATAAAAGCAAGGAGGAGGTTGGATCTCTTGCTCTTATTGCTTTCTTTTGCAACAATCCCAAGAGGGCTTCAAGACCAAGAGTTCTTCTTTTTCAAGATCTTCAAGACTGTCTTCTTCTTCTCCATCAATGGCTTCAAGTAAGTTCCCTTTTTCAAGAAAACTCCATTGTAGGAAATAGGATGATAAAAAAAAGTTCTTCATTTTTTTTTTGTTTCTTTCTTTTCTTTTCTTTGTTTTCTTTTCTTTTCCATTTGTTTTCCCTTTGTTTTTTACACTTTTTTTCTTTTCTTTGTTTTTCATGCTTTCTTTTTTTTTTGCATGTTTTTTTTTTCTTTTGTGGGCCGTACGGATCTGGCCGTACGGCTACGTGGCCTGTGGGCTAACTCCTTTTTTTTGTTTTCTTTCTCTTTTTTTTTTTTTGCTCATCATGATAATTTTTTTTTGGCAAACCAAGATGTTCATGCATGCATTTTTTTTAAATTGAATTTGTAGCATGATGTGATAGCATACCTGAAAGTTTTTTGCAAATTTGGGAATTTGGAGCTCGCAGCGATGTTGAGCCCTTCCTGATTTTGCGGAGACTTTGAGTTTTCGAAAGTTTGGAGTTTCGGAGCTCGCAGCAATGTTGAGCTCATCTTCAAGCCTTCTATTTCTTTCAGAATATTTCCTTTTTCTTCGGAATTACCTCGGAGCCATGTCAAAATTTTGCCAGATTTTTTTTAGCAAATTCTGTCATTTTGATGCTTGATCTTTTTCTTTTCCAACCTTTGCAGGTGGTTCCTCCAGAACGAATAAGGGTAAAGAGCCTGCTACAAGCATACCTCGTCGATCTGCTAGATCTTCCAATCCGGCCGTTCAGCAGGCCTGGGAGAAGGTCCAATTTGTTGAGAGAAACTTGGAAGAGTGCGACTCCCTCAACAGAGATGGGATGAGGCAGCGACTAATCGCTCTTAAGGGAGAGGAGTTTTATAAGATCATGGTATGCAGTCGTCCATGGGTGATAGACGATCAGAGGGTTTTGCCCAAGCCTATCTTCTTCTTTGGTGATGCCTGTCGGATGTGAATTTCGACCCCCCCCCCAAAAAAAAGAAAGAAAGTTTGCATTTTGCGTGGGGAAATCTCTATTCATCTATACATGCTATTTAAATTTTACATAAAAAATGAGGATTCCAACTATCCTCAAAATCAATGGATCACGATCGCCAGCTATGGATACGGCCGTAACACCGTTCCTCGACGAAAGCCGAAGAAATATAGGGAGAAAATAAGTGGGTGGGTTCTTCCTCTCGTCTAATGTGCTGCCGGCAACACACGACGGTTGTCCTATCACATTAATTTGGGTCTCTTTGGGTCTTTTTAATATAGGGTCAAATTAGGGTCATGAGTTAAAGTCCAAATAAAGGTTAATCCTCACACAGCATAATCATAATAAATCCAAGTAAAATAAAGTAACTAAGATAAAGAAAATAAATGGGGGGAGGTGCCAAATATTTAAGAAAAGGATTGGCCCCGTTCCGGGGTACCCCCTTCAGATCCCTTGGTAAAATAAGGTTTAAAGGCTGACTTTTCAAATCAAAATGATGATGCAAATGAGATTTTGACTTGTGATTTCTGTGTTTTTCGTGTGCGATACATGAGTGATAAAAATGAAAGGCCGATGGGCCAGTGTTTGTTTTAGGGTGGCCGATGGGCCGTGATTGTTTAAGGGTGGCCGATGGGCCGAAGTAAAAAGTGTGTGTGAAATCACTCATCTCATCTCGTCATTCTCATTTATTCAATTTTAGAAGTCAGTTCTTCATTTCCTTTTACCATTAAGTTTGATTAAATATCTGGCACCTGAGGTGGAGGAAGAAATGAAGGAAAAAATCTTTTTGGGTTTATTTTGTTGATTTTATAGTTTTTATGGGTTTTTGATATGGGGTTCCACTACGTCAAAACAGCCGAAAAACCACAGTCATAGCCTGTAGTTTTTAAAAAAAAACGACAGCTGTAGCTGTCGTTTTTTGTATTACACTTGTGTCTCACTTTGGAGTGTAGCTTTTGGAAAACGACAGTTCTCATATGTGGTTTTTATTTAAAAAAAGCGACAGCCCATTACTGTGGACAATTTAGTTTCTAATACGACATTCATAGACTGTCGTTTTTTAAAAAACGTAGCTGGTGCCCTTGAGATGAAAAACGACAGTCAATGGCTGTGGTTTTTTTCTATTTTTCCTAAAAAAAATTAAAATATTTCAAATATTAAACCTATTTAGTATCAATAACAATCCATTTAAACAACTCAAACAACCATATCTGTCAACAATCTAAAACTCAAACATCCACACATTAGCCATCCAAACAATACCCGAATAACCATATAATTTCATTCATCAAAACCACATGCATCCATATAATATCCAAGTATCAACTAAAACATCATAGAAATCCATCATCCAACATTAACTCAAACTTACACCCACAAAACATTTACTTCAAAGTAAGAATAGAAAACTAATAAAGTATGGTCCTAATTATAGGCCAATCAAGTACATCTCCTAGCATGATATCTCCTAACTTGCGTTCTCCATCGAACAAGTCAACACTCCCATCAACAATCTCATCTAACACAATCCTGTAGAAACCTGCCTCCGGTGACTCCTCCCCCTTTAGTCTTCCATAAGCAATTATATTTTTCTTTGTCATGTGTTGCAACTTACACGAAGATGGGCCTCTTGCTTGTGTGGTTGTTTGGTCCAAGTGTGCATAAGCACTCTGAGAACTTTGGCTCCCCTACATACATCATTTGGAACACATTAATTTTTATGTTATCAATGCAGACATTTTATTACGTTTAAGAATGATTCCATTAATATCAATTGCTTTGTACCTGAGAGGAGTTTCCACATTTGGTAAAAGGCCGCATTTGTGTATTTGCTTGAGACAAGGATGCAAACATTTGGTCTATCTCACGCCTTAGATCCCTAGACTCCACTTCTAGTCGTTTTTCCAAATTATCCACTTGAGCTTGTAGGATAACTTGCGATTCATGTTCCTTTTGTAATGCTTTCTTGTAAGGATCTGAATACTTGATAGAGGTCTTTGAAACTCCATCGCCCATGCCTTTTATGCGTCCACGATTATCACGACCAAGAATCTGTGTGTAAAAAAAAAAAAGATCAATGTTAATCCCTGTTTGTGATAGGATGTATTCGTCACTATATTTGATGGTTCATAAAATCAAGTAATACAAATATAATTAAACCACATACCAAGGCTACCGCGTCATGATCTAAATCTTTATTTGCAATTGAAGGGTTATCCTCATACAAGCTAGCAACTCTTTCCTGCAAAAATATTTCGTGTCAAGTTTTATCTTGAAATAAAGAGAGAAAAGGAAGAAGTTAAAAATATCAGGGATTAATAAGAACTTTCAAGTGCTTGCTGTAAACATTTTTCAGTAGTTAGTAACGAAAATCAATGATCTAATGGGTTTGACTACAATTGAAAAGGCTCAATAGAACATTTAAATCTTAGATGTACTATAAATGCATCATGAATTCAACCTTTTTCAATGGATAATCCACACTATCAAGTGCGGAGATACTTCTCTCCCAAATACACAACCTAGCCCATGATCATTAGCCTAAGAGGGCAAATACAATGACAAAAACTTTTCTCTCAATCTATCCACCTACTCCAATTCAATATGGCAAGGATTCAAAAAACAACATAAAGAGGTATATATGGTCCCTTCTTGACTTCATTTTTCCTTTGACAGCCTGTACATGTTGGTTAAGTGCACAACAAATTGCATTTGTACATGTAAAAGGAAATTGAATCTTTTGCATATGACTGTGAGACAATCCTACCACTCAACTTCATACTTGTTTGTGCTTGGAGTATTAGTTGGGATTTTAGGTGGGAGACAGAGCAATTGTCAACAAAAAGGTTTGTTGGGAGAGCACACAGTTCTCAACCCATACCATTATATAATAGGTGGCTGTGATTGCCGGGGAAGAGTAAGAAAAAAAAATTCCAAGTCTCACCATGGGGATTTGAACTACTCCATTCCAATAGGCACATGCAAATTGAAAGAGTTTCTGAAATTTTTTGGCAAAATCCTTCCTACATAAAAAAACATTCCTATGTACAGATCACAAGACCTGATATAAAACTCAATTATAACAAGACTATAAGCCTCTCAAAAGGAGTATCATCAAACAGAGTCGACCTTGGCCTTTCTATATCCACATTCAATCATCAGCATGAAATAAAGTTTAGACCTAAAAAATAAAAACTGGACAGGACCTGATTTGTCTCATGTAAATCTCAACCACCAAAACATGTGAGTGTGGGCCCACACATGACCTAAAACAGATAATAACTCCTGTTATGGAAATAGAATAGAGCAGAGATAATAATTGATAGGCATTTTTGTAAATTCACTTTTTGATCAAACATGGCCTAAGTGATTAGAATTTCCTGAGATTTCCACTGATCAGGAAACCCACACCAATTTCCTAAAATTTTAAGGTTGTTTGGGTGAGGAGAAGTTGGTGGAGAAAACATGCAGAGATTTTTCCCCACATCCAAACAACCCATCAAGGAAAAAAAAAGGCAGAGAAAAGGGAAAGTAAAGTAAAGTAAAGTAAAGTGTTTTTGAGATGTAAAGGAGAGGAAGAGGAGGTGGGGTTTTATAAAGGGTGGCACGTGCTGAACAGAGAGTGGAGTGGACCGACGGCGGAAGCGACGATGTGGAAGCGCTATGCGAAATGATTATTGCTATTTGGGACTCAACTGAAATGGTTGGCATTAGTCCAATTAGCTCAGTTTCACTTTTATTGAGCCTATAATGAAATCTGACCACCAAAGCAGATCTCTATGGAGAATGTGTTTTGCTTGCATTGATTTTGTCAAATTCCATAGATAGAATTAACTAATCAATGGTGTTATTTTGCCGTAGTGGCAGCAATGACTCTCACAGTAGGGAGTTACATGTTGTGCAAGCTACCGTGGATGTGATGGAGAAGTCAGAGAAGCTGTCCTGCAAGATGGGCCTAACCTTTTCTTTCCTTTCTATAATTATATTCTGTAGCCCTCAGAGTAGAACTCTACACCGTCACATGCCATGAGTTTGAACAATTTAATATAGTTTTGGAGAACTTGATATTCTCAGTGTCCGACAAATTTTAAGTATGTAAAACTGATCGATTACTAGACTGTTACTATAGAGATGCATGGTGTGATCATCCTCCATGACCACTCCCCACCAACACCAACCCAAGTAATTTGCTTAACCAACCCTCTTAAATAGGCTTTTGAGGTCAGCATTGTAATTGGATAATCAACCATCATTTCCTTCTAGTGAGAACCATCATTTCCATCTTTCTGACCACATTAGGTGGGATTTCATTTTTCCCAACTTTCTACCTACATTAACAATGGTGATCAACGCTGGTAACGACCTGGCTACAGATGGAAGGGAAAACAAAATACAATTCAACAACATATGGTGAAAGAGATCACCTTCAATCTTTGAATGCTTAGATCTTCTAGAAAATATGGTTTTAATCTTCCAAAATAATGCAAAATGACTTTAAAAGTCTCCAACATCTACTCATAACAAGAATAACCATTTAAAAAAAATGCTTGAAAGAGATAATGGGTTCAACCATTGGAAGCTCATTTAAAGACAAATAATGATTGAAGCATCATGAGAAATATTTTTTCTACTAATAGTTGTAACTTGTAAGTGTTCATGTTAAAGATGCATTGTAGATTTGTAGTGATAAATTTTAGTATTATAAACAACCCTATCATATTACAACATACAACTACCCCCACAAGTAAAATCTGTGCATAAGAGCTTTATACCCTACAACACAATTACATAAAGACACCTCCCAAGGTGAAGACACCTCCCAAGGGAATTCACAAGTCACAAGGAGTAGACTGTGTTTTGGAAAACCTGTTACAAGGGTCCACTGCTCCCTTTTTTTTAGGTAGTTTTCATTAAAGGGACCTGAATACAGTAAAAGAGAAATACTTTAAAAGCCCAGAGAAGCACTAAATTGCAGGAAACACTGAAAACCCAAGGCACAAGCCAAAAACACATGAAGGACGGGCCTAAAAGTCAAGAGATGAAACAATGTCTTTTAACTCCATCCATCTATCATTGAATTTAAAAATGTAGAAATAAAAAAGACTACAAACACAGTGAAAAAAAATATATATATTTCTTAATAACTCATCATAAGGTTTTGCATTTTAGAAGAAAAATCTACTTCTCACCCTGTATTCACATCTAGCAGAACTATTCTTTGGAGTATGTGTAGCAAGCCATGTTTGAGTCGGAGTGATCTCAACTCCTGGATTTTGTTGCCTCTGAAAAAGAAGGGAGCAAACATCCTCATAACAAAATTAGTTAAATGGGAAAAATTAAAACATAAAAGCACAGTGCTTACCAAGTTTTCTGCCACTCTAGCTTGGCCCATTCTACCGGAGGTATGTTGGCTTTTCAATGCTTTTCTTGCTTGTTTCCCATGGTTCCTCTTAGCTATTGTCGCTTCCATCGAACACATGTTAACGAACTTCTCCCAGTCTTCTTTCTTAACCTTTTTGGGTGGGTTATTTTTCTCTCAACATCTGTTTGATATTTATCGTAAAAATCCCTGCGTAGCTTCGACTTCCAATTCCTCCAATGTGCATTTGCCTTTTTTAGCACATATGCTTTGTTCTCAATTGGGACTTCAAACATACTCTGTTTAATTAATAGATTAGTCATATGTTGAAAAATAATAATAATAAAGGACTATATAAATGGGTACTCACACTGACAATCTCCCACACATGCTCCTTCACTAAAATTGGCACTTGTGACCAGTTATCAATACAAGGTGATATGTTGGACTTGGCAACCTTCCCTATGGCCGAAGATAGCTTAGCTGCATTAGGACCAATGGCTTGGCCACAGAGGGTAAATGTAACACGGGGAAGATGACTCGCTACAAATGTCATTTTAAGTTAGTAATATTACAAAAATTAGTGAATATTGAAAAAATTAATGTCGCAATACATACTCTCATGGGAAGAACATCCCTGTAAATTAGATGTTGGACTTGCCACTGTTGATCTGTCATGCGACATAGTGCCTGTAACCATAAGAGCTGCATTAGAAAATTCGTGACAATATTACAAATATCGACATGTGAAATGAAGCTGGATTTGATTCATAGGCAGTAAAAGATAACATGCAAATGTTGCTAATAGAAATTTATATGCTAGCACGAATGTTAGTATTAAAAATCTTGTCGTACATGAATTTAAAACTTAGATCTCCTCTTCATCAACTATAGCATCTTGCAATGTTGCGCTTAAGCTACTTCCATTAGTTCTAGCCTCGAAGACTAAGGGATCTTCAAAAGAATCAACGTCCTGATTCAATTTCTTTGGAACATCCAAGACAACATGCCAATCATCTGCTGGCCTACTATGATCTTTACAGTAGAACACTTGAGTGCCTTGAGAAGCTAAAATAAAAGGCTCATCACCTTCCTTTGAATTTCTTTGCAACCTTCTCAAGTTGACATATATCAAGTTAGTTGCTGGATCAACATAGCATCCATGTCTGTCTTCTATACGCACCCAATCACAATAGAATACCACTTGTTTAAAGTCATGGTAATCTAGTTCTAGAATTTGTTTGATAACTCCATAGTAAGCGGCTTCTTCATGCACAAGGTTGGTGTCCCCGACGCTTGACCTGAAAGAGGTTAAAGCCTTCATTGAGACACCACTATTCTGTGTCGTTTTATTCATTTCCGCGTCCAAAGTATGAAATACATATCCATTTATTGCGTATGCATTATATGAAATGGCTTCAAATGAAGGTCCATCAGCAAGCCTTTTCATAACACTGTTAACTCCATTTCTTAATTCTTGTCTAAGCCAAGGAATGTATTCAATTGCTTTTTCTGTTCGCATAGCGCCTCTTCGATTATGAACAATGGGCCTTAGGCTTTGAATGTATTCATCATATTTCCTGATTAGATTTAACCACAAGAGTTAGATTGTCGGTCTCAAATTATGCAATGTTTTCATAACGTACATGTTAAGATCTTGTAATTTTACTTACCTCTCCCACTCCGCATTCTCAACATAATGTTTCAACACCCATTTACGAGCTTGCTGGTATTGTACAAAAGTAAGATTGTAGACCTTCCCATTTTTATCAATAGGGTATGCACATTCACCATCCTCATCCATCCATTTCCCATGTCCTTGCTTATGACTTCTTTCTTTACTATCTGGCATATAATTCATGGCATACAACATGGATTCCTCCATTAAGTAACACTCTGTAATGCAACCCTCTGGATATGTTTGATTCACCACATAACGTTTATATGTCTTCATCTTCCTGATACAAGTTAGCTAAATTAGATACCAATGCTAATTTGTAATAAATTAGTTAATTAGGAAAGAACTCAAATTAACAAAGATATTATAATTACCGCTCAAAAGGATACATCCATCGATATCTAACAGGTCCGCAAAACATCGCCTCCTCTGCCAAGTGCACGACTAGGTGTATCATTGAAACGAAAAATGATGGAGGGAAGTATTTCTCAAACACACAAAGTGCTACCACAATACGTTCTTGCATCTTTAAGAGTTCTCGACGGTTGATAACCTTTGAGCATAGGACATTAAAGAATATTGATAAGTCTCGAATGGCAGAACGTAATGGCTTATGTGACTCAAAAGCATGCATAAGCAACACGGGTAATAACTGTTGCAAAAGAATGTGATAATCATGCGACTTAAGATTTTTTAGCTCCTTCTCCTCCAAGCTAACATTGTGTCTCCAACATGCACTATATCCGATAGGAACCTTTAAATGATATAATGTTTTACATATCAAATCTTTCTCCAATTGGGATAGAGTGAAAGGAGCATCTGGAAGTATCCTCTTGCCATTTTTTTCAATTGGCCACAATTTTTTTTTAATCCCAGCTCTTGCAAGTCTTCTCGGGCTTTAAGATTATCCTTAGACTTGCCCTTTGTGTTCATGATGGTTGCAAATAGGTTTTCTGCCACATTCTTTTCCACGTGCATTACATCCAAATTATGGCGAATAAATAAATCTTGCAAAATTAAAAAAATTATGCTAATATGTTAGTTAACTAAAGCACATTAGTTTAATAGAAAGAATTTGTTAGAGCGCACCTTCCAATAAGGCAAGTCAAACAAAATAGATCTCTTTGACCATGGAGTGTTCTTATTAATCTCTGGACGTTTTCTCTTCCTCTTATTACCTGATTCTTTTCCGAATTTAGTATGTATAGTTTCCATTTTTCTTAACAATTCTGAACCATTCATACGCTTAGGATTCTTCTCATGTTCTTCAGGCCAACAACTATAGGAGTTATTCTTATTTCCAAATGGATTAAATCCATCCGTCGCAAGTCCAAGACGAACATTACGTGCCTCGCGTGCAAAGTCGGGCCATTTACGGTCAACTTGTTTCCAAGATGAAGAATCCACTGGATGGCGCATGACCGATTCATCTGCTATTAAGCTTGCATTTGCATGCCATCTCATGCTCTCCGCAATCCAGGGTACACTATACAGTCTTTGCAATCTTGGTGTTAATGGAAAGTATCTTAGTTTTTTCCAAGGCAGAGGTCTTTTTCTTGGTTTATCTGAACTCTTTGGCTGCCATCTGCTTTCACCACATGTAGGACAACTGTCCTTATCTTCATGCTCTCTCCAATAAAGTATGCAATCATTACGGCATGCATGGATAATCTTATAATCCATACGCAAAGACTTGATCATTTTCTTTGCATTGTAGGTGGTATCCGGCAAAGTGTTTTCAAGTGGCAAAACATTTTTCATCAGTTTCAGCAACGCAGTGAAACTTTGATTAGACCATTAAAATGTAGCCTTCAAGCTTAACAAATCCACTGTCACAGACAACTTTGTATGTTCAATTTGACATGAAGGATACAATGGTTTTATCGCATCCTCCATCAACTTCTTGTACCGAATATCGTCCGTTGAATAATCTTGAGATTCAACAAATTCTTCATTAGGAGCTTCATGAGAGGATGGAGATGTATTACCTCCCATATGAGCTTGAGATTCAATCTCGTCATGAAAATGTTCAAATACATCATTGACCATATCAACCATTCTTGGAAATGTGTCACTCAATCTTTCCATGCTACCGCCCGCTACGTTTATGCAACTTTTTGGATGGATTTCTCCATGATGAATCCATGTTGTGTAACTTGTATCTATACCATGACAAATTAAATGCTCATAAATAGCTCCTAATGTTTTCTTCCCTCCTTTCAGATTACGACATTTGACACAAGGGCAACAATACCAATCATCACCCCCTAATTTCTCTTTATTAGCTTCTATGAATGCAAAAAACGACTTAACCCCTTCTATGTATTCAATCGAATGCCTTGGTGCCATCATCCACGCCTTGCTTTGAGACATTTTCTGAAATATAAAATCTCTAGAGTATGAAGATGTGAGAAATGAATACTCATCCAGCACTCTAATAATTCAAAATTTAAAAAAGTACAGGCCCAATCTATTACACATATATAAGGAAAATTAGTTTAGTTTAAGTTTCCTTTTTTTTTTTCTCGAAGTGGAAAAGTATCACACCAAATACTAAAAATTTGTGCGAGGAATATCAAAGTGTGTCACAGCATACTACTCCCTAGAGTCAGAACTCTTACACAAATGTTTCTTTGTTGACATTTTCACAGTCTTCATTTTTCTGGGACTAGAACGTTTCTTACAATTTTGAAGGAGAAACATACACAGAGACCTTTTGCAAACACTAGAGATAGAGCAACTTTGTTTTTTTTTTTTTTTTCTGCATTCTTATGCTAAAGCTTGAAATACATCCAACACATGAAAAGGGTTCTGTTCTACCACAGAATATGAAACTGTAGAAAATAAAGCTTTAAATGCAACCTTTTGCAAAAATATAAAATCAAGAGTTGGTAAATGTTATTTTTAAGGTTTTGTAAGAGATTGAATTGCTTGAAAGGGATAGTACTAGGAGGAGCATCAAAACAATACACAACATGACATAATTTTGAACAGTTCGGGTTCAAGAAGGTACATATTATGCTGGTGATTAGAAAGTTTTGGCTCCATGCATGCACCATACAGCCTCGTCTCGTGAAGCATATTTCATATGAAGATATTATATATTACAACAAAGGGTTTGAGGGTTTTCCTTACCAAAAAAATAATCAAGGCTTTTGTACAACTTGGGCTAATAAGCCTGAACTTTCACCCAGTATTACCTAACCCGTGACAGGTTTGATACGAGTCCAATCAGACTGAGTTTAATATTCGAGTATTTTAAAAACTACACTCAAACCCAGCCCAACTCAAACTTGACCCTTGACAGGTTTGTTGCAAATCTGATAAGTTTTATACTCAATTGTTTTGTTTTAAACTATTATAATAAGAAAATCAATTATATAAACACTAACTTATGCTATAGGGTTTAAATCAGTAACTACTTCAAATCTTAAAATACACTCTGCCTATTAAAGTAATTTAAAAGGCATCAAATTCAGTAAAACACTAGATTACTAGTAAAGTTGAATTCATCGTTAGAAAATCGGAAGCTAAAATAGAGATAGGAAATCACTCCGAACGATGTAAAGACCCTTACCTATTACCAACAAGTTGGTAGGTCCAATCAGCAACACACATTCACAACTATAGTTATAAAAAAGTAAAAGAAAGTGAATACCTGAGATGTTTTTCCAAGCAGAGAGGAGACAAAGGGTTGCAAAGACAAAGGAAAAATAGAAGATTGCAAACCTGAAGAGGAGAAAAAAAAATAGCCATTATTCATGTAACTAAAGACACTATTGGCAAGCAAATCATCATCATAAGCTAATAAAAAAAAAGGAATGAATGGACTTGGCAGAGCAAAAAAAAAAAAAGGGGAATGAATGGACTTGGCAGAGCAAAAAAAAAAAAGATACTCCAGATCATGAAAAAAATCTTTAACTTGAAAGAAAAATCTGCAACTTCGATCCAGAGAGCACATGGATTGAAACTTAAAGCAAGTAGATGAGTCCCTCTTCACTCTTGAGCCTTTGGCATAAAATGCAGGTACCACATTGTTGAAGTCGATCCTTCATGTCATGCCCAGCATCATAATGCATGCAGCTAAAGTAGCTCAAAAAATAAAATCATGAAAGTTACACACCAAGGCATGGTGGTTGAGGAAATGTCAATGAGCTGATTCCATATATCTTTACTGAGGGTTGGGTTGTTGGCTTCATAAACACCTGTTATTAGAGTGGATAGACCTGATATTGGGTTTTGGAGAAGCATTGTTAAGTGCTGAGAGGAAGAGTCAGAGATAGTGGTTGAGAGATGGTGAGAGGATTTGGATATGCACCAGAGGTTTGCACGAGCTAAATGGGAAGCATTGGAGTGGAAGGTATCAAACCCAAAGGAACTAAGTTTCAAGGATTGGGTGGAGGAGAAGGTTGTCATTGGCTCTGATATGAGAATTAGATCTAGGGAATGCTTACGGACCATATTTGCCAAGGCTCTTTTAGTAGGGTTGTTGGCAATACCCTTACAATTCCAATAGGGGACTTTTATCATGGGGGAAAGCTGGAGGAGGTGATCTTGCCTCTAGACCTCCTTGTGATCGGGCCACTAGCTTGAGCCAAACGTGATTTTTTTCCCTTTTCCTGTTTTTTTTACTTTTATTTTTCCCTGCACCTGAAGTATCTTGAAGAAGTAATGGAGCAATGCATGGAGTTGCCTCCACAGTTGCTGAAGACCCTAGGTGATTTTCTGTGGGTGTTGTTTCTGGAGTGATGGACTGAGCTTCAATTTCACCTTCATCTTGGGAAGTCATTGTGTCTAATACTTCTGGGTGCTGCTTAAAACCTGGAGGGGGGCCTGTTGAAGAGTTCCCTTCTGTGATGGACTGTAAGTTTTTGCAATAGAGACTGGGGTTGATGGTTGGGTCTGCCAAGGAGCAGTTCTCTAGTATGGAGAAAGGATTTGAGGTATTGATGGATGGTGTTGGAGTTTTTTTGGAGTATTTCTGTGATAACATCATATGGCAAATCATTGAGAGAGGAGGAAACTTCCTTGGGCCTTGAAGATTTGGGTTTTGTGGCAGGTTCTTTTTTGGAAAGGAGCCTGGGTTGGTGGTCCATTTGGTTGATGGTTTTTGATGGTTGTGAAGGGGGATGTTGGGGAGGAACAATGTTTTGAGCTTGGCTTTGTGGTATGGCTGATAAATCTGGATCTTATTCTACTGGTCTGGGGGGCCTTTGGGTTGATTGAGGGTGTTGGGCTATCAAGGTAGGGATAGGGGCCTGGCTTGAGTTTAGGTTTAAGGTGCTATGGATGTTAGAGTGGTTGTTCAGGGGTTGAGCCTGAGCAAAGGGAGGTAAGTTAGTCTGGCTTGTAGTTGCAGGGACAGGGGTGAAAAGGAAGGAAGGAGCTGCTGGTTTGCTTGTGTTTGCAGGTCTAGAAAGATTGGAGGATGGGCAAGAGTGGTTGGTGTGACCGGAGGAGAGACAGAGTGAACAAGGGATGTTTTCGTAGGCTACTTCTATAACCACTTCTCTTTCCCCTTAAAGTTCCACTTGGATTGAAGAAGGTTTTGGCTTTGAGAGATCTATGTTGACCAGCACCCTTGCAAATGTAAGTATTCTTTGAGCCTTGGTTATATCATCTAGCTTTATTGGTTGACCAATGGTGTTAGCCAAAGAGAAGATGTTTTGACTCCAACAGTGATAGGGCAACCCTATGAGTCTAATCCAGACAGGAACAAAGGAAGGCCACTCTGTTTCTTCTTGTCCAGGGGACCAGGGCAAGAAAGAAATTTGTTTCTTCGCTATTTGCAGGAGAGAGGCATTGAGGATGTAAGGTTTATCTTCAGCTGAGTTGAATCTGAAAATGAAGTGCCCTTTGATGGTGAGGGAGACCATGCAGGGTCTGGAAAGGGTCCAGTGTTTTGCTTTCTCTTACACCCATTCAAGAGAAGGGCGGTTGCCAATGAATCTTCCTATAACTGCATAGGAGAAGGACTCTTTACTTGAAGAGAGCATTGGTTGGGGTATCACTAAGGTTGACTTGCCATTTTTCCAGGTTGTGGGTGGACTTCCACTTATCAAAATGACCTAGGGAGTCCATAAGAGGCCATGTCACTTATATAGTAGGCACCAAATATATAAACCTACTTACCAAGTGGTTCGATTCGCACCAAATAAGGTCTGGTAGAATTTGAAATTCCTGAAGCTTCTATTAGAAATTCCGAACACCAAAACAACAGACAAAAAGAAAAAAAAAACCTCAAAAGGCTACATCCCATCCAACTGGATAGGAGCCAAGGTGGGAAAGAACCGTCCAAAAAAAAATCGCTATTTGCTAAGGAGCTAAACTGAGCTAAAGAATGGACTACCCTATTAAATTCTCTAGAAATAAAAGAGAACTTAACATAATCAAAGGATGCAATGTTCAAAATGTCGTTGATGAGGGTAATTAAGGACCAATCTAACGATCCATTGATACATTGAACCACCTCCGACGCGTCAGAAAAACTTGAATCCTTGAAAATCCTTTAGCCACAATATAATTTAGTGAGAGTTGAAGACAAAAGCTCTACCATCCATTCCTTCCATCTGGCCTTTTAAAAGCCGCATCAGTAAAAACTAGAATACTTTTATCTGAGGAAGGTCTATAATGGGTCTCATTCTTGGGAGAAGAGAATACCACATCTGTTGGAGCCATAATATCTCACTGTGCTAACATGCAATTAGCTTCCCTCAAGATTTGTTCTGGGTTAATAAAGGCCATTTTATAATAGCAGGCACCAATATATATACCATCTTACCAAGTGGTTGGATTGGGGTGACTTCTTCATCTGAAGTATTAAACTTAGCAGAGATCAGTAAAGTGTACTGCCATATACTGTGTGTCTGATAATAAAATTCTCTAGGTGAGATTTGGGTCAGGTGGGAATTTCCACATCATGTCCAAATCCAAATGTTTTTCATTCCTTTTTCTTTATTAGTATTTGGGAACTCAAGATTGAATTTATTACAAGAATCTCTGGAAATTTAAATCTTACCAACACAAAATTTCTTAAGTTCTTGCTGTGAAAAAGACCTGTAGGATTTGAAAATTTTAATGGTAGAATTCCTCACAAAAATCTTAGGGCTTTTCAAATTCTCCAGATTAGAACTCCTGAAACTCTTGCTACGAAACAAACCCATAGACTGATGAATGTGAAATAAAAGATAAGTAGGTGATAACATTTTGAAATGGGTAAGGTTAAGTTGTCACAAAGCCTTTGTAAGTCCAGCCTACTTAATTATGGGCCAAATATTTAGGCTTTCATCCAGTCCACAAGTTATGGAGTTAGGTCCAAACCAAGTCATTATGAGAGAATGCTTGTTTGTGTTGACATGTCAGTCTTGGTCAGGCCCAAGTCACTGATTTGAATTGGTTGGGCAGGCCCAGACCTGACATCTTGCACCGTGGGTCCTGTGGGTAGTCTTGTTAACAGGTCCTAAGACGGTTGAGCCCTAGTCCAATAGAGATATTCAGGTATTGACCCAATCAGATTAGTCGATTAGATCCGATAGGTTCATAATGCGAATTCAGCGAAACTGAACATGTCCAATTGTCCATCCAGCCCAATAATGGGAGTACATGAATTTTCAGGTTGGACCCTTCAGATAAAATTCCTGCTCATTGATATTGATATCCTTGCCACCCTAGGTCAGCAGAGAATGTTGAAATTCTGCAATTTGGACAGGTTGGATAAGGTATTTACCCACCAAGCTCGACCCAAAATTGCTTGTGAGAAAACTTAAACCAAATCGAAAAGGGAGCCAATGTGCTTGACCTAGCCCAACCAGAGTTGTAGGTCGTGGCCCAGGTGCAGTATAGAGTTGGACTAACATGGTAGCTTGAGCTCCCAAATTTCTTTATGGAACTTTAAATATATATATATAATGTACAGCTAGCATTAACCTATATCTACACACACATGGAAGTAGGATTTGGTGAAGGTCGGGCTAAATTTAAAGCTTTTCTAAGTCACAAATGCCGTGCTCCTTACCAAACTCGACTTAGACTCTTAATGAATTTATGATTTGTGATTCCAAACTCACTCAGCCCGTCACAGTTATAGGCTGGGTTGGATTTGAAATCATTATTTTTTTTTTCATTTTAAAATCAAGGTAGGAAAGCTTAGCGAGCTGATTCTTGACAGTGCCGACTCAACTCATTTTGATGAGAAACCGAGTCAAATATAGCGGAAAACTCGGCAATTCACCTCATTTTAAGAAATTATATGCAGTCTGAACCATTTGATAGATACATTTGATTTTAAACCATTGATATTTAATTTCAAGTTATTAATGCTTGAGTTTTGGAGTTAGCAATTTAAAAATGATTGATTGAAATATAATTTAAGATATGTTTGATATTTTACATTCGATGCTTGGTTAAAAATCATATAATATGCAAGATTTTTTTCTTATTATAGTACCTTTTCTTGCATATATAAATTTGATAATTGATTTTATTATTATTAATACATGTATATCTAATTTCAAAAGTATTTGATCTATTGATAGTTTTAAAGTATTTTTAAAATAAAAACACAAATCTCCTTAGTCATCGATAATTTAGAGTTGCCTGAGTCAAGTCTGAGGTGACTGAATGGTAGGTGGGTTTTGGGTCTGCAAACAGGTTGGCAAAGGTTGTGGGTTGAGAGGGTTGAGAAAGAGTGTTAGGACTATCTAGCTGAAGATGGAAGGGGTGAACTTAATGAGGATGGTTGGACCATATTGATGGAAAGGTTGGAAGAGAAGAGGGAACATGGGGAGGCCTGATGAACTATCTGGATGACCTGAAATGGTCAATGTTGGTTGTAGGGAAGGGGGGACCGTTGGGGGGGGGGCTGAAGGTTGGTTGGGCAGGGAGGGGAAATGGCGAGGTGGCGGGGCTGAAGGTTGGCTAGGAAAAGGGGGGAAATGGTGAGGTAACAGGGCTGAAGGTTGGCTAGGAAGAGGGGGGAGATGGTGTGGTTGCTGTGGTTGCAGAGGAGGAGGGGGAGGTGGTGGCTGGCTGCTGAATCTGGCCGGAGAAGGGGGTTGTGTTTGAAACAAAACTTCTTATTCAGTTTTCAAAGTTTTGCAACAATGTTATATAGACCGAAAGAGGCACACCCAATGTGCTGAAGGCATGTTCTGAGACAGGAGTGGAAAGGGTCATTGTTGTCTCATCTATTGCAGCTGTTGTGATGAACCCAAACTGGCCACCAAATAGACCCATGGATGAGGATTGTTGGAGCAACATCGATTATTGCAGGAAAAGTCAGTGACAGTCTAAAATCTATGATTTACTATTTGGTCGCCCAAACACTACAACCGATCAAAAAGAACCTCAAATCCTCATCAATATCTAGGAATCTCCTACATCAAGAATCAATATTCTTCAAAGGGAAAAGAGAGAAGGAGAAGAATAAGACTTACACGGAACCTCAATAGAATGGCATTAGCTGCTCTGGTGTTCTCTCCTGCACAGAAAGAGGAAAGGAAGCAACAGAACACAGGAACAGAACCAAACACCCCCAACAACCAAAAACAGAGAACAGCTCAAAAAGAGGGCTCAGCAGGACACCGCCAAGCATAGAAGCACAACAGAACACAGCAAGACCTGCAAACCAGCGAGAGAACTCCAACCAACGGAACACAAAGCACAAAGAAAGGAGGAAAAAAATCAAGAAAGATCAGACAACTGCACTTCAAAACCTAAAAATTTAACCAAAATTGAAAAAAAAAACAATGAATCAAACCCAAATCAAAGACTGCATTTGAAGGAATCGAACCCACCTGATTGATTACGATCGACCTGATCTATACTCTCAGCTGAAAGAAAACCCAACAACAGCCGCCCAACAACAACAGTACACCAGCCGCCGGCCGAGGGTCGAAGTCGGAGACGAGCACAGAGGGGAGACGAGCAGATGAGGTTTCCAAAAAGATATCCTAAAGAGCAGTGCGTTATGTCAAGAGAGCACAGGGCGGGAAAGAAAGAGGGGATAGAGCGGGGGCGGGAGGGAATAGTGCGGGAATAATTTTAGGGGTCCTCTTTTAGACGAAAACAACGACAAAGAGGGGCTGTGGTTTATAAAAATACCTGTGTCAAAAAATACCACTGACCAAATCAGTGGTTTTTCCTACCTTGTTAGTGTCGTTAATGGCCAGTTTTGACATAGTGTTCGAGGGGCCTAACTAGGGGATTTACTTGGATTTACGTAATTAATGCTTTATTACTGATCATCGGATTAACCTTAACCTAAGGTCCTAGACCGCCCACATCAGCTTTCCCAATTCGCTAACAGAACATAAAGAGTGATGGGGTGAAGCCTAATGCTCTAAGCTACCTAACAAGGTAATCCAATTTAATCCTAGGGTGCAAATAGCCAAAGTTTGATAATTCCTGTGCCCAAGCAGTTTGTTGGGTAAAGTCTTAATTGATTTTATTTGTTGTGAGTTGTGGTTTTGATTGAGAGTGGTTTAGAGATGTTTTAAGGATCTGGTTAATGTGTTTTTCTATATTTTAAAGTTATGTTATTTTTAACTTAAATATGAATTCTAAAAAGCAGTCGAAAATCATAATTCAAGATTAAAAACAGGGTAGGCGCCCAGGGGGTGGAGCCTATCCTGACAGTTTATGCTTTTCAGATTTTTCGATCTCTTTTCGGAATTCTGGGGTTTTTAAGGGCTATGTTTTAATCTGAGAAATATTTTAATGTCTCTGATGTTCTAATGTCAAAGTGATGCAGGTCCGGGTTTTGAAACAAAATCAAGAATTCGTGTTTTAGTGCAAGTGGAAGGATAGGCACCAAAGGGGTGGCGCCCAGGTGAATTGGCAGGATGGGCGCCCAGGGAGTGGTGCCCAGGTGGATCTGGCAGGATGGGCGCCCAGGGGGTGGCGCCTGTGATTTTGTGTTGTGCCGGATGGGATTTAATTATTGGTCTTTGGGTCCGAGGATTGATTTAGGTTCTGGTATTAATTAGTTTAAGTTGTAAGGTGTTTAATTATTGGTTTTAAGTTGAGTTGGTTGGGTAGGGTTGAAATGTAGGTTAGGCGCCCAGAGGGTGGTGCCTAAGTGAATCTGGCAGGATGGGCACCCAGGGGGTGGCGCCCAGATGGATTGATAGGATAGGCACCAAGGGATTGGTGCCTAGGTGGAATCTTTATGGTTTGGTCGGTTCCAAAAGGTTTTGGGTATTAAGTCCGAATCGATTAAGGTTCCAAGTGTTTTAAGGTTAAAAGTATTCTGTTATGTTTTGGGATTAACTTGAGTGTTAATTAATTGGGCTAAGTTGTGAATTGGGGCTTTTCTGAAAAAGAGTAGGCTGGGCGCCTAGGGTGTAGTGCCCAAGTGAATCTGGCAGGATGGGCACCCAGGGAGTGGCGCCCAGATGAATGTGTTTTATGGTTCGGTTAGGTTTTGTGATTCTTTGGTCAACTCAAGCTTGAATTGATTTAAGGATTTAGGATTTGATGGAAAGTGTTTATTCGTGTTCAGTTGGGGATGAATTAGGTTCCAATTAATTGGGTTTAATGGTTTCCTAAGGAATGGACAGGGTAGGTGGAGTTCACAGGCTAGGCGCCCAAGGAGTACTGGTGCCTAGGTGGCTGTCTTGAGGTTCGAGTTGATTCGATGTTCTTTAAAATAATTCGAGGGTAAATTGATTAGGGTCTCAGGTTTCTTAAGTCCTAAAGTGTTTTGATGTATTAATTCGGGTTGGTTTAATTAGAAGTTTCAATTAGGAATTTCTTAGTAAAGGGATAGGATGGGCGCCAGGGGAGTGGTGCCCAGATGGATTGGAAGGCTGGGCGCTAGGGGAGTGGAGCCCAGGTGGATTGGAAGAATGGGCGCCAGGGGAGTGGTGCCCAGGTGGATTGGAAGGATGGGTGCCCAAGGAGTGGTGCCCAGGTGGATATTAGTCTTGGTTTTGTGTTGTGTGTTCGTTTTAGATTAATTCAGGTTTAGATTGATTAAGTTTTCAAATCTTTTAAGTTAGCAATGTTTTATTATGTGTCGATTCAAGTTTCGTTTCAATTGGGGTGTCTTAGTGACAGGAGAGGATGAGCGCCCAGGGGGGTGGCGCCTAGGTGAATTGGCAAGCAGGGCACCCAGGGGGTGGCGCCCAGGTGGATATTTTTAGGGTTTGTTGGTTTTGTATCTCTTAGGTAGATTCGAGTTTAAGTTGATTAAGATTTCAGGTCTTTCAAGTTAAGAGTATTTTATAGTGTTAATTAGGATTGGTTAAAGTCTTAATTAATTAGATTAAACTTCAAGTGGTGCCTCTTAGGGAATGAATAGGCTGGGCGCCCAGGGAGTAGTGCCCAGGAAGACTTGTCAGCAGGGCACCCAAGGGGGTGGCGCCCAGATGGATCTGTTTTAAGTCTTAGGTTTTTAATTAAGTTTTGGTTATTTTTAATCCGAATTAATCAAGGTCTCAAGATCTTTTGGATTAAAGGTAATTATTGTATTAATTGGTGTGAGATTAGAGCCTTAATTAATTGTGTTTAATCCTTAATTAGGGACTTTTTTAGTGAATAAGCAAGCTAGGCTCAAAGGAGGAGAAGCCTATCTTAATCATTTGGGTTCCCTAATCAATCTTAGTGATTCCTTAGTCCAATTTCAGTCCAAATTAAGTAGATTATTAATTTTAGGGTTCTTAATGATTTGATGGTCCTTTAGTTAATTAATTATGATATTTTAGCTAACCCTAGGGTTTATCCTACTTAGGCACGAGATTTGATAACCTAGGCTATCTACCTACTATTTTTGGGTTTTCTTTGTATTTTTTTCTTTTTTTTTTTGGTTTCTCCTCTAATTTACTAGAAAGTAAGGAAAGAGAAGAAGTAGTTTTATGTTTTATGATTTTTCTGGGTTTTTATGACTTTATGATTCAAATGATATGGTGGTGTGTGATAGAAACGATAATTTGAAATTCAGAACATATCAGGCAAACAAACACATCATTGTCATGCAATTTCTAAGAACTAAATGCGGAAGATCGAAAATTGTGTGTGGAAGTGGAAAAGTCCACTTGGGCGCCACACCTGTGGTGCCTACCTTGTTCAGTCAGGGTTTTCAAAGAATCACAACGAATGCACAACAGTCTTAAGATTTTCAACACAATTTCCGATATTCAGTAAATGATGCGGGTGTCCTAATGCGAACTACTAATGATGCAACTAGCAAATCTACGAGAAAACGATGTAAAAAATAGAGATCTAAAACCCAAACCCTGTCTCGGAAGGGTAGGCGCCCAGAGGGAGGTGCCTAGCCAAACCAGAGATAGTAGGCGCCCAGTGGGTGGCGCCCAGCCTCCTGAGATAGGCCTTTCGTGATCTCCTCGATCTAAATGATGATGATGATGCTATAAATGTGAGATCTAACCTAGTTAAGCACTTAGAACTACGAAATCAATGCAGATCTACACCACTGGTATGAATCTAAACATGTTATTAATATGATGAGATGCTGATACCATTTTTATCAAGAACTAATATAGATCTATGATGCATGAATGATCCTAAGCATGTTTCTAAACAAAGATGATGATAAAATGCAATAAAAGAATATAAAGATCTAGGAATACCGGTTTGAATCACACTTTTCAAGTTCCTAGAACGAAGCTTACGCGAAGAACCATAGCCCTAGTTAAAGATATGGAAGTCTCCTCCTCTATTTCCCCTTCTTCTTCTCTAGATCTGAAGCTTTCTCTCTAATGGTGGCTACCTTTCTCCTTTTGCTTATTCTCTATACTTTTCTCTCTTTTTAGGGTAGCTCCCTTGTAAATGAGGTTAAGAGATCCTTAAATAGAGGTTTGGGATGAGTTTAGAAGGGCTAGGGCTTCATGAGTTCGTGTTTCTAGAAGGTTTCACGCATCCCAATGCGGTTTAAGTGTTTTGGGACAAATTAGGGTTTGGAAAAGAGGCTGGGCGCCCATGGGGTTGTGCCCAGGTGACTGCATAGGGTGGGCGCCACAGGGCTGGTGCCTATGTGGACTGGTTCATGGTAGGCGCCCATGGGGTGGAGCCTACATGGTTCGAATCATTCTCAAAGTTTGGTCCCATCTGAAGTCGGGATAGAATGGATAGATGTTCAACTGAGGGGACCTGCATTAGCACTTAATTGACTGGGCGCCACAAGGGTGGTGCCCAGGTGGACTGGACAGTGTGGGCGTCCACCACAGGGTGCCTATGTGGACTGGAGAGTGTGGGCGCCACAAGGGTGGTGCCTAGATGGAAAGTTGTGTGGGTCTTTGTTTGGAGTGGTTGCGGGCTGCCCTAAGTTAAATTTGTGAAATAAGAGGGTGGGCGCCACACATGTGGTGCCTAGGTGGGCTGAAGAGTATGGGCGCCCACCATGGGGCGTCTAGATGGAATGAAGTATGTGGGCGCCTGACATGGGGTGCCTAGGTGGAGTTCCTTCATTTTTAAAGTTCGGTCCCTACGTTGAGTGGTTCCGGTCCGTTTTAGGCCAAACTAGTAATTTTGGAGGGTGGGCGCCACACAAGGGGTGCCTAGGTGGTCACGGCTAATGTGGGCGCCCAGCCTGGGGCGTGTAGATGCAATGGAGAGTGTGGGCGCCACTTGGGTGGTGCCTAGATGGATTTCCGTTACTCTTTCTAAGACAAACTTCGAAAACTCATAACTTTTGATCCGCTTATCGGATTTGGACGTTCTACATACCGTCGGAAAGCTCTCGAAGTGAAGAATCCAATGGTCTGGCTGTCCTAATGATTATGGGCTGAGAAAAGAGGGGGACCTCTGGATCAATGGATCCAGCTTCCTAACTTTGGATAATCGGATGGCATTTAGGCAAGCTAAGTGTAATCTTTGTAAGAACTGGCCTAAGCATGTCTTAAGTGGTCCGAAAGAGGTTTGAATAGTGTTGTGGTCCTCTCCTTGTGTGAAAGGTGAGTTGGACTCGAGATCTTAATGCGATTCGGCTTTCTTCTCACGAATTTCTAGAAGTCGTTGAACTAACGTTTAAAACTATCAACAAGCATCTTCATTGTCATTAATTAATTAGAATTATGTCATTAATCATTTAATTATGGGTGAAATGGGGGCATCGCTATATATGACAGGTGTTTAAGGCTATCATAGGGGCCAAATGAGGTGTCTACAATGTTGGAATTTGAGATGACTTGAGAAGTCTTTTGATAAATTGAAGAAGTTAGCATCTCAAGTATTGATTTGAGTTGGAATTCTTGTCAACACATTGTCACAAACATGATGATAATAGGCTAATGTTGATAGAGCTGAAAAGAAGAAACAGAATTGAAACAGTCAGGAATTCAGAATTCCTGAAGCAGAGCACGCGGTCGACCGGGCTCTTTATGCGGTCGACCGAGCAAGAAGAAACCTGCAGAAAACAGAAAAAGGCACCTCTCAGTTATTTTCGTGACACAGTGTGTCTTCGGTCGACCGGGACATCAGGATGTCGACCGAGCTCGAAATTGTCTGTTTTCCAGATAGTGTATGATGTCGACCGAGCACAGTATGATGTCGACCGAGCACGGGAACCAGAGTTGCGCAGAATTAGAAGTTGAGCACGAAAATTCAGCATACTTATCTAATTTGTTTGGGACTCTTTCTAAACGAATTGTAGCCCATTTTTAACACAATTAGGGGTTACTAAAACCTATATAAAAGCATGTATGGGTCGTTCTAAAAAGACCAGAAGAGAAGAGTTTTAGAGAGAAAATTGAGAGAGTTCTTGAGAGAAAGAAGAGCTGGTGCTGTGTTGCTGTGTTGCTGCATTATCAGACGTTTTCTACAGCAATTGTGGACGAGATTATGCTCTAGAAGATGGTGTTTTCGTCCATGAGTTAAGTGTCTCTCTGTTTATGCTTTAATTTCAATTTGTAAGGGATTGAGAGAGAGAGAATTGTAGAGGGGAAGGGCTGTAGACAGAATTTATCTTCTACTCTGTTTATACATCAAGTTGGTGCTTGATGTCTGGGGTTTGGTGATCCTATCTGTTGGTGCAGATAAATTATAAAGGGAGTCGGTGCTTCCTAGATAGTTGGTGCTATCTGAAACTAAGGGTTGGTGCTCTTTGTCGTTGGTGCGACTAAATATATTCAGACCTGTACCGGATCGGTGTTCGGACGGTTTTGATCCGTGGACGTAGCCTTTTGGTGAACCACGTTAAATCTGGTGTCATTGTGTGATTTGACTTGTTTTGTTGTTGAATTGGACCTGTTTTTAGAAATCACTGATTCACCCCCCCCCTCTCAGTGATCGTGGTATCCAACAATTGGTATCAGAGCGAGGTTCCCTTGATCAGTTTAATACGCTAAGGGTGATCTCTTGTCAAATCACATGGCAGTCAATACAGGGAATATGAAAGCACCTCTGTTTGATGGTTCTAATTACTCCTTTTGGAAGATTAGGATGCAAGCCTTCATCAAATCTCTTGGCTATGATGTTTGGGAGGCTGTCAGAGCCGGTTACAATGCTGCCACCGTACCCAATGATACAGCATCGAAGAAGTTGGCAGACAACGACTCCAAGGCGCAGAATGCACTCTTTAGTGGCCTTGTGGACAGCGAGCTTGTCAAAGTAATTGCATGCAAAACAGCCAAGGAAATTTGGGACAAGTTGCAAAGCATACATGAAGGTGATGAGAAGATTAAAGAAGCCAAATTGCAAACTCATCGCTCTCAATTTGAATCTCTTCGCATGGAGGAAAGCGAGAATGTTGACTCGTATATGCAACGAGTGAATGAAGTCACGAATGACATTCGTGGACTAGGGGAGGAGATTAAAGAGCCGGTCATCGTCAAAAAGGTTCTAAGATCCCTTCTTCCCCGGTTTGATTCAAAAGTCTCAGCCATTGAAGAAGCCAAAGATCTGAATGCATTTTCCATGGATGAATTACATGGTTCTCTAACTGCCTATGAGATGCGCATAGGAAAGATGTCTTCATCTGATAAAGAAGCGGCCTTCAAAGTTCAGAAAAAGGCAAAAGAGACTGCTGGTCATGATGTTGATTCTGATGATGATGAGCTTGAGGCTCAATTTGTTAGAAAGTTGAAGAAAGGAAGCATTGGCAAGTACAAAGGGAAGCTACCCTTTAAATGCTTCAATTGTGGAGGTATTGGTCACTTTGCTGCGAAGTGTCCCCTAAAAGAAGACAATGATAATGACTCTTATGCTGAAAAGAGTAAAGGAAAGAGAAATTTCAGAAAAAGGGGCAAAGCTAAAAACTTTCTATGTCAACAAGATGACAGCACGTCTGAATCTTCAGACGATGATGAATCAACCGAAGCTCTCTTCATGGTCACTGTTGAAGAAGAAGAAGAGCTAGATCCGGAAGAGGATGAGGAGGCTGAAGTCAATCTTGAAGAGGAACTCATAGCCGCACTTGAGGAGCTAAGCATGGAACGCAAATCAAGTAAGAAAAATCTGAAACTTCTCCATGAATCTGAAAGTTCTATTATTTCTTTGAAAACTCAAGTAGAAGAATATAAAAGAATGGTAGAAGTCCTTGAAAACCAAATAAGTATCAAAAAGGAAGAGGCTATGAAACTTGAAACTGAGATCGCTAGAGCAAAGGCTGAAAATTTGGAAAATAGCAAAAAACTCAAAGCGCTCCAAGCGATTGAAGGGACTATGAAACTCAATGAACTACTGAAAGTTCAAAGACCAGCCCACTTCAGATTTGGTCTAGGATTTGAGAAAGGTGAATCCTCTAAGATTGCACCTCCTAAAAGGAAAGAGTTTGTGAAGCAAGTCACTGCACCCTCTAACTCCATGAAGCCCACTCAACCTAGAAAGGAGTCCATTCCTGTTAGAAAGGTAATGAAGACTAACCAGCCACAAAGAAGATACAAATTCTATGGTTATTGCTTTCATTGTAATATGTTTGGACATAAAAGAGCTGATTGCAAATTCTATGTAAGAAACAGTCCATTTGTGACTAGGAATCCTTTTTCAATCCTAAGTAGCCACAAAATTGAGTGTTATATATGTCATAATTATGGACACTTGGCTAGGGATTGTAGGTTGCCTATTGCTAACCAATTTCAGGTTGAAAAGAAACCCAAGTTAGTTAAGGCATGGAGGGCAAAGAAAAGGGAAGGTAATCCCAAAGAATCTCTCATTGTGCAAACGGCATTCAATGCACAAAAGAAGACAGCACCATGGGTCCTTGATAGTGGTTGTTCAAGCCATATGACTGGTGATAAAGAGAAATTCATCAAATTACAGCACTATGAAGGCGGTTCAGTGAAGTTTGGCAACAATGATGGTGCCAAAATATGCGGAAAAGGTGTTATTCAGCTTATGGCAAACAAGATCAGATCTGAAGAAGTCTTATATGTGTCTGGATTGAGACACAACCTGCTTAGTGTGAGCCAGATCTGTGACAAGGGTCATGAAGTTATCTTCACAAAGAATGGGTTTGCCATCAAGAAGAGTAGCAACGGGAAAACAGTGGCAACTGGATCAAGAACTGCTGGAAATCTCTATACATTGTCAGATGGAGCTGAAAAGACCTGCTTGATGAGTCGGACAGAGGAAAGTTGGTTGTGGCACAAACGCCTTGGGCATCTAAGCTTTGACAATATGTCAAAGATTTGCAATTCAAAGGCTGTGAGAGGCATGTCTAAAGTGGAAAAGCCTTCCAATCCCATTTGCGACTCTTGCCAAAAGGGAAAGCAAACGAGGGTTATGTTCAAGTCAAAGGAGCATCATTCCAAGAAACCTCTTGAGCTAGTGCACACTGATCTCTGTGGACCGATGCGAACTCAAAGCACCAATGGAGATAAGTATTTCATGTTATGCATTGATGATTATACTCGTATGACATGGGTATTGTTTCTTAAGCATAAGCATCAAGCACTTGATCGTTTTAAAGTGTTTAAAGCACAGGTTGAAAATCAATTGGAAAAACGTATCAAGATCTTAAGGTCTGATCGTGGAGGCGAGTTCACATCTGAAGAGTTCACTAAATATTGTGAACATCATGGCATTCAAAGACAGTACTCAGCCCCTAGAACTCCACAGCAAAATGGAGTTGTGGAACGGAAGAATCGCACCGTACAAGAGATGGCTCGTACGATGCTAAGTGAAAGCAAGATGGCTGACAAGTATTGGAAAGAGGCAATTCATACGGCTGTATACATTCAAAACCGATGCTTGATCAGGCCACATGAAGACAAAACTCCCTATGAGCTATGGTTTGGAAGAAAAGCAACAGTCAAGCACTTCAAAGTCTTCGGCAGCAAGTGTTACATCAAGCGGCTCGAACAAAATCCGGGAAAATTTGAAGAAAGAGCTGACGAAGGTATATTTCTGGGTTACTCCTCTACTAGCAAGGCATATAGATGTCTTAACAAAAGAACCAGAAAAATCATAGAAAGTGCTGATGTGAGAATAGATGAGAATATTGCACCAAAGAATGCAACTCATAATGACAGTCCAGTTTATGAAGACTCGAGTGAGATTGATGATGAGATGGCTGAATCTAATGATTCTGAGAAATCAAAGGATGACTCAGAAGATACTTCACCTAAGAAGCACAGCACTTGGGTAGAGCAACACCCTAAGGATCAAATCATTGGAGATCCTAAGGCAGGCGTTCAAACTAGACAAAGTGTAGTTAGTAATTACTCACTTGTGTCCACCATTGAACCCAAGACTGTGGCTGAAGCCAGTCTCGATAAAAGTTGGTTGAAAGCTATGCATGAGGAAATGTGCAGGAATTTTGCTGAAGAAATGACGAAAGAATTTGAGATGATTTTCACGAAACCTCTGCCAAAGGAAGTCTTCGAGTATCTCCGGAAAAAGTTAGGAGTTACTCACTCTCCTAAACCGTAGGAGTTGTGCTTGAAAGGGGGAGCAATGCATTCATTGAATATCCTATTCGCTCCTCGGTTTGGTCCCTTTGGACTTGTTGTCAAAGGGGGAGAGATGTTATGATATGATAGCAAGGAGAGATGTAAGGCTATGAAAGCTAGGGGGAGATTGTTGAAATTGCATGGTTGTTATTTCATAATTTCAGAATTGGTTCCAAGTGAGTGTTGAAAAGAACTTGGAAGAGCTGCAAGCTGGAGTTGAAAGTGTTGAAGTTCCAATAGTGTTGCCAACAATTCCAAAGGGGGAGATTGTTGGAATTTGAGATGACTTGAGAAGTCTTTTGATAAATTGAAGAAGTTAGCATCTCAAGTATTGATTTGAGTTGGAATTCTTGTCAACACATTGTCACAAACATGATGATAATAGGCTAATGTTGATAGAGCTGAAAAGAAGAAACAGAATTGAAACAGTCAGGAATTCAGAATTCCTGAAGCAGAGCACGCGGTCGACCGGGCTCTTTATGCGGTCGACCGAGCAAGAAGAAACCTGCAGAAAACAGAAAAAGGCACCTCTCAGTTATTTTCGTGACACAGTGTGTCTTCGGTCGACCGGGACATCAGGATGTCGACCGAGCTCGAAATTGTCTGTTTTCCAGTCAGTGTATGATGTCGACCGAGCACAGTATGATGTCGACCGAGCACGGGAACCAGAGTTGCGCAGAATTAGAAGTTGAGCACGAAAATTCAGCATACTTATCTAATTTGTTTGGGACTCTTTCTAAACGAATTGTAGCCCGTTTTAAACACAATTAGGGGTTACTAAAACCTATATAAAAGCATGTATGGGTCGTTCTAAAAAGACCAGAAGAGAAGAGTTTTAGAGAGAAAATAGAGAGAGTTCTTGAGAGAAAGAAGAGCTGGTGCTGTGTTGCTGTGTTGCTGCATTATCAGACGTTTTCTACAGCAATTGTGGACGAGATTATGCTCTAGAAGATGGTGTTTTCGTCCATGAGTTAAGTGTCTCTCTGTTTATGCTTTAATTTCAATTTGTAAGGGATTGAGAGAGAGAGAATTGTAGAGGGGAAGGGCTGTAGACAGAATTTATCTTCTACTCTGTTTATACATCAAGTTGGTGCTTGATGTCTGGGGTTTGGTGATCCTATCTGTTGGTGCAGATAAATTGTAAAGGGAGTCGGTGCTTCCTAGATAGTTGGTGCTATCTGAAACTAAGGGTTGGTGCTCTTTGTCGTTGGTGCGACTAAATATATTCAGACCTGTACCGGATCGGTGTTCGGACGGTTTTGATCCGTGGACGTAGCCTTTTGGTGAACCACGTTAAATCTGGTGTCATTGTGTGATTTGACTTGTTTTGTTGTTGAATTGGACCTGTTTTTAGAAATCACTGATTCACCCCCCCCCCTCTCAGTGATCGTGGTATCCAACATACAATGCCGTCCCTGATGACATGACATACCAGAGGAGATGTTTTCAGTTCTCTTTCACAGCTGATGGTGAGAAGAAGACTATTGCTACCCGGTCGACGTTTGATCACACCGTCTCGATCATGAGCCTTGCCCCCACGTGCTCTAAGAGGGAAGATCCTCCAAGCTGGGTGAAGAGGACAAATGTAATCAAGACCGGGGTTTTTGTTGGCGGTTCTCTTAGATATGCGGAGAAGTCGCCTGCTGACATGGACATGTTGATGCCGGCCAGCGGCTACCGGGGCTCTGATTATTCGTGGGGACCGGTGGGCCTTGGCATTTTCAGCGGTGAAGGCAGCAATTGGTGCAAGCCTTTTCGACTTCGTGGCAGTTTCAGTGTTGACTCCGAGTGGAAGTCGTGGACTGATCGCGTCCTGCTGATTGGTGGCGCCGTTTTAAAGGAAGCTGGGATTTTTGATACGGTCTGTGCCTTTAGGGAGACCGTGATCTTTTCCGACGAGGCCTTCATGGCTATGTTGGAGTCATTCCTTCCACAAACCAATACCTTCGTTGTGACGAATGGTGAGATTGGTTTCTCTTTAAAGGAGCTGAGCGCCATTACTGGATTGCCCATCTTTGGCAGACTCTATGAGGAGTTTATGCCGATCGACAGCGTCCTTGAGGAGCAGTCTGAGGAGTTTAGGCTTTTGTACTTTCAGCTCGTCGCCTTCTATGATTTCTTGAAGGAGAAGGAGGGCTCAAAAGTAAGATCCAGCAGTTGGAAGAGTTTTAGCTCTTCGTCTCCCAACTTTTTTGAAAGTGGGGAGCCTTCTGATAGCATGACCCGGGAAGACAGGGGTAAGGATCTGGGTTCGAAGAAGATTTCGGCTATGCAAGAAGAGTTGAGAGATTTCTTTGCGAGTACAAACGCCATATGTCCTGACATTGCACTGCGGAGAGACCTCGCTGTTTACCTCACTTATTGGTTAGGTGAGGCCGTTTTTGCTACAGGAGATGGAACACACATCAGGCCGCATTGTATTTTTTCGGCTTGTCAGATGACGTTTGGAGAGCGGCTTGCTTTGGTGCCAGCTCTTTACTCCTACTTGTGTACCGTACTGCAGGCTGCTGCTTTTTTGGTTCGGCTTGGGCTCCCTTTGAATAGGGTATTTTCAGCCCATATCTTTTATTCGTGGTTTGTATACCACTGTCCTGGCTTCCACTGGCTGGGTACTGGACATTATGATGATCCCCTCATGATTCGACTGGCTAAGGGCAAAGCCGTGTCCGAATCACTTTTGTTTGCCTGCATGAGGATCCGACGGTTCAGGGATGTCGAGATGGGGCAGTCTTCAGTGAAGCTTTCTCCAGAGTTGCGGAAGAAGGCTTTTGATTTTGGTGTCTCCTGTGACTCTACCAGGGCGGGGTCGGGAAGGCATTACTCCTTGACAAATGCAGAGAAGGAGTGGCTTTTCAGCATACGTGTCGGCACGATGGTGTACCGCAGACATCTTTTCGTGGACATCCAACTGTATGTACCTTCTCGCTTTGCTCTGCAGTTGGGCTTTTCTCAAGGCGGTGTTGGAGCGCCTTCAAACATGGTGAAGCGCTTTGGAGGTTTACAGGACGGGAGAAACAATTGGGCTTTCTATAGTGCTGAAGACACTACTGCCATGATTTCTTATCCTGTGCTATCGACTTCCCGGACTGCCGGCTTCGCAAAGTGGTTTGCGGAAAGCTTTTCGGCATATCGAGGGCTTTCTAAGAAGGAGCTTGATGTGAAGCTATCGTCTGGAAAAAACCTTGGAAAGTTGGATGGCGTCCGGCGAGAGGAAGTTTGGGCCTTCCTTTTGGAGAGAAGCACAAGATAGGCTTTCTCGGTGACCAGGGCGTCATTGGTTCTGAAGCTGTTCGAGAAATACCTGATGAGGCTTTAGAGCAGCTAGAACAGGAGGAAGCTGAGCTTGATGCTTGGATGCAAGCGGCACAGAGGCAAACTTCCGTGGAGTCTACTGGCAAGAGTAGACCATCCAGTGAGGAGTCAAGTGGGAAACCTGACTCTGATAGCGGGGCAGGTTCCTCTAAGAAGCGAGCAAGCCGAAGTAAGAGAAAGAGGAGTCATCATCGCAGCAAGGGGCAACATGAGGACTCTCCTGACATAGAAGTCCTCTTACTATCAATGAGGAGGTGCCAGGGAATGCTGACGAGCCTCCAGAAAAGAGAAGCCGAGAAGAAGAGACCATCGGTGAAGGTATGATTCTTCCTCTTTCTCTTTCCATTTCTTTTCATGGGGTTTTTCCATGTTCTAATTTGCTTTCTCCCCCTGCTGCTCTTTTTTTTTGCAGAGGATGAAGACTTGGTGACGCCTACGGTTCCTGCCGATGAGGCGGTGACGGATCCTGTTACGATACCAGAAGAAGAACCTAGGGATTTTGGAGTAGTTCCAGAATCTCCAATTGGTATAACTTCTTTTGCTTTCTGTTTTTTTTGTCTATGACTTGGTTTGCTAACATTTTTCTTGTTAGCTGACTTGCCACAAGATTCCGATGACTTTGAACCATCGATGGACGCAAATGTTGATGATGCTTCCGATGAGTTGATGGAGGAAGGGAGTGTTCCACCAGTCGTCGAAGAAGGTATTTTGTAGTAATAACCCTAATAATTATTTTCAAACAGGATCATATTCATACCTTTTTGTGTTTCTTTGGCAGGTTTTGAGGTGACAGAGGAGAGTCCGTCTCTTCTTTCAGAACCGGAGCAAGGGATGCCAGAGGTTGATCGGAGGTAGAGACTCCTGCAACCAATTCTGACATGGTGGAGGAGGTACCTCGTGCTGAGATTTCTTCCCCAGCAGCTCCGACTGGAAAGAGTTCTTTTGTTCCTCTTCTAACGGGGCATGACATGAGCAACCGACCGACGGAGCGGGGCGAATCTTCAGCTGGGCCATCTTTTTTTTTTGCGAAGAAGGTGGTGGTGCGGGTTCTGAGCTCTTGGATTGAGACTCTCCTTGCTAGACACTTGGATGCCGGATTTGGCATGATCCAGCATGTGCAGGAGATTCTCGGTGATGCCGAAGAGGCTGGTCTGGATGTCACAAGTGCCAGGGCGATCGTTGATAGGATCATTGCACTGGGTGACAAGTGGTTTGAGACCATTGGCTTCGCTGATGACCAGTTCTTCAAGGAGATGTTCCTAGACCCTGCCGATAAGGCAAAGTCTGACCTGTATGAGGCTACACAAAGCAAGAAGCAGCTAGTTTGAGAGAAGAATTTAGAAGAGCTAGCCATCATTGGGCTGACACATGACCTTAACATCCTTGATAGGGAGGTCGATGAGGCTAGGAAACGTCTTGAGCATTTGAAAGCACAAGTCGCTGCCAAGTGGGCTGCTATAACAGAGGCTCGCGATAGGGAGAGTGCTTTGATTCGACGGGTTGCAGGTGCTGATCGAGTTCTTGAAAAGAAGTTTCAAGAGGACAAACAACGGAAAACTTCTCGGGATAAGCTTCCCGGTGTGAAAGAAGGGTTGCAGCCTTCTCCAGCATCTCATGGCAAGTTCCTGAAGAAGCATGCCTCGGAAACTCTGACGACTGAGGCCAAAAGTTTGCTTGAGGAGCCGAAAGTTTGGCTGGAAACCATTTTTGGTTGAGCTCCTGATTTTTGTAGCAGAAACTATCATTCTTCTTTTTTTTGGTACCACATGTATTTTTTGGTACTCTCTTTTTTTGTAGTGCTTGTGAACACTCTTTTTTTTTTGTACCGCTTGTATATATATTTTTTTGTACTCTTTTTTTTTGTTTTCCCTACGCTCACTTAAATCATTTTGTGATGAAAGCAATTGCTAAATAGGATATATTTTTTTTTGTTTTCCGTACGCTCACTTAAATCTTTTTGTGATGAAAACAATTGCTAAATGGGATATATTTTTTTTTATTTTCCCTATGCTCACTTAAATCTTTTTGTGATGAAAGCAATTGCTAAATGGGATTTGATCAAAAGCTTATCATTTTGTGCAAATCTTTTGTCAAATGATTGTTTTGGCATGGGAGCCAGATTTTTTTTGTGGCATGGAAGCCGATTTTGGCATGAGAGCCAGTTTTTTGTGGCATTGATAGCCGAGTTTGTGGCATTAATAGCCGGGTTTTTTGAAAGCCAAGTTTTTGGTTTGTGGCATTGATAGCCGGTTTTGTTTTGTGGCATTGATAGCCGGTTTGTTCTGTGGCATTGATAGCCGGTTTGTGGCATTTATAGCCGGTTTGGTTTTCAAAAATGCAAATATCGACTGAAAGTCGCCTCCCTGCTGAATGGTCTTGCAAGTATCGATGGAATGTCGCATCCTTGCTCATTCGGTTGTGAGTATTGATGGAATGTCGCATCCTCGCAGATTTGGGTGCAAGTATAGATGGAATGTCGCATCCTTGCTTTTCAAAAATTTTGGTTTTGGGGGTACTAACTTGATGTCGTTTCCCAATGGTTTTTGAAATTTGCGGCTTTCTCGAACCTTTGGGTTGTGGATATCAACTGCAATGTTGCGTCTCGACGGTTTTTTAGATTTTTTTTTAACCTTTGAAATTTGGGTTGTGGATATCAATGAATTGTTGCGTCTCCACGGTTTCTTGGTTTTTTCGAACCTTTGAAATTTGGGTTGTGGATATCAACTGAAACGTTGTGTGTCCACGGTTTTGGATTTTGCAAGTATCGACGAAATGTCGCTTCCCTGCGATTTTGGAAGTGTCGAACGTGGTTCGTATGCTTCCAATTTATGCGAGTATCGAGTAAGCGTCGCTTCCCCGCGGTTTTTTGAAAAACCATTTTTTTTTAAAGACACGAGGGTCATAAGTTTTGACCTAAAACCATTTAGGCGGTAAAAGGTAGGGTGGACTTGGGTGGAAATCCTTGAATCCGGATTTTGTTTCAAACCATAAATCTTGGGTTCAAGGGTTGAAAATTTTGGTCAAGTTAGGGAAAGGTTCCTAAACGTGGAATTTTTTTGAACAATGAAACAGTGGAAGTAAGCATTGTTTGAATTTCTAGAAATTTCAACATTTGATATGAAAATTCTAAAAGAAGTGGGTTTGACGAGCGTGTACCTGGAAACCGATTTTGGCCGTATAGGACCCAGTTGGGTAAGTCTTCAAGGGTAGTACCGCTTTAAGAACTTGTCGTTGATGGGCAGCATACATCTGTCACCTTCCATGTTTAGGAGTGCGTATGCGCCATTGGAGAAAACCTTGTCGATGACATAGGGTCCCTCCCATTTTGGCTCAAATTTGCCTTTGAACTTGTGAGCGAAGACCATTGGTCTTTTCACCGCAAGAACCAAGTCACCCTTTTTGTAGGCGCGTTGCCTGCCCTTTTTGTCGAAAGATCCTGCCATGCGTGCTTGGTAAAGTTCAATGCTTTGTCGAGCTTCGAGCCGTCTCTCATCGAGATTGTCCAGCTCATGGAGTCGCACTTTGACATTGCTTTCTTGAGTCATGTCATTTTGCAAGGATACCCTCAAGGAAGGAATTTGTACTTCCAAGGGCACGACAGCTTCGCATCCATAGACCAAGGAGAATGGTGTGCTATGGGTTGGTCCTCGAACGGTGGTTCGATAGGCCCACAAAGCTTCAGACAGTCTGTCGCTCCAGTCTCTTTTGTGACTAGAGACTATTTTCTTGAGGATTTTGCAGAGTGTCTTGTTGAAAGCTTCTGCTAATCCGTTTGCTGCCGGATTATATGGAGTTGATGGATAGCTTTGGATTTTGTATTTGTCACAGAACCTGTAGAATCGATGATCCTGGAATTGTGGTCCGTTATCATGGACGAATCTTTTGGGTATGCCGAAACGACAAATTATGTTGGTGCGCAGGAACTGAAGGACTGAGCCTTCATTTTGTTAAGCGCAAATGCTTTTGACCACTTGGAGAAATAATCCGTAGCGGCGAAGATGAAGCGATGACCTTTGCTTGAAGGGGGAGAAATAGGACCTATGATGTCCATACCCCAGGCTTCGAAAGGCCATGAGATCGCTGTAGGATGCAGGATCTTCTGTTGGAAGGTTCGAAGGTGGTTCCTCCACAACATTTTCGGAGGCTTCCAGCTCAACGAAACCTTCTGGGGTTTCAAGGACATTTCCGGACCAAGGTTTTGTTCCTTTCCACGGGTCTTCTTGATCGGCAATTTTCCCAAGGCTTGCTATGAGATGGTCCCAATTGCCTGTTGAAACCGTGTCAAAGTAGGGTACTTCTTTTGGAGACGAGGGTTCTTCTGGGTTAAAAGACCATATGTCTGTGCCATCGGACAATTCCTCTTTATTGTCAGAGAAATCGTACCAATTGGATGAGCTTCCTTGATCTTTGTCAGGTGACTCATCGAAGAGATATCCAGGGAGATCGATGTCTTCATGGACTTGAGATGTTGAGGCTTGGTTAGTAAATTGACTTTTAAGCCTTTGTGTCAACTGTCTCAGGGGAGTGTCAGGATCATACCCTAGCCCATGCGAAGACTTTTCTACATGGCCGTAAAGTCTCCAATCTTCCAGCTGGCTTTTGGTCAAGACGGGCCCCAATGGTGTGAGAATACCGCGTCCTTCTCCTAAACCGACTGGGTTTTGAGCGTCATAGCCCATTTTCTTCATAATAGCTTGTGCCATAAGACTTTATAAGGATAGTTGAGGCATACCTTCGTTTTGGAAGGGTTCAAGCATGGAGTTTGGTGAAGAAGCGTCCGATCTTATGGAAGATGATCGGCTTTTCCTTTGTTGAAGTTGCTGGAACAAAGAAGGAAGCTGACGTAGGATCTTCTATGTCAGAAGTTGTCTCCACTGGAGTAAGAGCAGGCTGAACTTGCTGGGTGTCAGCTTGGCTTGACGATGTATCATCTTCTGGCTCTGAATCCGAATCCGTGTCTTACATGATAGACACGAAAGAGACAACAAATTTGCCCCCAGACTTTTGCTTTGCCTTCTTCACTTTAGTTGTGATGACCAAAGGCTTTGAAGGTTTGAGGGAGATGATGAAGGGAGTTTGAATGCTCTCTTTGGATTTACCGGATGGTTTGTTTTCTTCCGGTGATTGTTGAGGAGCCTTGCCTTTATCTTTTTGGAGATTTTCGGCCAAGGGTGCTGTGTGCTTCTCCTCTTCTTCTTTCTCACCTTCATACATCTGTGAGTCTGCAAAGTGGACTTCTTTACCTTTGAAGGGTTTTCTGTTCGTAAAGACTCGATGTATCATGCCATCGTCGCCAACAAACTTGATGCATTGATGTAGAGTTGAAGGGACAACACCATTCTCGTGGATCCAGGGGCGTCCGAGAAGGAAGTTGTAGCATGAAGGGGTTTTTATTGCATACACAGTGACCTCAGAGTTAAGATCACCTATCTGCAACTTGAACCTGATTTTGCCGATCGGCCTTTGAGTACTCCCATCGTATCCAAAGATAGATATAGATGTGTGGCTCAGTTTGCTGGGTGGGATGCCCAACTCTTCGAGAGCCGAAGTGGAGATGACGTTGAGTGCAGAACCTGGGTCGATCTGAGCTCTGTGCATAGGCCATTCCTTGAAGTACCTTGTGAAGTACAGGGGTCGGTTGTGCCTTGTTTTGCCAAGCAGGAGGTCGTCCTTAGTGAAGGTGATGGTTGCACTGGCTGCTTTTTGAACTGAGAGGCATTCAATGCATGATCCCTCAGTTTTCTTATTTCCTCCCTTTGAGGAAGCTTCTCAGTTTTTGACCCGGTAGTCCATTTCAATTTGGAGGACTTGCGGGGCATGTTTGTCGACATCCTCATTCAGCTTTTGTAATTCTGAAATGAGATTATAACGAGTGCTCGAAGACATTTGTAATAAATCTAGGATGTGCAGACGTGCAGGTATGTGCTTGAAATGTTCAATCAAGTCATACTTGAAAGCCTCCTTAGGGCCTGCATGTTCATCATTGTTGCCACTAGGGGCGCTTACAACATCTTTTCCCGGAGGATTTACATATGTAAAGGAAGATTGGTTGTAATTTTTGTGGTAGTCCCGGCCAGAGCGGGTGCCTCTACCATCCTCAGTGATTATGTTGCACGGAGCATTTTCCGGGAACAAGTCCTGAACAGCGTCCAGCAACCTTTCTTCTTCGTTGACCAATTCATCGTCCCTAGCATCAATAGCTGCGGATTCTTCAGTCAGGAAGGGTGTGAGCTTTGAAGTCACAGTCTCAGGAGAAGAAACCTGGGAGGGTGTCATCTCAGTGAAAGTCACGTGAGATGAGGTGGCTCCAGAGGATATATTGCTAGGCATCGTCGGAGTGTAAGTGATCTCGTCAGACGATGCTTCGGAAGAGCTATAATCCCGAATTATCACATTACAGGAAGCTCTAACAGGAGAAGTTGCCTGATCAGAGTCAGACTCATCCTCGGATGTAAGAGGATCGTCTATCCAGCAATTTTCTTCATTTTCAGGAGTTAAGGGAGGATGTACCGGATGGTCTTCAGGGACTTCAGGCTCTGGATTGCGAGGAAGCTCGTTGACGCGGTCTTGCTCTTGTTCTAGAGCGAGACGCTGTAAGATCCTTGCATATTCTTCAAGATCAGGCATGGGAGCCAAATCTTCTTCTTCATCAGCTCTTTGTGGCTCAACATAGTTGATTTCCACTGGAGCAATGATGGGTGCTGGGTCAGCAGCATTTTCTTGTACAGCCTCTTGGTCTTCTTCATCATTAGACTAGGATCCTTGCGGCTGTAGGGGGTTATACCCAATTACTGGCATAAGATGAGTCTCAGGAACCCATTCTTCATTAGAGAGATATTCTCCCATTTCAAGAGACTCCTCCCACTCGTCGGTGTAGTTGGATTCGAATCCATCATCGGTGTCGCTGGACTCGTATCCATCAATGGAGATCCAACTACCGAATTGCAAGAGTATGATGCCCCTGCGTGGCTTCTTTGAATTGAGGTGGCATGAAATCACTGAGAGTGAATTTTCTTACCCCCTTTGAAATCTCTGGAAGGGATATTTTTGTCGCCTCCAGTGCCTTTGCCTTTTCTTGGACTTCTTGTTTTGGCTGGGTCTTCTCTTGCCGTTTGAGCTTGAGGAGATGTTTACTAGCCTGCCTTCGCTGTTGAGCTGTATGCTTTGTTTTCACGACCTCCCAATTTTCATCTTCCAGGAGATCGGGATGTACCCATATGGGTTGTCCGTCTGGTGTCGGGTAAGGAACCAGTTCCTCGGACGCTTGGATTGAGTTTATCACCTTGAAGGAAGTAGTGACCTTCTTCTTCGATGATTTTGATGTTTGTCCACATGACACCATGCTGACGGAGGCAGACCCATAGTTTTTCTCAAAGGTGATGACTCCGTTTTTCCACATGTCGTTTATTTTCTCCCTCACAACGAAGCAGTGATTGAGAGGATGCGAGATCATCTGATGGTATGGACAGTATCGAGGATCGTTGGTTTTGCCAACATCACCCGGTCTTTTGGGTTAAGGCAAGGTGAGCTTGCCGTTTGCCACAAGAGCCCCGAAGATTTCATCAACAACTTCATCGAACAGGTATTTCTTTTCTACTCGTTCTTTGAAGGCATCAGAGAGTTCGGGTCTCTTACCAGCAGCTTTGTTTTCAGCTTTCTTTGGTGGCTGAGGAGCTGACTTGGTTTGCACATTGATGACCTCTTTTTTCTTTGTTTTTGAGGTTGCAATGGCGGTTGGCTCTTTTCTTGATGATTTATGACTGTTGAGGTCTTTAATCACCGTTTCAGCTTCCATGGAAGCTTCTAGGAGTTCTCCCATGTTCTTTGATTTGTTGCCGATGATCATGGAGCGGATTCTAGCTCTCATGTTATTTCGGCAGATGTCGACTAGTGACGCTTGTGGCAATACATCAGAGCATTTGTATGCCATTGCTTTCCACTTATGAATGAAGCCATATGTTGACTCATTCTCCCCTTGTTTTAGGCTGTACAGCTGAGCCATAGTAGCGGGATGATCATCACCTTTGAAGTGAGTCAGGAAGCGTGTCTCTAGCATGGCCCAATTTTGGATGGAGTCCTCCGGCAGAGTGGAGTACCAATCGAAAGCCATACCTTTTAGGGTACTTGCAAAGAGGTGGATCTTGAGTGCGTCTTGATCCGCGATAGCTCCCGTCAAGATCTTGAAGTGGATGACGTGTTGTCTGGCCGATCCTTTCCCCGTATATGTTTGGAGAGTAGGATGCTTGAATTTTGTAGGGAACGGGACCGAGTCCATCCATAAGGGATATGGTGGCTTGATCCCATGCTCCTTGAGTATATCCTCTTCTTTTGCTTTTGCGATGATATTGTCTACGTCCTTTTTGGTAAGGGCGCGTGACTCATTTTCTTCTCCGTTTACCTCATCATCTTGACGATTCGGAGGAGGTTCATTGTTCGCCTGATTTTGGAAAGCGAGGAGAAGGTTTTCCATCAGAGTTTCAATCCTCTGCTGGCCTTGTTCCAACTGCTGGATGCGTGTGAGCGCATCATCTTGAGGTGGATTGCGAGGTGGTGGCTCAGAATTTATAGCCAGGACGTTCATCCCTCGAGTGAACGAAGAAACTGTCCTGGTGACTGAGCTGGGGCTCATTCTTTTTGATGAAGAGCTTGTGGAAGATCACTCTGCCGTCCTTTGCTTGATGGAACAGGGGATTCTTCTGAGTGTCTTCTTGTCCTGGAGACGCTGCGGGTCACCGGACGTCGGACATGGATTTTTGTCGCTGACTTTTGGCGTCTTCTGGTTTTTCCAACCATATGGACAGCAGCAACTTGGTTGGGTCTTTCTTTTTCGACCCATTTGTGAGAGACTTGAAGCGTAGGAGGCTGGGTCCTTTGCTTCTCTAGTCTCTTTTGTCGATACGACGCGCGGTGGCGAATACGACGAGCAATTTGAGCTTCGGTCAGCTCTGGCCGGGCTTTGACAATGAAGGATATGCTCCCTCGGGCGCTGCAGCCAAGCTTGTCTTCTTTGTAGCAAGGCAAGGACTTCGCCTGTTGCAGCGAAGCTTTGAATTTTTGGAGTTCGGCTCCTGTAGATATGAAGGGTCGAACCGAAGGATTGTAGGCCTTGGCAGGTGCCTGCAGAGGCCTTGTGATGCTTGACTTGATTTTGGGCATGTAAGAACAAGCCGGCTCATGCTGGGTTGACTTGGGAGTCAGGTTGGAGATGGGTCTCTCCTCTTTCATGTAGGCAAGAGGGTAGAACTAGTTCTCTTTTAGTGGGGCTAGATATGCTGGCTTAGTGGATGTTTGGGACCTTCTTTGTTTTGGTGAAGGTCTTGGGGACCAAGTCTTAGGATAGACCAGGTCGTTTGCGGGTTGAGGCTTCGTGGGGGTGCCACGGGCTTCGGGCCTTCTGGTGCTCGCCTTTGGTGTCACGGTAGTCACACGTTGAGAGGCGACCTTCTGCTTCTTGGAGGGAGCAGTTTGTTCTTCAGGAAGTGGGAATGGTCCCAGCGTCCCGAAGACGATAGTCCGGGGAGTCGAGGTCGACCCGGAGTTTAGAGAGTTACCTAGGGAGTTGACGCTTCGGCAGCTGATGCGGCGCTTATAAGTGCGCGTGGTTTGCTTCTGTTGAAGCATGAGCTGGTGCTTGTTCTCATTGAAAGTAATGGTAAGCGATGCTGCCATTGTTAGTTTTTCAAAAAATTTCTGAAACAAGACCACATCCATTAGTAATCACAAAAATATAATGATCATAAATGGGAAGTTCTATGGTTTTGTCTTTTCAAATCGCTCGAGGGAGATGACCCAAGCAATATGAAGATCGCAAAAAGCCATAGAGGGTACAATTGTTCTGATCGCAGGTATGGTAAGCCCAGAATGAGCGTCCCAGTGACTGCTAGAAGCAATTGTGAACCTAAATTCGACTTATTGAGAAGCAGAGCTTGCTCGATGTAAGAAGAATATAAGGTTGGAATTACAAATGTGCCGGTCGCGAATACAGTAGACACTGAAAGGGCGTACTAGTACTGCTAGACACAAATGTTTGGAGACCCCATCCATGAGATGAGATTCTCTGTTTTGAAAGGTCAAGATTGGATTCATCAAAGAGAGCAGATGGTATTCCGATCCAAATACGGTCTCAGCGATTTCCGCGAGCGGCGGTATTTAGAAGGAAATGAACCATAATTTCTCGAATCTAAATCCAAAAATGATGAGTTTTTTTTTTTTTTTGAAAGGCCAATATCGGGTTCATCAAAGAGAGCAAAAGGCATTCCAATCGGAACACGGGCTCAACGACTTTCGCGAGCGCCAGTGCTCAGAAAGGAGGAGACCAAAATTTCTCCAATCTGAACCCAAAAATGACGGAATTTTTTTTTAAGATTTTTTTTTGAAAAATCTTTTTTTTATTTATTAATTTTTTTTAAATTTATTTAATTTTTTTAAGAATTTTTTTGAAAAATATTTTTTTATTTTTTTTTATTTTAAAATTTTTTATTTAAAAGACGAGGGAGTACACATAGGCCTCCTAACCCGGTCTTATGAAATCTCGATTAATAGAATTGCCCCCAGGTAAGGGTATGATTACTTAATGAACCCGTTTGGAGGACCCTTGCCTAGAACAGTCAAACTGTCTCCATACTCTGGACAAGGCTTTTCTTGAATCAACCGTGATCAAAGAACGCAGTTGGTTTAACCTTAGTGGTCTATGTCTTTTTTATTTTTTATTTTTTATTTTTAGATCTCAAATAGACTCATCGTAGAGAAACGATGGCTCAAAACCTTAGTCGAACAGGCTCAACATTTCTGCAAGCACGATGAACGATAGGAGAGGATCAAAGTTTCTCAATTTTGAATCCAAACTGAAAAATCTGATTTTTTTATTTTTTTATTTTTTTTAGATCTTTAATGAACTCATCGAAGAGAAACGATGGCCCAAAACCTTAGTCGAACAGGCTCAACATTTCTGCAAGCACGATGAACGATAGCAAAGGATCAAGGTTTCTCAATTTTGAATCCAAACTGAAAAATCTGATTTTTTTTGTTTTTTTTAGATCTTTAATGAACTCATCGAAGAGAAACGTTGGTCCAAAACCTATGTCGAACAGGCTCAACATTTCTGCAAGGATGATGAACGATAGGAAAGGATCAAGGTTTCTCAATTTTGAATCCCAACTAAAAAATCTAATTTTTTTTTAGATCTTTAATGAAATCATCGAAGAGAAACGATGGCCCAAAACCTTAGTCGAACAGGCTCAACATTTCTGCAAGTACGATGAACGATAGGAAATGATCAAGGTTTCTCGATTTTGAATCAAAACTGAAAAATCTAATTTTTTTTGAAAAGAGAAAGAGTGGAAATAAATTCAAAGAATTAGAAATTTCCAAAAAATTTCATCTCATTTTTTTTAGATGCGGAATCCAACATAGGCCACCAATTAGAAAGTAGCCAATGAATCCAGAAAAGAAGTATAAGCATAGAGCAAAAGATATGATATGCAAATATTTCATTTTTTTGTGTGGGTGTGCCACATTTTCTATTTTACTTGGAATTGCAAGTGGTGATCCGGAGATCGACCTTCGCAAGTAAAAAGGAAATCAACTTCTTTCAAGTTTTCCATTGTACATATATTTAAGAAAAGAGACATTTTCTTGATTTGCCGTGAAAGGCGATTTTTTTTTGGCATTTATAGCCGATTTTTGGCGTTTATAGCCGATTTTGGCATTCATAGCTGATTTTTGGCGTTTATAGCCGATTTACAATTCTTATCAATAATGAAGGACAAGAGTTGTGATTTTTGTCTCTTTTAGAAAAATACAAAGTACAATGAAAAGCAAGAAAAGGAGGATCTAACTTCTCAGGAGATTGTGGGGGACTCGTTCAGATTGACGGTCGCAAGCCATATGTGGACTTTGCCATCATCCATGCAGATGAGAACAGAGGATGCTCTTGATTCGCTTGGTTTGGCTATAACCTCATATTTTTAGAGGACAAAGACTAAGTGGAGGTCCTATGTCCAATAAAAAGCTAAGTAGACGGACTGAAAAGCCACGTATGAGCCCTTGGAGGCAGAAGGAGAAGGCAAGGACCTTGGGGGGGGGTACCCCCTAAGGGACTTTTGTCACCTTGTAGCGGTGGCCGGTGCAGAACTTCAGCAGAGTTTTCTCTCTTTCTTTCTCTTAGATTTCTGATGCCTTTTTTGTCTGGATTTCCGGATTGTCCGAAGTGTATCTCTAATGCTTGGGATGCTCTCCTGTTTATAGGCTCTTGGTAGCCATTTAGGAGAGCTTATGGGCTTTTATTGTCATTAAGCCGCATAATGGGAGGAGTTACAGGGTTTAACTCCTTTATTTTGTAACTCCTTTTTCTTGGCTTCTGATTGGCCGGTGGAGATTGAGGGCAATTAATCGCCTTTAATCGCCATGATGGGAGGAGTTTCATGGGTTAAATGCCATGAATTAATTGACTTGTAACTCCTAGATGCTTGCTTCTGATTGGGCCATCCAAAGAAATGAATTAATGACTGCAATAAAGCTAGTCAATTAATCGCATTGAGTGGTCGCCGAGCAGTTGAAGGGTCGCGGGCCGTGCCACGTCTTTTGGGATTCTTCTGGCGATGATCATCGATGGATCTTCATGTAGATCGACATCGGATGACCATGTAACTTCAGGTATTGGTTGCCAACAGCCGGTCGGTGCCATCTGTCCTGTCGATTTCTCGATCGGTCGGGTAGAAAACACACTTTTTTGGTTGACCGGTTGGCGATCAATGTTGATTTTGATACTCTTAATGATTGACCCGTGATTTTGACGGATGTCAAAGGATTTGGCACCTTAAAAGTATAAATTTTTGAAAATCCCAGGAGTTGGAAGCTTCGAATCATGAAAAACGATGAAAAACGGGCTTTCAGGGGCCAACCCGGCAATTCCTGGCTCCATGGTCGCCGGCGACCCTGGGGGGAATTTCTCCCCTTTCGTCCCGTTTTGTGGCCGTTTTTTATGTTTTTCGATTCTTTTTTCTTCTATATTTTTTTCTTGACATTTTTTATCATTTATTGACCTGATTTCCCTGTAGAAAACTTGATGAGAATCCTTGCATTTTTTAGTGCAAAGTTTCCAATTTTCTGGGAAAGCCGAAGACTTTGTCGCGCAGAGTTGCCGATTTTCCGTCAGAAGCTGAAACTGGGTCAAACGACGTCGGAATGACCTGAAATTTGGGGTGAAGCCTTCTGAGCAATAAATAAGACCAACCATAGGATTTTGTTTAAGTTTTGAAGTCGTTTGGGGTCCTATCGCTAGTAGACTTATTTTTATCGCGATGAAGATGTCGCGGCTTGATGTGCGGTCAACCGATGTCCAATTGACTTGAAATTTGACAGGGAACCTATTGGAGTCATTTTAAGATGATCCATGGGCTCTGTCTTAGAAAACACGGTCCCGGGGAGCTTCGCCGCCGAGAGGCCTGATTTGGCTTCCGAGCGTCAAAGTATGGTCACATGTTGTCAAAATGACCTGAAATTTGTGTTGGATACCGCGATCACTGAGAGGGGGGGGGTGAATCAGTGATTTCTAAAAACAGGTCCAATTGAACAACAAAACAAGTCAAATCACACAATCACACCAGATTTAACGTGGTTCACCGAAAGGCTACGTCCACGGTTCAAAGACTGTCCGAACACCAATCCGGGACAGATCTGAATCTTATTTAGTCGCTACAACGACAAAGAGCACCAACCCTTAGTTTCAGATAGCACCAACTATCTAGGAAGCACCTACTCCCTTGAGTTTCAGATAGCACCAACTATCTAGGAAGCACCTACTCCCTTGAGTTTCAGATAGCACCAACTATCTAGGAAGCACCGACTCCCTTTACAATTTATCTGCACCCACAGATAGGATCACCAAACCCCAAACACCAAGCACCAACTTGATGTGAAAACAGAGTAGAAGATTAATTCTGTCTACAGCCCTTCCCCTCTACAATTCTCTCTCTCTCAATCCCTTACAAATTGAAATTAAAGCATAAACAGAGAGACACTTAACTCATGGACGAATCACCATCTTCTAGAGCATAATCCCGTCCACAATTGCTGTAGAAAAACGTCTGATAATGCAGCAACACAGCACCAGCACTTCTTTCTCTCAAGAACTCTCTCTATTTTCTCTCTAAAACTCTTCTCTTCTGGTGTCTATTTAAGAACGACCCTTACATGCCTTTTTATAGGTTTTGATAACCCTTAATTGTATTCAAAACGGGCTACAATTCGTTTAGAAAGATTCCCAAACGAATTAGATAACTGTGCTGAATTTTCGTGCAAAACTTCTAATTCTGCGCAACTCTGGTTCCCGTGCTCGGTCGACATCATACTGTGCTCGGTCGACATCATACACTGACTGGAAATAGTCACTTATCGAGCTCGGTCGACATCCTGAGGGCTCGGTCGACCGAAGACACACTGTGTCACGAAAATAACTGAGAGGTGCCTTTTTGCAGGTTTCTTCTTGCTCGGTCGACCGCATGAACAGCCCGGTCGACCGCGTGCTCTGCATCAGGAATTCTTAATTCCTGACTGTTTCAATTCTGTTTCTTCTTTTCAGCTCTATCAATACCAGCTTATTAACATCATGTTTGTGACAATGTGTTGACAAGAATTCCAACTCAAATCAATACTTGAGATACTGATTCTTCAAATCATCAAAAACTACTCAAGTCATCTCAAATTCCAACAATCTCCCCCTTTGGAATTGTTGGCAACACTATTGGAACTTCAACACTTTCAACTCCAGCTTGCAGCTCTTCCAAGTTCTTTTCAATACTCACTTGGAACCAATTCTGAAATTCGGAAATATCAACCATGCACTGTCACAATCTCCCCCTAGTTGTCATAGCATAATATCTCTCCTTGCTATCATAGCATAACATCTCTCCTTGCGATCATAGCATAACATCTCTCCCCCTTTGACAACAAGTCCAAAGGGACCAAACCGAGGAGCGAATAGGATATACAATGAATGTATTGCTCCCCCTTTCAAGCACAACTCCTACGGTTTAGGAGAGTGAGTAACTCCTAACTTTTTCCGGAGACTTCCTTTTTCTCAAAGACTTCCTTTGGCAGAGGTTTCGTGAAAATATCAGCCACTTGCTCAGTTGTTGGAACATACTCCAACTTGACCTCTCCATCAGCAACTTTATCTTTAAGAAAATGATAACGAATTGCTACATGCTTTGTTCGAGAGTGCTGAACAGGATTCTTAGATATATGAATTGCACTCGTGTTGTCACATAGGATCGGCGTAGGATCCGTTGTAGGAACTCCTAGATCAGAGAGCATTTGCCGCATCCATAACACTTGCGTACAACAAGTTGCCGCTGCAATATATTCCGCTTCCGCTGTCGAAAGGGATACTGAGTCTTGCTTTTTACTATGCCAAGCAACTAATCTTTCTCCAAGATAAAATGCGCCGCCGCTAGTACTCTTGCGATCATCTACGCATCCAGCCCAATCGGCATCAGAATATGCAACAAGAGTGAAGGATTTTCCTTTGGGATACCAGATACCAAGCTCCATAGTACCTTTCAGATATCGAAAGATTCTTTTCACTGCTGTAAGGTGCGTTTCAGTTGGTGCTGCTTGAAAACGTGCAACCATACATACTGCTTGTAGAAGATCTGGTCTTGTTGCAGTCAAGTAAAGCAAGCTTCCTATCATAGAGCGATAGGTGGTATGATCAACGGACGAGGCCTTATCATCTTTGCTAAGCTTCGTGTTCGTTGACATTGGTGTGCTCACTGGCTTGCTGTCTTCCATATTGAACCGTTTCAGCATTTCCTTAATGTACTTCAATTGTGATATGAAGATGCCATGTTTCAGCTGCTGAACTTGTAAACCAAGAAAGAACTTTAATTCTCCAAGCATCGACATCTCAAATTCTTTCTTCATCTCTTCTGCAAAATTCCTGCACATCTCCTCATCATTGCCACCAAAGATTATGTCATCAACATAAACAATGACAACCAGCTGTTTGCTTAACTCAGTTTTGACATATAGATTGCTATCAACAAGTCCTTTTCCAAAACCGATCTTGCGGAGATAGAGATCCAGCCTTGCATACCATGCCCTTGGCGCTTGTTTCAGTCCATAAAGAGCCTTTTTCAATTTGCATACTAGATCTGAATTTTTGCTGATGAGAAAACCATCAGGTTGCTCAATGTAGACTTCTTCTTCAAGTAAACCATTCAAGAAAGCTGACTTTACGTCCATCTGAAATACCTTGAAGGTTTTGTATGCTGCCAATGCAAGAAACATTCGAATAGCTTCCAGACGAGCCACCGGTGCAAAGGTCTCTTCAAAATCTATGCCTTCAACTTGAGCATAGCCTTTACAAACCAACCTTGCTTTGTTTCTAATGACTTGACCATCTTCATTCAGTTTATTCCGAAAGACCCATTTGGTACCAATAACATTCTTATCAGTAGGTCTAGGAACAAGTTCCCATGTGGAGTTCTTCTCAATTTGCTCCAACTCCTCATGCATAGATTTCAACCAACTATCATCGAGACTGGCTTCAGCCACAGTCTTGGGTTCAATGGTGGACACAAGTGAGTAATTGCTAACTACACTTTGTCTAGTTTGAACGCCTGCCTTAGGATCTCCAATGATTTGATCCTTAGGGTGTTGCTCTACCCAAGTGCTGTGCTTCTTAGATGAAGTATCTTCTGAGTCATCCTTTGATTTCTCAGAATCATTAGATTCAGCCATCTCATCATCAATCTCACTCGAGTCCTCATAAACTGGACTGTCATTATGAGTTGCATTCTTTGGTTGATGGTTTTCATCAATTCTCACATCAGCACTTTCTATGATTTTTCTGGTCCTTTTGTTAAGACACCTATATGCCTTGCTAGTAGAGGAGTAACCCAGAAATATACCTTCGTCAGATCTTTCTTCAAATTTGCCCGGATTTTGTTCGAGCCGCTTGATGTAACACTTGCTGCCGAAGACTTTGAAGTGCTTGACTGTTGCTTTTCTTCCAAACCATAGCTCATAGGGAGTTTTGTCTTCATGTGGCCTGATCAAGCATCGGTTTTGAATGTATACAGCCGTATGAATTGCCTCTTTCCAATACTTGTCGGCCATCTGCTTTCACTTAGCATCGTACGAGCCATCTCTTGTACGGTGCGATTCTTCCGTTCCACAACTCCATTTTGCTGTGGAGTTCTAGGGGCTGAGTACTGTCTTTGAATGCAATGATATTCACAATATTTAGTGAACTCTTCAGATGTGAACTCGCCTCCACGATCAGACCTTAAAATCTTGATACGTTTTTCCAATTGATTTTCAACCTGTGCTTTAAACACTTTAAAACGATCAAGTGCTTGATGCTTATGTTTAAGAAACAATACCCATGTCATACGAGTATAATCATCAATGCATAACATGAAATACTTATCTCCATTGGTGCTTTGAGTTCGCATCGGTCCACAGAGATCAGTGTGCACTAGCTCAAGAGGTTTCTTGGAATGATGCTCCTTTGACTTGAACATAACCCTCGTTTGCTTTCCCTTTTGGCAAGAGTCGCAAATGGGATTGGAAGGCTTTTCCACTTTAGACATGCCTCTCACAGCCTTTGAATTGCAAATCTTTGACATATTGCCAAAGCTTAGATGCCCAAGGCGTTTGTGCCACAACCAACTTTCCTCTGTCCGACTCATCAAGCAGGTCTTTTCAGCTCCATCTGACAAGGTATAGAGACTTCCAGCAGTTCTTGATCCAGTTGCCACTGTTTTCCCGTTGCTACTCTTCTTGATGGCAAACCCATTCTTTGTGAAGATAACTTCGTGACCCTTGTCACAGATCTGGCTCACACTAAGCAAATTGTGTCTCAATCCAGACACATATAAGACTTCTTCAGATCTGATCTTGTTTGCCATAAGCTGAATAACACCTTTTCCGCATATTTTGGCACCATCATTGTTGCCAAACTTCACTGAACCGCCTTCATAGTGCTGTAATTTGATGAATTTCTCTTTATCACCAGTCATATGGCTTGAACAACCACTATCAAGGACCCATGGTGCTGCCTTCTTTTGTGCATTGAATGCCGTTTGCACAATGAGAGATTCTTTGGGATTACCTTCCCTTTTCTTTGCCCTCCATGCCTTGACTATCTTGGGTTTTTTTTCAACCTGAAATTGGTTAGCAATAGGCAACCTACAATCCCTAGCCAAGTGTCCATAATTATGACATATATAACACTCAATTTTGTGGCTACTTAGGATTGAAAAAGGATTCCTAGTCACAAATGGACTGTTTCTTACATAGAATTTGCAATCAGCTCTTTTATGTCCAAACATATTACAATGAAAGCAATAACCATAGAATTTGTATCTTCTTTGTGGCTGGTTAGTCTTCATTACCTTTCTAACAGGAATGGACTCCTTTCTAGGTTGAGTGGGCTTCATGGAGTTAGAGGGTGCAGTGACTTGCTTCACAAACTCTTTCCTTTTAGGAGGTGCAATCTTAGAGGATTCACCTTTCTCAAATCCTAGACCAAATCTGAAGTGGGCTGGTCTTTGAACTTTCAGTAGTTCATTGAGTTTCATAGTCCCTTCAATCGCTTGGAGCGCTTTGAGTTTTTTGCTATTTTCCAAATTTCAGCCTTTGCTCTAGCGATCTCAGTTTCAAGTTTCATAGCCTCTTCCTTTTTGATACTTAGTTGGTTTTCAAGGACTTCTACCATTCTTTTATATTCTTCTACTTGAGTTTTCAAAGCAATAATGGAACTTTCAGATTCATGGAGAAGTTTCAGATTTTTCTTACTTGATTTGCGTTCCATGCTAAGCTCCTCAAGTGCGGCTATGAGTTCCTCTTCAAGATTGACTTCAGCCTCCTCATCCTCTTCCGGATCTAGCTCTTCTTCTTCTTCAACAGTGACCATGAAGAGAGCTTCGGTTGATTCATCATCGTCTGAAGATTCAGACGTGCTGTCATCTTGTTGACATAGAAAGTTTTTAGCTTTGCCCCTTTTTCTGAAATTTCTCTTTCCTTTACTCTTTTCAGCATAAGAGTCACTTTCATTGTCTTCTTTTAGCGGACACTTCGCAGCAAAGTGACCAATACCTCCACAATTGAAGCATTTAAAGGGTAGCTTCCCTTTGTACTTGCCAATGCTTCCTTTCTTCAACTTTCTAACAAATTGAGCCTCAAGCTCATCATCATCAGAATCAACATCATGACCAGCAGTCTCTTTTGCCTTTTTCTGAACTTTGAAGGCGGCTTCTTTATCAGATGAAGACGTCTTTCCTATGCGCATCTCATAGGCAGTTAGAGAACCATGTAATTCATCCATGGAAAATGCATTCAGATCTTTGGCTTCTTCAATGGCTGAGACTTTTGAATCAAACCGGGGAAGAAGAGATCTTAGAACCTTTTTGACGATGACCGGCTCTTTAATCTCCTCCCCTAGTCCACGAATGTCATTCGTGACTTCATTCACTCGTTGCATATACGAGTCAACATTCTCGCTTTCCTCCATGCGAAGAGATTCAAATTGAGAGCGATGAGTTTGCAATTTGGCTTCTTTAATCTTCTCATCACCTTCATGTATGCTTTGCAACTTGTCCCAAATTTCCTTGGCTGTTTTGCATGCAATTACTTTGACAAGCTCGCTGTCCACAAGGCCACTAAAGAGTGCATTCTGCGCCTTGGAGTCGTTGTCTGCCAACTTCTTCGATGCTGTATCATTGGGTACGGTGGCAGCATTGTAACCGGCTCTGACAGCCTCCCAAACATCATAGCCAAGAGATTTGATGAAGGCTTGCATCCTAATCTTCCAAAAGGAGTAATTAGAACCATCAAACAGAGGTGCTTTCATATTCCCCGTATTGACTGCCATGTGATTTGACAAGAGATCACCCTTATCGTATTAAACTGATCAAGGGAACCTCGCTCTGATACCAATTGTTGGATACCGCGATCACTGAGAGGGGGGGTGAATCAGTGATTTCTAAAAACAGGTCCAATTCAACAACAAAACAAGTCAAATCACACAATCACACCAGATTTAACGTGGTTCACCGAAAGGCTACGTCCACGGTTCAAAGACTGTCCGAACACCAATCCGGGACAGATCTGAATCTTATTTAGTCGCTACAACGACAAAGAGCACCAACCCTTAGTTTCAGATAGCACCAACTATCTAGGAAGCACCTACTCCCTTGAGTTTCAGATAGCACCAACTATCTAGGAAGCACCTACTCCCTTGAGTTTCAGATAGCACCAACTATCTAGGAAGCACCGACTCCCTTTACAATTTATCTGCACCCACAGATAGGATCACCAAACCCCAAACACCAAGCACCAACTTGATGTGAAAACAGAGTAGAAGATTAATTCTGTCTACAGCCCTTCCCCTCTACAATTCTCTCTCTCTCAATCCCTTACAAATTGAAATTAAAGCATAAACAGAGAGACACTTAACTCATGGACGAATCACCATATTCTAGAGCATAATCCCGTCCACAATTGCTGTAGAAAACGTCTGATAATGCAGCAACACAGCAACACAGCACCAGCACTTCTTTCTCTCAAGAACTCTCTCTATTTTCTCTCTAAAACTCTTCTCTTCTGGTGTCTATTTAAGAACGACCCTTACATGCCTTTTTATAGGTTTTGATAACCCTTAATTGTATTCAAACGGGCTACAATTCGTTTAGAAAGATTCCCAAACGAATTAGATAAGTGTGCTGAATTTTCGTGCAAAACTTCTAATTCTGCGCAACTCTGGTTCCCGTGCTCGGTCGACATCATACTGTGCTCGGTCGACATCATACACTGACTGGAAATAGTCACTTATCGAGCTCGGTCGACATCCTGAGGGCTCGGTCGACCGAAGACACACTGTGTCACGAAAATAACTGAGAGGTGCCTTTTTGCAGGTTTCTTCTTGCTCGGTCGACCGCATGAACAGCCCGGTCGACCGCGTGCTCTGCATCAGGAATTCTTAATTCCTGACTGTTTCAATTCTGTTTCTTCTTTTCAGCTCTATCAATACCAGCTTATTAACATCATGTTTGTGACAATGTGTTGACAAGAATTCCAACTCAAATCAATACTTGAGATACTGATTCTTCAAATCATCAAAAACTACTCAAGTCATCTCAAATTCCAACAATTTGACGTGTAGCCCTTTGTAAGCATTTTGAAGCCGTCCATGTGCTCTTTTTGATGAGTGATGGCCTCGGTGGTTCTCACCACTGAGAGGCTTGATTTAGCTATTCGAGGGTTGATGTGGGGTCAAACGTTGTCGGTTTGACTTGGAACTTGACGTGGAGCCTTTTGGATGTATTTTGATACCATCCATAGGCTCTTATCGAAGATTTGTGTCTCCGATGAGCTGCCGGAGAAACGAATTTAGGCCAAATGATTTTGAGATGGCTCGAAACTTCTTGTGTACTCCTCTTTTGGCTATCTTGAAGGATCTTGCAGTTTTTGTTTGATTCTGATAAGATTTGATTTTTGGAAGTAGCATTGCCTATTTATGGCAGGTTGCGACTTCATGCAGCTTTTTGGATCTTGAAGAGGCAGAGTGACTTTTTTGGTGTCAACAAGACATGAGGCTGTCTCTGGTAGGGGGCTTCAGAATGCAAGGACTCAACAAATATTTCTTGAGATCTTCGAATGCCTCCTGGCAGTCGTCGTCCTAGTGGTATTCTATGCCTCCGTTTAGCAATTTGTAGAACGGCTCGCATCTTTCCGATTGTTGCAAAATGAATCTTCTGATGAACTGTAATCGTCGTATGAGGCCTCTCAATTCTTTAAGGTTCTTAGGCGGTGGCATTTCAAGGATGGGCTTTACCTTAGAACGATCGACTTCGATTCCCCGATTGCTTACCATAAAGACGTAATAGTAAGTACCTGGCAAGGTGAGCAGGGCGTCATTCTACGGTTCTTTTAGGGTTTTCATTCTACCGCCCACTATTTTTTAGCAAAAATTGCTTGCTATAATTGTGACCGACTGGTGACTGCCCAAAGGTCGGTTAGCTGACATCTGGGGGTTATTTCTGATTTTCTAAGTGAGTCTTTTGGCCATTAAAAACTAGACTTCAATAGAGACTAACATGTTTAAAATGGGATTTTAAGATGTGATACAAAACATGTTTATGCAAGAATTTCATAAATTCATTGTATAAAACTTTTGGAACTAAATTGAAAAGATTAAATCATGCAAAAAGATCAAGTCTTTACTTACATGATGTCAAACATGAAAATTTAAGTAAAAATGCATGAAGATTCCATGAATAAAAAGTATGAGTGCATGAGAGATCAAGCTATGAATAAAATGAATTTATGAATCTTCATGGAAGACTTGATCCATACGGCCACAAAAAAAAATAGAGAGAGAAAAAAATAAAAAAAATAAAAAGAATAGAAAAACCATGAGGAACAAAAAAAAATAGAGAGAAAGAAAAGAAAAGAAAGAAAGAAAAAAAGAAAACAGAGAAAGAAGAACTTTATTTTACCATCTTACTTCTACATGGAGTTTTCTTGGAAAAGAAGACTTACTTGAAGCCATTGATGGAGAAGAAGAAGAAGAGCTTGAAGATCCTTGAAGAAGAAGAGCTCTTGGCCTTGATGCACTCTTGAGGTTTTTGTAAAAGAAATCAATAAAAGCAAGGGATCCAATCTCCCTTTGCTTTTATAGAAGAGATCATGCCAAAGAAGGAAACATGGAGAACAGCTGTTAGACCCCGACCCAGACCAACTCGATTAGTGCTAATTAAGTGAGTGTTTAGTCTTAAGTGGGTTAGTGATCGTTTGGTTAGAATATGATTGAAATTAGTCTCGCACATAGTTTTAGGAATTTTGAGAGTGGTTAGTGCTTGTAAGACACGTTCAGGGGAACCCTGAGTGCACGGGTAAGCATAGGAGGATAATTTTGGTTTTCCGATTTAATTGTGATTTCAAACTCTTTTGAATGGTTTTCATATTTCTACAACTTTCTTTTTTAAACCATTCGTGTTTGAAGCCCAGAAACCCAAGTTTTGGCCCAAAAGGGTAAAAATGACCTTTCACACTCAAATCTGGACACAAATTTCAAAATCTCAAAACCATGTCAAATTTATAGTTTTTGAAAACTAGATTTTTCGAGGATCATTTTATCCTTCTTCGTCGATTTCATCCGGGGCCCGCAAGATCGTGTTTTATTCAGCGCAGGATCTAGACCTGTTGGGCCCCACTTTCAAATCACTTAAGTCTTTCTTCCTCCCCTCTTTCGTTCATTCTACAATTTCTTCTCAAGAACCAGAGCTGGGAAGAGAACTCTTCTTCTCCACTTCCACACCCTGCATGCCATAGCTAGAAGGCTCCAAATGGAGATCTGAGACCATCTTTCTCTTCCTCTCTTTTCAAGCTTCACAAATGACCCATCTATTTGAGGATTTCAGCTGAGCAACCACTTCATCTTCTCCATCTCTTCTTGTTTGGACAACCATAGGTAAGAGCTTGAACCCATATCTTCCATGGAGTTCTTTTAGCTCATAAAGAGCTTGTTTTCTTATCATGCAAGCCCATTCTCAAAATGGGTCCTTGTCTTTCAAAATATGTTGGTTTTTGAAGTGGATTTCTTTGGGTTTTTTGTAGTTTCTTGGCTCAGATCTTGGGTAGGATTCTTGAGGAGAGTTTTGTTTGGCATTTGGGCAAGGCAAGTAATCTTTATAGGATTTATGTGCATGTGTGATATGGATTGCATTCTATTCTTAAAATGCATGATTTTTAATGTCTAGACTCATAATCTATGCCATGTTTAGACTCTTTAAAATTTTTGGTATCAGTTTCTCTATATATATTGATGTTAATGGCTTTCCAAATTTCTGAAACTCTGTTTTGGGTTGATGAGATTATGTTAGTTTTGTACATGGATTTGTTTTTATGAGTTGAATGGAGAATGAATGGGTTAGTTTCTGCACTTTGTGACGAGTCCACTTGAGCGACCTCGAGTCGGCTCGAGCGAACCAGCTTCTATGTCGCGTCCGCTCTAGCGGATGGTTGACCGCTCGAGCGAACCTGGGCTACTTCCAAGACTGAGTTTGTGTTCTTCCTTGGGTTTCGTGAGGATTGAAAACTAGAAGTATGCTGAGGGTTTTTAACTTGACATTGTGCAATTGGAAATCCGAAATGTATTCTAACTTCGGGGACACCAATTCATTTTAATTTCCATCATTTAGGTTTCAATTACACAAAGGTAAATGAACGGTCTTAGCATATGCTTGATGGACTTCGTGATTAAACTTCAGTTTTTATACAATGAATATCATCGTGTACTCATTTTGAATTTCAAGTATAAGCTCGTTCAAACATTTGTTCAAGAAACAAAAAGGGGATCACTTCCTAAGTTTGTTATGCATATAAATTTATGCATTCATGAATTCAAGTGAGCACCACTTCCTTGCTTGCGTAACAAGTGATTCTCCCCCTTGATTTCGACCTGTTTAAAATGTGTATCACTGTGTTTTATGCATTCATGAATTCAAGTGAACACCATTGAGCTTGGAGTGCCCCTTCAGTCTGATCCACTGTCCGGAGGTCCTTAAACATGTGGACTATATGCAGATTAGTCGTGTATTATATTACACATCGTACGTGTTCCGGTTCCGCGGCCGGCCTCCCTGTCTACCTCATTGGCACGGGATCATGTTTTGCGTGTCATGCTTGTCGTGCGTGCTTACTCTTATCAACAAGTATGGTGGAGAAAGGATGGGCTCAATGTGGACTTACTTTTCATGATATTCTACGTATTCAAGCTAGCTTGTTTATTTCAAATGTATTTCAGTCATGATCTATTTTGAATTCAGTCAGCGGTTTTAACATTGTTTCCTCAAAACTTCAACTGTTCCATGCTCATGCCTAAATTGATTACCTGCAAAACCGTTGTGTTTGATACTTCTTATTTTCGTGCCCAGGTGTAGGCGGCGCTGCCTTGGGGAGGAGCGTCAGGAGGAGGGTGTTGAGCCACCCCCAGTTCGAGAGTGACGCCCGACGACGTCATCTAGGCGTCAGGCATGATGATGAGATTCGTTTCATTTTGTCTTGGGTCTTTTTTTTTTGAACTTTTGGGAATGTATTTGGCCTTTGTTGGCCTCTTATCTGGGATGCAACTAATTTAACTTACTTTTGGGTTACTTTGAAACTTTAATCATGTTGGGAATGCCATGTTTACATTCCTTCTTCTGATATTAAGTCTTGATGACCTATTTTTCTTGTACATCTTGAATTGTTTATTCTTGTTTTATCACAATACGATTTGCTATACGCTTCTGCAAACTTGATCGTGTGAGTTAGCCCCCGTGTCTTGGGATCCTCACCGCGGGAACCTATGGGAAACTGTAGTTAATTAAGCGCGTCGCGGGCCCGGGGTCGCGACAGGACTGGTATCAGAGCGAGGCTTGTTTCAAGCACTTAAAAGAAACTAGAAATCCTAGGAGCGTGGCGAGGATTCGTGATCTCATTAGTTCGTTTAGTTGGGACTTAGAAACCACCAAACTATATTTATTGTGTACTAACATTTTGTTTTGCAGCATCATGCCTCCAAGAAAAGCTCCAACAAATCATGTTTCTGGCAGTAATAACAATGAAACAGATTCGGTTAACACCCCAGCAGCTACTCAGTTCCAAGAACTTATGCAGGCTATGTTAAAATAGCAAAGGCAAGCAAATGAAACTCAAACAAGATTCCAAGAGAAAATGGCCAAAAAGGATGAAAAAATGGCACAAGTGCAGATACAACTTCTGGATGTCCTATAGAACAAACCTCAGCCCCAGCATGTGCCACCTTTGGGTCCTAATATCGTGATCAATAACAACGACCATGACCCTAATATTCTATTTGAGAGGTTCGGGAAGAGGGGACCTAAGGAATTCTTTAGACAAGAAGACTCGTTGGCTGCAGATGATTGGCTAGCAAATACTAAGAAGATTGTTGATCTCTTTACATGTACAGGGCGCCCGAAAGTTCACCTCATAGCTTCACGGTTCTACGGGCTTGCCGACACATGGTGGTAGACGGTTAAGGAATCGTATCTGACTATGGCCAATGATGATGCTTGGGAATCCTTCAGGAAATAGTTTAATGACCAGTATGTCTCTTCCCATGTCAAGAGACAAAAGGCTATTGAGTTCCAGCAACTCAAGCAGGACAGCATGACAGTTCTTGAGTATGTTACCAAGTTCGAGAGGCTGGCTAGATATGTCACCGAGCTAATTGATACAGAGCAGAAAAAGATCACTAAGTATATAGAAGGGCTGAACCCAATTAATATGAGGGATGCTACGGGAGTAGTCCCACCGGCCACCTTTGATGAAGCTGTCAAACGGGCCTACAAATTTGAAGATATCAATAACCAGATCATCCAGGACAGGAAGCAGCAGCACCAACATCAGAATCAGAGGCACCAGCACAACAAGCGGGCAAGGCAGGACCAGAATCAAGCAAGACAGGGTTGTGGCCATTGTGGCAAGAACCACCAAACTACCGAATGCCGTAAAGCTACAGGTGCTTGCTTCAAATGTGGGGCTATGGACCATGCAATCAAGGATTGCCCACAACTCCAGACTCAAGGTAACAAAAACCAGCAACAGAGGCGAGCAGCTCCTCAGAATCAGGCATTAGCACATAATCAAGCTAGACTACCTCAGCAGTAGTAAGGTAGACAGCAAGCTTAGAATCAGAACGCTCATCCTCCACAAAAAAAAAAGCACAAGCTAGACAGAACATGCCACTGTGGCAGGGACGTGCATATCATCTCAATCGTGTTGATGCGGATGCTGCAGGAGACGTGGTGGAAGGTTAACTTCTTGTTTGTGGAGTAGAAGCACATATTTTATTTGATCCTCTATCTACCCATTCCTTTTTATCTCCTATGTTGGCCAAGATGATTGATGCACCACTTAGCGAACTTGATTATATTTTGACTGTCACCACACCAGTAGGTATACAGGTTGTTTGTAGAAGGCCTACATCAAATTTCAGGCCATTCTGACATTGTTTGGCCCAAAAAGGAAATAGCCGCAACAAAGTCAGCTCTCCCGGCGGCGACAATGTCGAAGACATCAAGTTCCGATCAGAGCCTATGGATGGTGTCAAAATACTTCTAAAAGGCTCCATGTCAAGTCTCAGGTCAAACCGACAACGTTTGACCCTACTTCAACCCTCGAGCAGCAAAATCAAGCCTCTCGACGGCGAGAGCCACCGAGGACATCACTTTTTAGATAGAGCACATGGGTGACTTCAAAATTCTTCCAAAGGGATACATATCAAATTTCAGGTCATTTCGACAATATTTGACCAGACTTTGACTCCCGGAAGTCAAATCAGGCCTCTCGGCGGCGAAACTCCCCGGGACCATGATTTCTCAATAAGACTCCAACAGGCTCCCTGTCAAATTTCAGGTCAATCGGACATCGGTTGACCGTACATCAAAGCGCGACATCTTTCTCGCGATAAAATCAAATCTCCTGGCGACAGGTTCCCACATGGCTTCAAAACTCAAACAAAAGCCTATGGTTGGTCTTATTTATTGCTCAGGAGGCTTCACCTTACTTCAGGTCATTTCGACATCATTTGACCTAGTTTTGGTTTCTAACATCGAATATGCAACTCTACGCGACAAACTCTTCGACTTTCCCAAAAAATCGAGAACTTTGCGCTTTGATATGCAAGGCTTCTCGTCAAGTTTTCTATAGGGAAATCAGGCCAATACATGTGAAAAAATGCCAAGAAAAATATCAAACAAAAAAGAATCGGAAAAAAAACAGAAAACGGCCGAAAATCGGCGACCGAAAGGGACAAAAGTCCCCATGGTCGCTGGTGACCCGGATCTCCAAAAGCCCATTTTTTTGGTCTTTTCGCGTTTCGAGATGTTTGGCCTCCGTGGTTTTCCAAAAATCGGACTTTTGGGCACGGAATCCGTTGATCTTCGTCAACATCACAGATCCGCCGTCAAAAGCATGGAATCATCATCGGACGCTTCGAAATCGTTAACCGGCCTACCAAAAAAACACACTTTTCTGCCCAACCGATCAAGAAATCAACAGGATAGATGGTATCGGTCCACTAATAGCAATTAATGTCTAAAGTTACATGGTCATCCGACATCGATTAGCATGCAGATCCATCTGCAATCATCGCAAGAAGAATTCCAAAAGACGCGGTGTGACCCACGACTCTTCAAATGCCTCGGCGACCACTTAATGCAGTTAAATGGCCCATTTTATAACAAGTTAATGCGGTCATTTACTCATTATTTTGGAAGGCCCACTCAAAAGCAAGGAAACGGGAGTTACAAGTCAACTATAATCATGGCATTAAACCATGTAACTCCTCCCATCATGTAGCTTTAATACATTTAAGGTCCATAAACCCCCTCATGGCCACCAAAAGTCTATAAAAGGAGGCCATTTCCACCATTTCAAGGACGAAAAAACTCATAGACAGGAGAAAACTCTGCAACGTTGTTACGAAGCTCCGACAACAAGCTCTCCTTTGTTAAAGAAGCCCTGCACCGACCACCACTGCAAGGTGACCAAAGTCCCTGCCCCCCCCCCCCCCCCCCCAAAGGCCTTCTCCTTCTACCTCTATGGCCTAGACGTGCACTACTAAAAAACAATGATTTTATATCGGTTTTAAAAATCCCTTAATATCGGTTATTAGTAAAACCGATATAATATGCTGCTCCAAAATATCTTATATCAGTTCAAGTTTTGTAATATCGGTTGCTACTTTCAGGTATCGGGTGGACTTAAACTGATATATTAAGCTAACCATTTCATATCACAAATATTTAAACCAATATAATACTTTAGAGTTTTTAATATCGTTTAAAACTCATTTGCTCTGTTAGCTTTTAATATCGTTTAAACTGATATTATACTCATCCGCTAATCCCCCACTTTTTCTTTTTCCTTCCATTTTTTCCCCTCCCGTGCTCTGCCCTCCCCTTTTCCCTCTTATCCCTCACTCGTTTCATTCTTTCCCTCCGCGTGAATCTCATCTCCATCGTCTCCCGTCGCCGTCTCCGTCCACTCCCAGTCCCCTTGCAGCAGCTTTGGCATCTTCCTCAGACACCACTGCCCACCACTCTCTCCATCTTCCTCGCAGCTGCAACACCTTCATCTCCCCGTCTCTCCCCGCCATCCCCCGAGATCTCATCCCTGTCTCTCAAAAACCCCCAAATCTCCAACCCATCATCGAAAACCCTCTCTAGCGTGGAAGTGAACTATCGGTTTCCCGGCGGTGGATGGATGAGATCTCTCTCCCTCAGGTTTGCAATCCTCTCTCTGCTTAGTCTTTGCAACCCTATATTTGCTCACGATTTATGCAACCATTTAAGGTATGATTTTTTAAATTATGTAAATGTAGATTGTAAATGTGTTTTCATGGTTGCAGATTTTTTAGAGCTGACAGATAGTCCCTACAGTCGCTCTATGTGGGATTTTAGCTTTGAAGCCTTGTTCAAGGTAGTAATCTTATGTGCCCGATTTTTAGAGGTTGAAGCTGGTATCCATGATTTAGTTGGTTTTAAACTTCTGCTTTACAATTTTTTTTTCTCCCTCGTTTTCTCCTTCGCTTTTATGTTTTCAAAGATAAATTCATAGTTCATGCTTCATGTTTGTGGATTGTTGTTATATTTCTTTCAACAGTGCTTTGCACACTTACTTCAGTGTAAGAATTTTTAATTGATTGCTAGCTAGATCTGAATATCCTTTTCTATCTCTTTTTTCTTTCAATTGGTGGCTGGTATTGAGACCATAAAATTTTCTTTTTGAGCTGACTGTTTACTCAGCAATATGTAATATGCTTGGGATGCACATTTATAACGCATATTAAATATTGTGACCTTTATCTTTCAAGATATCTATGTTTATGTAAGATTGTTGCCAAATTATGTAGGCTTCTGTGACAGGGGCTTCAGTGAAAGGACTGAAAGGGTGCAAGACATTAAACAAGGATCTAGCTTCTTCTAATCCTTCTGAAGGAAAGAAGGGGAGGTCTGCATTGTCTCTCCCATTGATCTTATCTTGTGCTATATATCTTTAAAAGCAATCAATTTTTATGATGTTTGCTGAAATTATGTTTCACTTCAGTCCCATCCCTGGCTGACAGATGTTCATGCTTTAGCCAGGCGGAAACCATAATGTTGCTCATCTGAATCCTAGGAATAAGCCAGGTTTATTCAACAGATGGGCATCTCATGTAAAACTGGATGCAGACTCTTAGTCATCTTAGCCCCAACCATCCATTTGTTTCAACAAATCAAGTAGTCTGACCTGCTATGATACCCGGATACTTCAAAGAAGGCCATCTATCATGTTTCATATGCTTTAATATCTTTAATTCCTTATCACGTTTTACAGTAAAATTTGAAACTCCCAATGAAAACATTTTACTTTATAGTTATGCATGATATAATGTTTGAAATTCCCAATGGATATAATGTTTCCTTTTTTTTTTCTGGGTCTGTTGTTCATGGCTTTTGCTCTGTTTTGGTTTTGTTCCTTTCAATCTTTTTATGGGCATTTGATGATGAATCAACAGTTGCACATGCATATAACCCGGCAACTCTGAAGTACTGGAGTGGACACTATCTTCATCTTTCTTGTAAGATTTTTTTCATGAGCTCTTTTTTAACTCGAGTTTTGTTGGTTAAAAGTGAAATAAGGTTAAGATTACTGGGAGATTTGGTTTCTTAAATGATTTGTTAATGTAGGCATCTACATTTCAGGAAGAGATCAAAGAAATGGAAGGACAATCAAAAGAAGAATATATTGAAGACAAGGTACATATGACTACTACTTTTGTACCTAGAAGTTGTTAGTTTTATGGACTCAATCCAGTAGGTGATATAATAAATTGATTAATTTCTTTATTTATCAATATATTCATGCTATCATTCATGAGATGAATGGTGTTTTATTATATATTTGCACATAACCAATACGAATGACATGATAGTCCATGAGAGGAACTGGAGTCTATAAGTATATTAGATGTAACACATGTGTATGGATGAGATCCACATACGGGAGACATGTGTAGCAAATCTTATGTTGGAATTTGAGATGCCTTGAGAAGTCTTATGAAGCATTGAAGTGTTTAGTATCTCAAGTATCATCTTGTGTTGGAATTATTGTCAACACAATGTCACAAGTGTGGTGTTGATAGTGGTGTGTTTGATAGAGCTTCAAGAGAAAACAGAGCTGAACAGTACAGGAAAGCAGATTTCCATCAGTCAACCGCAAGTTCTACCGGTAGAAGTGGCTGAAATTCTAGCAGAGGTTTGGACATGAGAATTTCATCTGTTAAACTGGTAGTTCTACCGTAGAACACTCGGGAAACCAGAATTGCGCAGAATAGAAGTTTTGCACGAAAAATTCAGAAAACTTATTATTTCGTTAGGACTCTTCCTAAACGAATTCTAGCCTAATTTGAACACTCTTTAGGATTACCATAACCTATATAAAGGCTTGCTAAGTTCGTTTTCACAAGTAGAGAAGAAGAGAGAACAAAAGAGGGTTTTGGAGAGAGAGTGATTGGAGAAGGAGTTGTTGCTGTGTTTTGCTGTGTTGCACGTTTCTACAACAAGTGTGGACGAGAATTTGCTCATGAAGATGGTGATTCATCCATAGATAAGTGTCTCTCTTTTTATGCTTTAAATTTCAATTTGTAAGGGATTGAGAGAGAGAGATTGTAGAGGGGAAGGGCTGTAGAAAAGTTCTCTACTTTAATTCTGTAGAACATCAAGTTGGTGCTTGGTGTTAAGGGGTTTGGTGATCCTATCTGTTGGTGCAGATAAATTGTAAAGGGAGTAGGTGCTTCCTAGATAGTTGGTGCTATTTGAAACTTAAGGGTTGGTGCTCTTTATCGTTGGTGCGACTAAATAGATTCAGACCTGTTCCGGATCGGTGTTCGGACAATCTTTGAACCGTGACGTAGCCTTTTGGTGAACCACGTTAAATCTGGTGTCCTTGTGTGATTTGATTTGCTTTTGTTGTTAAATTGGACCTGTTTTTAAGGGATCACTGATTCACCCCCCCTCTCAGTGATCGCGATATCTAACATCTCTATACTTAAATATCTTCACAACCAGTGATGAGACTAGACATCTCATCTAACAAGTTGCAGTACTCTGATCACTAGAGATGGTGTGATTTGTCTCGATCATTCATGAAGGAGATGAGAAGATCAAAGCAAAATTGCAACTCATCGCTCTCAATTCGAGTCTCTTCGCATGGAGGAAGCGAGAATGTTGACTCATATATCAACGAGTGAATGAAGTCACGAATGACATTCGTGGACTAGGGGAGGAGATTAAAGAACCAGTCATCGTCAAAAGGTTCTAAGATCTCTTCTTCCCCGGTTTGATTCAAAAGTCTCAGCCATAGAAGAAGCCAAGGATCTGAATGAATTTACCATGGATGAGTTGCATGTTCACTCACTGCCTATGAGATGCGCATAGGTAAGACGTCTTCATCTGATAGAGAAGCGGCCTTCAAGTTCAGAAAAGGGGAAAAGAGACTGCTGGTCATGATGCTGATACTGATGATGAGCTTGAGGCTCAATTAGTTAGAAAGCTGAAGAAAGGAAGCAATGGAAAGTACAAAGGGAGCTACCCTTTAAATGCTTCAATTGTGGCGGTGTTGGGCACTTTGCTGCGAAGTGTCCGCTGAAAAAAACAATGATGATGACTCTTATGTTGATAAGAGTAAATGGAAGAAAAATTTCAGAAAGAGGGGCAAAGCAAAAGCTTCATCAGTCAATATAATGACAGCTCGTCTGAAACTTCAGATGATGAATCAGCCGAGGCAACTGAAGCTCTCTTCATGGTTACTGTTGAAGAAGAAGATGAGCAAGAGCCGGAAGTGGAAGAGGAGGCTGAGGTCAATCTTGAAGAAGAACTCATTGCCGCACTTGAGGAGCTTAGCATGGAACGAAAAACAAGTAAGAAAAATCTGAAACTTCTTCATGAATCGAAAGTTCAGTTATTGCTTTGAAAACTCAAGTTGAAGAATATAAAAGAATGGTAGAAGTCCTAGAAATACAAATCAGTATCAAAACTGAGGAAGTGGTGAAACTTGAGAATGAATCCATGGAGCAAGGACTGAAAATATACAAATGAATCAAAGCTCAAGGAATTCCAAGCAATCAATGGAACATTGAAGCTAAATGAAATACTGAAAGTTCAAAGGCCTTCTCACTTCAAATTTGGTATAGGATTTGAGAATGGAGAATCCTCTAAGATTACACCTCCTGAAAAGACAAAACCTGTGAAGCCCACCCAGCCTAGAAAAGAGTCCATTCATGTGAAGAAAGGAAATGAAGTCTAACCAGCCACAAAAAGATTCAAATTTTATGGTTACTGTTATCATTGCAATAGATATGGACATAAAAGGGCTGAATGCAATTCTATGTTAGAAACAGCCCATTTGGACTAGGAACCCTTTTTCAATCCTAAACAGCCACAAAATTGAGTGCTATAAGTGTCATAATTATGGACACTTGACTAGGGATTTTAGGTTGCCTATTGCTAACCAATTTCAGGTTGAAAAGAAACCTAGTTAGTTAAGGCATGGAGGGCAAAGAAAGGAAGATAATACCAAGGAATCTCTCATTGTGCAAATGGAATTCAATGGCACAAAAGAAGGCAGCACCATGGGTCCTTGATAGTGGCTGTTCAAGCATATGACAGGTGATAAGGAAAATTCGTCAAATTACAGCACTATGAAGGCGATCAGTGAAGTTTGGTAATAAGATGGTGCCAAATCTGCGGAAAAGGTGTTGTTCAGCTAAAGGCAAACAAGATCAGATCAGACGAGGTCTTATATGTGTCTGGACTGAGACACACTTGCTTAGTGTGAGCCAGATCTGTGACAAAGGCCATGAAGTTGTCTTCACTAAGAATGGTTTGCTATCAAGAAGTGTAGCACAGCAAAACAGTGGCTACTGGATCTAGGACTGCTGGAAATCTCTATACATTGTTAGATGGAGCTGAAAAGACTTGCTTGATGAGTCCGACAGAGGAAAGTTGGTTGTGGCAGAAATGCTTTGGGCATCTAACTTTGATAACATCAAAGATTTGCAATTCAAAGGCTGTCAGAGGTATGTCTAACATTAAAAGCCTTCCAACCCCATTTGCGATTCTTGCCAAAAGGGAAGCAAACGAGGGTATGTTCAAGTCAAAGGAGCATCATTTAAAGAAACCTCTTGAGCTAGTGCACACTGATCTCTGTGGACCGATGTAACTCAAAGCACCAATGGAGATATATTTTATGTTATGCATTGATGATTATACTCGTATGACATGGGTATTGTTCTTAAGCATAAACATCAAGCACTTGATCGTTTTAAAAAGTGTTTAAAGCACAGGTTGAAAATATCTTGGAAAACGTATCAAGATTTAAGGTCTGATCGAGGCGGTGAATTCACATCTGAAGAGTTCACTAACTATTGTGAGCACCATGGCATTCAAAGACAATTTCAGCCCCTAGAAACTCCACAGCAAAATGGAGTTGTGGAACGGAAAAATCACACCGTGCAAAGATGGCTCGTACAATCTAACTGAGAGCAAGCTAGTTGACAATACTAGAAGGAGGCAATCCATACGGCTGTATCATTCAGAATCGATGCTTGATCAGGCCACATGAAGACAAAACTCCTTATGAGCTATGGTTTGGGAGAAAAGCAACAGTCAAGCACTTCAGAGTCTTCGGTAGCAAGTGTTACATCAAGCGTCTTGAACAAAATCCGGGCAAATTTGATGAAAGAGCTGATGAAGGTATATTTTCTTGGTTACTCCTCCTCTAGTAAGGCTTACAGAGTCTTAACAAAAGGACCAGAAAATCATAGAAAGTGCCGATGTTAGAATTGATGAAAACCGTGAATCAAAGAATGTAACTCATTATGACAGTCCTTTATGAGGACTCGAGTGAGATTGATGATGAAGCGGCTGAACCTAATGATTCTGAGAATCAAAGGATGACTCAGAGGATGCTACACCTAAAAAGAAAGCACTTGGGTAGAGCAACACCCTAAGGATCAAATCATTGGAGATCCTGAGGCCGGTGTTAAAATAAGACAAAGTGTAGTTAACAGTTACTCACTTGTGTCCACCATTGAACCCAAGACTGTGGCTGAAGCTAGTCTCGATGAAAGTTGGTTGAAAGCTATGCATGAGGATTGGAGCAAATTGAAAGAACTCCACATGGAACTAGTTTCTAGACCTACCGATAAGAATTGTTATTGTACTAGATGGGTCTCTTCGGAATAAGCTGAATGAAGATGGTCAGTCATACGAAACAAAGCAAGGTTAGTTTGTAAAGGCTATGCTCATGTTGAAGGCATAGATTTTGAGAGACCTTTGCACCGGTGGCTCGTCTGGAAGCCATTCGTATTTTCTTGCATTGCTACATACAAAACCTTCAAGGTATTTCAGATGGATGTAAAGTCAGCCTTCTTGAATGGATTACTTGAAGAACATGTCTACATTGAGCAACCTGATGGTTTCTCATTAGCAAAATTCAGACCTAGTGTGCAAGTTGAAAAAGGCTCTTTATGGGCTGAACCAAGCGCCAAGGGCGTGGTATGCAAGGCTAGACCTCTATCTCCGCAAGATCGGCTTTGGAAAAGGACTGGTTGATAGCAATCTTTATGTCAAAACAGAGTTGAGCAAACAGCTGGTTGTCATTGTTTATGTCGATGACATAATCTTGGTGGCAATGATGAGGAAATGTGTAGGAATTTTGCTGAAGAGATGAAGAAAGAATTTGAGATGTCAATGCTTGGAGAACTAAAGTTCTTCCTTGGTTTACAAGTTAGCAGCTGAAACATGGTATCTTCATATCCAGATGAAATACATCAAGGAAATGCTGAAGCGTTTTAACATGGAAGACAGCAAGCCAGTGAGCACACCAATGACAACGAACACAAAGCTAAGCAAAGATGATAAGGGTTCGTCCGTTGATCACACCACTTATCGTTCTATGATAGGAGCTTGCTTTATTTGACTGCTACAAACCGAATCTTCTGCAAGCAGTATGTATGGTGGCTCGATTTCAAGCATCACCAACTGAGACGCACCTTACAGCAGTAAAAATGATATTTCGATATCTGAAAGGTACCATGGAGCTTGGCATTTGGTATCCTAAAGGCAAATCCTTCACTCTTGTTGCATACTCTGACGCCGATTGGGCTGGATGTATAAATGATCGCAAGAGTACAAGCGGTGGTGCATTCTATCTTGGTGAAAGGTGGCATGGCAAGTAAGAAATAAGATTCAGTATCCCTTTCTACAGCGGAAGCGGAATATATTGCCGCGGCAACTTGTTGTAAGCAAGTGTTATGGATGCGGCAAATGCTCTCTGATCTAGGAGTTCCGACAACGGATCCTACGCCGATCCTCTGTGACAACACAAGTGCAATTCACATCTCTAAGAATCCTGTTCAGCATTCTAGAACGAAGCATGTTGCAAGCCGCTATCCACTTTCTCAAGGAAAAGGTTGCAGACGGTGAGGTAAAGTTGGAATATGTTCCAACTACTGAGCAAGTTGCTGATATCTTCACAAAACCTCTGCCAAAGGAAGTCTTCGAGTATCTCCGGAAAAATTAGGAGTTACTCACTCTCCTAATCCTTAGGAGTTTGCTTGAAAGGGAGAGCAATGTATTCCTTGAATATCCTATTCGCTCCTTGGTTGGTCCCTTTGGACTTGTTGTCAAGGGGGAAAAGCTATGCTAGGAGAAGTTATGCGAAGAAGTTATGCTATGATAGCTTGGGGGAGATTGGTATCAAAATGTGAATGTGAAGATCTTGATTTTGTTGGTTTATGGTTCTGAAGAAGCTTCATGAAGGTCAACTGGTTGAAAGTGTTCCAAGTGTTGCCAACAATTCCAAAAGGGGAGATTGTTGGAATTTGAGATGCCTTGAGAAGTCTTATAAAGCATTGAAGTGTTTAGTATCTCAAGTATCATCTTGTGTTGGAATTATTGTCAACACAATGTCACAAGTGTGGTGTTGATAGTGTGGTGTTGATAGAGCTTCAAAGAGAAAACAGAGCTGAAACAGTACAGGAAAGCAGATTTCCATCAGTCAACCGCAAGTTCTACCGGTAGAAGTGGCTGAAATTCTAGCAGAGGTTTGGACATGAGAATTTCATCTGTTAAACTGGTAGTTCTACCGGTAGAACACTCGGGAAACCAGAATTGCGCAGAATAGAAGTTTTACACGAAAATTCAGGAAACTTATGTATTTCGTTTAGGACTCTTCCTAAACGAATTCTAGCCTAATTTGAACACTCTTTAGGGTTACCATAACCTATATAAAGGCTTGCTAAGTTCGTTTTCACAAGTAGAGAAGAGAAGAGAGAACAAAAGAGAGGGTTTTGGAGAGAAGAGTGATTGGAGAAGGAGTTGCTGCTGTGTGTTGCTGTGTTGCACGTTTCTACAGCAAGTGTGGACGAGAATGTGCTCATGAAGATGGTGATTCGTCCATAGATAAGTGTCTCTTTTTTTATGCTTTAAATTTCAATTTGTAAGGGATTGAGAGAGAGAGATTGTAGAGGGGAAGGGCTGTAGAAAAGTTCTCTACTTTAATTCTGTAGAACATCAAGTTGGTGCTTGGTGTTAAGGGGTTTGGTGATCCTATCTGTTGGTGCAGATAAATTGTAAAGGGAGTAGGTGCTTCCTAGATAGTTGGTGCTATCTGAAACTTAAGGGTTGGTGCTCTTTGTCGTTGGTGCGACTAAATAGATTCAGACCTGTTTCCGGATCGGTGTTCAGACAGTCTTTGAACCGTGGACGTAGCCTTTTGGTGAACCACGTTAAATCTGGTGTCCTTGTGTGATTTGATTTGCTTTTGTTGTTAAATTGGACCTGTTTTTAAGGGATCACTGATTCACCCCCCCTCTCAATGATCGCGATATCTAACATCTTATACTTAAATATCTTCACAACCAGTGATGAGACTAGACATCTCATCTAACAAGGTTGCAGTACTCTGATCACTATGAGATGGTGTGATTTGTCTCGATCATCAGAATGGAAGATTCTAGATCATAGTGCTGGTACATTGGATGTATTAAAGGACCAAAAGAAGCACCTGATGAACACTGTCTTTACTTTAAGGTTTGCTCTCATAATTCCCTAGCAATAGGCTCTCAATCCTGAGATATTAATGAACTCAAGTTTTTGTCTATTCATTTGCTTTGAGTCACCAATGGGTGAGGCCAACTGTAGGTCAACACCTCGGTGATTTGGGTACGTGGTAGTAGAGTTGTGGGAACATTCAATGGTCAAGATGGAATCTATCTCTAATATCCCCTTGTGCCAATTAATGGATTTATAATTGGTAAGTGCGCACCCATTCCGATTAAGAGTTAATTGGAAAGGTACCTATGATCATTATAATTAATTAGGTCTCAAGGATAATAACATATGGATCTAGTTTGGAAGACAGGTCCAATTGATCCATGGATATTGATAGAGGGGCCTACTTGTGGTAATGTGGAAGTTTAGGGTCTTCTATGTAATATTCCTAAGACTAGAGTTCAATTGCATTTATATAGTGGACTTATTTGTAATTAACTGTAGGCCCGGATTGCATATGAGATGTGGGGTCGCGAGTCCCAATTGGAGCCAGCTTTCTAAGGAATCCCTAGTGGTCCCCACGCTAGCCCAATTATTAAGATACTAATTCTAGTTCAACTCTAAAAGGAAAGTAACTATTTCTATTTAAAGTGAGACTTCTAATAGTGGTAATAGTAAACTTACTAATTTTAGTAGAAGTGAGACTTCTATTTTAATTAGAAAGGAATTAGAAAAATCACTAATCATATTTGAAGTGAGACTTCTAATTGTGATTTAGTAAGTTGCCAATTCTTAATTGAAGTGAGGCTTCTATTTTAATTGGTAAAGAAGAGAAACTTACTAATTCTTATGGAAGTGAGACTTCTAATAGAAATTAGTAAGTAGGGCTTGCAAAGGCTATAAAAGAAGAAGAGGATGTGTTGCGCATCTGATGCTATTTTTCCATCATTGGAATTCATGCCCAGGGGTCTTCAAGTCCAAGAGTTGGATGTCCCACACCTTTGTGTAAGAGTTGCACATGGTCTTTCTCCTCTCCCTCTTCTAGTTCTCTTTCTAGTTCCTCTCTAGAGTTCCTAGTAGTTTTCTCTTGGAGATCCCACCATCTGCTTGAGAAAAAGAGAATCTGATACGGGTGATAGCGTGGAAGATCAAGAGGTCTTGGAGATTCCTATTTGATTAGTGAAAGCATTTCATCATCAAAGAAAAATGCAAATTCTCCATTAGAGCACAACCGAGCTCCAAAGGTATAATCTACTTCCTTGCATGTTGTAGATTTATTTGTAACTTATTAGTTGCTATTTCTATCTTCTAGATAGATTGTCTTACTGATCATGATGGCTGAGATTGAGGACATGGATCCTGAATTGGGTTTTAGAACCTTTTGGATAATTGATCCCTGCATCAAGTGGGTCAAAAGTTTTTGAAACCTATCCTAGAGGCCCACCCTATTTCCAACAGAAGTATGTAGGATCCTAAAGCCCCTAGGTGGTCTTCGACGCCATGAAGTATAGGGGCCCAGGGGGATCCAGCACAAGTGTTTTTTTTGTTTTGTTTTGTTTTGTTTTGTTTTGTTTTGTTTTTGCTGTAATTGTTACACAACCCCTAGAGACTAAATTCATTGACTAAATTCATCATGTCTCCTGTTACAGGGCCTGAAGTCTATTATCGCTAAATGATACCAAGGTGCTTGCTAGAACCATCAATATAACTTATCCAATTCTTTTCTCGACTGTTTGGATGTTGTTTGGATGATTACCAAGAGATGATGACTAAAAAGAAGGTGAAGGCCCTTCGATGAAGCTGTAGAGTTAAGATGGTGGTGATGGTTTTAAAGGCATCTACTACCACGGTTGTTTAGCATCAAATTGGGTGAAAAGGTCTCATATAGGGTGTTGATTGTTCAAAAAGCCATCTTATTTTAGAACCTCAAGTACTAGCTAGAATTTGTTGTGTTTGCTTGGACTGAATTGCTAGCTGAATTATAGGTGCCAATATGTTTTGGATGTTCTTATTTTTTGCTTGTGAAGTTATTTTTCACTCATGTGTTATATATGTTTCCTTTCTTTTTTCTTAATTCAATTGATCTTGGTTTACTGTTCATAGTCTTCCATGGCAGGATTTAAAAGCTACCACAAAGAAGCAAAAATACGATAAAATATGTGAGAAGAAGTTGACAACTTCTATAGAAGTATGTTTTCTGATTTTATAAATGCATTCTTAAAATGTACTTTTGATGGAGTTGGTTACTAATTGCACTATTCTTTTAATAAGGTTTTATGCAAGTCCCAACCAGATGAGTTCATCCATATTTGGAGGTGTGGTGAAACCAAGACCCTATTTTCAGGGAGAACCTACTTGGGGGTAGCCACATTTCAATTGACATTTCATTGAGGTAACATTTCCCTGCTTTTATTCATTTCCTTACTGTTATATTGTTGTGTAATGTCTATCTATTGACTCATTCAAAGTAAGGACCTGCTTGGCTGGATTACCCCTTTTGGCTTGTAGATTTCTTCAAATTCAGCTTGTAGAATGCATCCATCAAACTCAGGATGGGACAGCTATAAAGGATTTTGTATACCCATCCATAATGAATTCTCAGGCATACCTTGCAAATAGAGAGGCCTTAATTGAAGGTTGCATTTGGTTTTTATAATGAGGAGAAGCCTTAAATATTACCTTCCAAGCATTTTCAGATTAATCTGCATTAGCTTAGACAATTTTGCACCAGTTAATGTTACCTGGGAAACCATTTCTTTGTGATCACTGGGCATATTAATCTGATAGTGGTTTATCGCATATGGTCTTTATTTATTTGTATTTGATCCCCTAGAAGAAGAAACATCTGCAATGAATCAGGAAGTTGTTGGGAACTTGGGATAGTTACTTAGTATAATTATATTTTTTACATGAAGCTCTAAAAGAAGTGAGAAGTTGAAAAGTAAAATGTTAAACTCTTAAATTTATTTCCATGAGTTCTTGTTATATTTTGTTACATTTTTGCTATTTTCAGATGCTCTTCAATGTAAAAGTTTCTGTATGAATCAAAGGACTCTCATTTGATTAGATGATGGACTTCAGTTTGATTGGTGGCCTGTAAGTGGATGGGTTGGCCAACAGATTCTTATTCAATGACAAATGATCCTTCGATCATAGAGGTATCCCACGAACTACCTGGAACCACATAAAGGAGGCCCACCGTACCTTTGTTGGCCAAACTTAAAATTTTGTCAAGTTAGTTGAGCGTTGTATATTTCCTTTACCATTAAAAGGGTTCTGCTCCCATTTCCAAAGAATTTTCTTGATAGACCTTCTCTCTTGGAGAATTTTAAATATTAAATAAGAAGTGTGACTTGGCCTGATTTATGATTAAACTCAGTAGACTTTTTGAGAATTCCAGCTTTTCCAATCAAATATATTCATATCTTCAGTTTTTATACAAAATTCATGTGTGCATCATGGAATATGTTGATGAAATGACTTTATTAATCTTTTTCTACATGTAAAGTTTTGCAGGATTTGAAATATGCTGATTCTCATGTGTGGGTAAAGCTTAATGGCACTTCTGCTACCATAGGAATAACAGACCATGCTCAGGTATTAAATTGTTGTTCATCAAGACATCAACTATACATAGTGCTGCACAGAGGGTATTAAAAAAACTTGTTTGTTTTAATGGCTCTTGGCTAAAATCGTATCCTGTTGCAACCCAATTAAGCATAATGGATAAGCATGCTATCTGTCTGCTGCTTTTTTTTTTTCTGCCTCTATCAACTTTTTAAGCTGGCTTGAAAGACATGAGATGCAACAGTGGATGTTTGGTTTCTCCACATTTGATCCCCTTAAATCAATATGCCCTGCATCATGCCATCATCTAATATATAATTAAAGAAAAAGAAAAAAGAGATGAAAAAAAGCGAAATCCACTGTGTTGCTGCTCCTACTCGAAAAGCCATATCAAGAAATTTGGGCACGAAAGCACAGAGTCCACTCCCTTCCACCAGGGTTTGGACTCTAAACTTACCTGTTAATGGTTTAGTAGTCTAATTTGTTCACACTTACTTTTCAAGTTTTTTTTGGAAGTCCGACACTTTTGGTTATCCAATATACATTCAGGTCCCACCTGTTATATGTGTTGATCTTCTTTGTCATTTTACTGTATAGTTCTTCATGCATGAGATAGGAAGCATATATATATATATATTAGATAGGCTTCTCTTGCAAAGTATTGATCGATGAAGTGATTTATACCTTGTAGGTCCATTTTTCATTGTAGAACTAATCGGGGAAGCAGCGGTACACGGAGGCATCATATGCTACATAATACATATCCATACTTTTGGTTTTTTTGTTTATATATAGTTAAACTTTTTGTACATCCCATGGAAGACAATGTAGATACTATATTTCCATAGAGATTTGTCTAGTCAAGCTTTATGTTAATTATTAGTTATTATCATTTTGTATGTACAGTGCAAAGTTTTATTGGTGTACAGTGTACTGCAGGTTTATTTTATGGTACTGCAGCAATGCAAATTCTTTTGATAAAAAAATACATATATTATATTGGTTACAGAACAAACGATATAATACAATTTCCCAGAAAACCGATATAACAAAGCCCTTTATAACCGATATTATAAATAATTTTTATATCGGTTTCACTCTTTTTTATATCGGTTTTACAGTAATGTATGCCATAATTTCAGGTTCAAAACACATCAGTTCTCCAAAAACCGATATTATAAATATTTTTTATATCGGTTTCACTTTTTTTTATATCGGTTTTACACTAATATGTGTTATAATTTCAGGTTCAAAAGACATCAATTGTCCAAAAACCGATATGAAATAAGACACATATTATATAGGTTATAGTTGTTTATTATATCGGGGGTACTTATATCGGCTTGAAGTTTACTGAAAAACCGATATAATAGGTCTTTTATATCGATTTTTAGCCGATATAAAAACCCTTTTTTTAGTAGCGGTGGTTTTTCAGCCCGCCTACTTAACTTTTTATTGGATATAGGACATCCTCTTAGTCTTTATCCTCTAAAAATCTGATGTTTAAGCCGAGCCAAGCAAATCAAGAGCATCCTTTGTTCTTATCTGAAGGATGATGGCTGATGGACCGCGCTTCTGCCTGGTCCTATCGAGGTCGGCGGACGTGGGAGTCCGTTGGGTCCGACCCTTTCGTAACCGGGGGGCAAAGGCGTGCATCAACATTTCTTTTGTGTGGGTGTGCCAGATTTTCTATTTTACTTGGAATTGCAAGTGGTGATCCGGAGATCAACCTTCGCAATTAAAAAGGAAATCAACTTCTTTCAAGTTTTCCATTGCACATATATTTAAGAAAAGAGACATTTTCTTGATTTGCCGTGAAAGGCGATTTTTTTGGCATTTATAGCCGATCTTGGCGTTTATAGCCGATTTACAACCCTTATCAATAATGAAAGACAAGAGTTGTGATTTTTGTCTCTTTTAAAAAAATACAAACTACAATGAACAACAAGAAAAGGAGGATCTAACTTCTCAGGAGATTGTGGGGATCCGTTCAGATTGACGGTCGCAAGCCATATGTGGACTTCGCCATCATCCATGCAGATGAGAACAGAGGATGCTATTGATTCGCTTGGCTTGGCTATAACCCAGGTTTTTAGAGAACAAAGACCAAAAGGAGGTCCTATGTCCAATAAAAAGCCGAGTAGACGGGCTGAAAAGCCACGTCTAAGCCATTTGGAGGCAGAAAGAAGGCAAGGACCTTAGGGGGGTACCCCCAAGGGACTTTTGTCACCTTGTAGCGGTGGTCGGTGTAGAACTTCCGCAAGTTTTCTCTCTTTTCCTTCTCTGAATTTCTGTGCTTTGTCTGTCTCCCCTCTTCTTGGAGAGCTTTTAGGTAGCCATTTAGGAGGGTTTATGAGCCTTAATTGTCATAAAGCTACATAAAGGGAGGAGTTACAAGATTCAATTCTTTATTTTGTAACTCCTTTTTCTTGGCTTCTGATTGGCCGGAGGAGATTAGGGCATTTAATCGCCTTTAATCCATGATGGGAGGAGTTTCATGGGTTAACGCCATGAATCTCTTGACTTGTAACTCCCGGATGCTTGCTTCTGATTGGTCCGTCCAAAGAAATGGATTAATGACTGTAATAAAGCTAGTCAATTAATCGCATTAAGTGGTCGCTGAGCAGTTGAAGAGTCGCGGGCCATGCCGCGTCTTTTGGGATTCTTCTGGCGATGATCATCGATGGATCTTCATGTAGATCGACATCGGATGACCATGTAACTTCAGGTGTTGGTTGCCAACAGCGGGTCGGTGCCATCTGTCCTGTTGATTTCTCGATCGGTCGGGTAGGAAGCACACTTTTTTTGGTTGACCGGGTGGCGATCAATGTTGTTTTCGATACTCTTGATGATTAACCCATGTTTTTGACGGATGTCAGAGGATTTGGTGTCTCAAAAGTATGAATTTTGGAAAATACTGTTGGGACTGGTGTATGCCCTAAAGCCCACTAGCTGCACTCTCATCTTTTGTTACTGGATATTTACTGGTTATTTAATGGAACGACTCTTTTCTGCTTAAACATGTATATATATGTTTGGTTGTGTATGGCCCATTGTTTCTAGTAAATGAATTAGGTGTGTAGTGTCTACACACAGATAGGTCTAATTCATGGACACTAGAAACAACATATTTGTTCATAACTGAGAGATGGAGCTGGGCACTTCATCTTGGTATAAGTTATAGTGAGAGACTCTCCTGCATTCAGGGTGACTTACCTAAGTCGTGGGAGGTCTTTCCCGGATTTATCTCATTAGTGCATATGCAATCATTGAACAGGACCATGGTAGGTGTGATCTCTAAAATACTATCACTGAGAGAGATCAAGTCACCTCATGCTACTGAGTGACCAGTGCTCTTAATCTTGAGCATTTGTGGATAAACGAAGTCAAGTTCTTGTGCTTTAATTCACTATGGTGAGATTCTTTTCATGGGTCAACAGCTCTGTGTTTTGGGTACTCGGACTTGATCAGTTGGGGACATGCAGATGCAATAAAGAATCTATGCCATCTAATGATGGAATGATCGTCCCCTTAGAATTATCCGATTAATCATCAAAATCTAAGATCTTAGTATATGGATGTTCCATATGGATATTGAACTTGTGGGTCGCTCCCGGACCAAGAGAATGATATCCGGATGATGATTATGTTAAGGATATGAAGTTCTAAGGTTTAGATGTAATCGGGAAGGTTGATAGTACATGTGATAACCTGACTCGATTATGGATGTTACATAGAGGGGCATTCAGGTCATTACACTTAGTAGGTCGAGACAATGTCATTTTATGACGAGCTTATTATATTATATATTTATCCTTGGAGTTCAACCATAACTCTTTAGTGGAATGAGTTAAGGTTAAAATGGTCTTTATGTTGCTATGGGTTTAGCATGGACATTTTGGTCATTTTGGGAGCCAATGGCAAATATGTCTTTTGGTCCCTTTTCTAGTCACTTTTCAAGATTGGCATGGTTTCCTAAAATGTTTAGATGACATTTGGATGAATTATTTTAGTGAAAAATAATTTTGAGTTTAAATTCAAATAGGCCTTTGATGGCATACATGAATTTAATTCTAGATAAATTGTTTGTGGGCCATGGTGTGCATTAGTATGTGGGACGTCCATAATGGATTTCCATGGGTAAGGTTTCCAACTTTTAGGTCTCTCTACTTGGAAGGTTGGACTCCTTTTTGGATTAGTATTCCCATAAGAAACTTTCCTTTTTGAATTAGAAACTTAAATTAGTAAGTGTTGTTCAACTAGGATTACTAATTCCAAAGTTTATGGGAAGTTCCTTAGTTTCCTTTTCTAATTGTATTGTTTCTAAAAGGAAATTAATCTTTAGATTATACTTTCCTTTTAGGACATCTATGAGAATTAGAAGAGATAAGCTTTTAGGAAAGGTTTGCATAGTTTCTATAAAAGGAGAGTGCTCTCCCCCTTTGGACGTCCATAACAAAGAGAAGCACAAGTCCACACGTCCGGCCTTGGCTTCTTCTTCTTCATTGAGGAGAGATTGAGATCTGAGATTTTTCCTTAGAAAAATAGTTCTCAATTCCTAGATTAAGATCCCACCATCTTAGCCAATCAGATTTGGAAGTGAGATAGAGAAGAAGATCAAAGGCAATACTACTGCAGAAAATTCCAGCAATTTATTTGCTAGTTGCAAGTCTGAGTTCGGGCCTTTGGATCTATTTTTCCAGAGATTTGAAGTCTACAAATCTTCAAGGTAATAGTCTTCTTCATTCTCCTTTAATTATACACTTGTTGGTCATGAATTCATGGAGTTCTTTTGCGTTCACTATGGCTGATTTATGCTCCCAAATCAGATTTTTTAAAAATCTGTCATGTTACAAATTAGCCATGAATGTCTTCCGCTAGTAGCATTCAGATCTGAATCGCAGTTTCTTTAAGTAGTATCAGAGCCACTCCATGTGAAATCATGATCCCATGTTGTGTATAATTAATCCTAGATTGATTATGGGCATGGTGGCGCCCTATTAAAGTTATGTTTAGATGCATGTTGTGTACAAGTTTCATTAACAATGCTGGAATTTATTTTCCAGATTTGTTTAATGATGTACATAGTGTGTTTGCATGCACTAACCTCTTGTTTGGCAGCCATATATTGCAATCCTTGATGGTTCGCATGATTGTTATGTGGATTTGGATGTTTTTTAATAGTTGGAAAGTGTAGCGATTGCGCGTTTAGCAATCATAGGAAGTTGTAATTCTTTCTTTACTTTTATTCCAACTAGTCTTGATGTAAGCTTTCTTGAAAAGCATATGTATCTGCAATGTAAATTTGGGGTTTTGTTTTTTATGGGTTTGCTTGTATAAATTTAATTTATTGGAACAAGCAAGAAGAAGAAATTTTCAAGCAAGAAAGGTTGCATGTAACCGGATTCCTTAGTGGTGGAGGAGACAAGACTTCTTGGTGAAAGATGAGATCTATTCTGGATGTCCTAGTTCGATAAGGATTAGAAGTCCAAAGAGCAGGGAGCTATCAAGGAATTGCATACTTTTATTTGCTCTTATATATGGAATGCATGGATGAATGCTTTATATAATTGCTATAATTGTCACCTAGAAACATGGCCACAATTAGGTTCTAAAATCGGCATCTTTTTATATTAGATTGTTTTTTAGTTTGGCAAATTTTTTAAACGGAACTTAGATCAGCACCTTCTATTTGTCTAAGATTTAAAATTGGATAGGGTTTAGTTTATCTTGGTACCCTTGGTTTCCAAAAGAGGCTAAACTAAAATCTAATTAGATGCTACCTATGGGTTTACATAACCCAAGTTAGGTCTTTGACTCTTTAAAGGGATTTGCTCATATGTTTTAAAGCAAAAGTTATTTATTTTTAAGATGACTCAAGTCATTGAGTCATAAATTTAATTAACTAAGTTTGCTAGATTTAAAAGAGCCTTTCAGTAAACAATGTAAAGGTCAAAAAGTATAAACCCTAGTGATAAATAATCAAGTGGGAGAGGGGTTTTTGAAAGACCCCACGGCCTTCCATTTTCGGTTCATGTTTATCTCATTAAGGTGTTAGTAGGAGCGGCCATCCCTTCGGTGGAGTTCTTTACTAAAGACCGATTTGATGGGTTAATGGGTGAACTAATATAAATATTCGTAATGAGGTGTTGGTAGGAGCGGCCATCCCTTCGGTGGAGTTCTTTACTAAAGATCACTTCTATAGAAGGTCAATGAAGTGTTGGTGGGAGCGGCCATCCCTTCGGTGGAGCTCTTTACTAAAGGTCACTTCTAGAATGGATAAAAGTCTCTACCCTTCGGAGGACTTAATCATAGACATTCTGGGAAAATTTCATAAGAGATGGTTATAACACTTGACATAAGACGGTAATGACCTCTCCTTAGGAGTTAAGGGTTATTTGTCATATGAGGCCAAACCATCAGTGACTGGACTAACCACTAGGATAGGTGTATCCAGATAGTGATAATCCAAATAAGTATGCCTTAATTCAACTTGACTGTAGGCTCGGCCATCCCTTCGATGGAGGGTCTGTGAGAAGGTTGAAACACTGATACATTATGATTGGGGTTAAATAATGTAAAAAGTTGTGTGCTTTGTCTTTCCTTTTATAACAAGCACCATATGCATATTACATATATACTGCATGTCTAATTATAAACCGTTTCATATCCAGAGAGAGATGGGTAAAGATTCTTTTAGTCCGCTGATGTGCATTCTTCGTGAGAACAAACTGACTGGACCTAACTACGTAGATTGGAAGAGAAATCTTGACATAGTACTCACTGCTGAGGAGTAACAAGTAATGTCTTGTTGGAAACCTGTCCTGATATTGATGCTAATTCTACTGATGACCTGTTAGAGGCTGAGAGGAAATGGAAGAAAGCGAATAGCATGGCTAAATGCTACTTGTTCGCTTCCATGTCCACGTGTTCGCAAACACAGCACGAGCATATGGACACAGCCTATGAAATCATGATGTCCTTGTCTGAGATGTTCGCAGACAAGAGCAGGCCAGCTAGGCAAGCTGCTATGAGGACTATCATGAATACTAGGATGGCTGAGGGAACACCTGTCAGAGAGCATATGCTCAAGCTGATGGATTGTTTCAATGTAGCTGAGATTCTAGGGGCTGAGATTGATGCAGAGAGTCAAACTGACATGATTCTTGAAACTGTGCCGGACTCTTTCAATCAGTTCAAGCTCAATTTCAATATGAGCAAGATGGACATGACTCTACCTGAGTAATGAAAGAACTCCAGGCGGCAGAGGCCATCATGAAGCCCAAAGCCCAAGCTCATTTTTCCCAGTCTTCCTCTAAACTAAACCCGAAAGGGGAAGAAGTTCAAAAAGAAGCAGAAATAAGGGAAAAAGGGCAGAAAAAGGACAACACTGTTAATAAAGAAGGACAAGGGTATAGATGGAAAGCCCAAAGGGAAATGCTTCAGTGTGGCCTCAAAGGTCATTGGAAGAAAGATTGTCCCAAGTTCCTGGCCTCAGTTAAGAAAAGGCACATCTTTTTCATACTACATTGAAACTTGTCTAGTGGTTGATTCTATTGACTCATGGATAGTAGACTCAGGAGCCACTAATCATATCTGCAATTCATTGCAGGGGTTTCACGATAATGCAGAGGATTGAGAAAGGAGAGTTTGCCTTTAGAGTCGGAACTGGAGCTAAAGTTTGGGCAGTTGCAGTAGGAGTTGTTACCTTACATTTTCCATGTAATAGGATATTAGTTTTAAATAGTGTTTTCTATGTTCCGGACATGAGGAAGAATTTAATTTCAGTTTCCAGACTCATTGAATTTAATTATTCAGTTTCTTTCCATTCTGGTATTGATATCAGTAGAGATGGAAATATTATATGTTCCGGTAGAATACATGACAACTTATTTTATATATATCCTATCGCACCCACACTACATAATGTACAACAAGAAAACTCAACTTCCCTTAAGAGGAAGGTATCTTCAATCAATGACACATATCTTTGGCACTTACGTTTGGGTCACATTAACTAAAAACGGATTCAGAGGTTGGTAGAAGATGGGCCTTTGAGCTCATTAGATTTCGAACCCTTTCCTCAGTGCGAATCTTGTCTCAAGGGAAAGATTACCAAAAGGTCATTCTCTGGAAAGGGACTAAGGTCAAAGGAGTTGTTAGAATTGATTCACACTGATGTGTGTGGTCCTATGAACAAACCGGCTCGAGGAGGGTATGAGTATTACATCACCTTCACCGATGATTACTCTAGGTATGGATATGTATACTTAATGCGACGCAAGTTGAGGCGTTTGATAAGTTCAAGCAATTCAAGGCTGAGGCGGAGCTACAACTAGGGAAACATATCAAAGTCCTTTGATCTGAGGTGGCGAGTACCTCCTGGGTGAGTTCAAAGAGTACCTCACACAACATGGGATTTGTCTCAGTTGTCTGCACCGGGTACAACCCAGCAAAATGGTGTAGCGGAGAGAAGAAACCGTACCCTTCTTGATATGGTAAGGTCCATGATGAGTCATGCAACCCTACCTATATCTTTTTGGGGATATGCCCTAGAAGCAGCAGCATACATTTTAAATCTGGTACCTTCTAAATCAGTACCTAGGACACCGCAAGAAATGTGGACACGTCGAAAACCTAGTTTAAGACATCCACATTTGGGGTTGTCCAGCCTATGTACTGAATGATAAAGCTACCAAGCTGGAACCCAGATCAGAAATGTGCTACTTCATTGGGTATCCTAAGGGAACGAGAGGTGGCATCTTTTATCATCCAAAGGAGCAAAAAGTGCTCATCAGCACTCATGCTAGGTACTTGGAGGATGATTATATGATGCACCAAGAGCTTAGTTGTAAAGAAACCC
>WHSA01000158.1:0-38965 GCA_012931725.1 Litsea cubeba | reverse complement strand
AAATCAACTAATGTCCCATCGGGGCCTGTGCGTAAGAACGAGCAGTCATGCTGGGGTGTCGAACCATGGGCTCCACCTCTTAAATGGTCACTCCACGCAAGACATGTGATACCTGCTCGACATGAGTGTATATACCATGTGGGTCATCAATCCATCTGTCTGGCCCCAATAAGGACTCAATCAAGGATGCTCAGGGCGCCAGCATTGCGCTGCAAGTAATCGATGTTTGCACTAGGTTGTGCATCTCAAAGATGTGGACGAAAACTTGATTGGAGGTTAGGATTTTGAAGCAGCCTCCATGAAACTCGTGCGTACCAACCCATGTATTGTGGTTCGCAATCAGAAGGATGTCGAACAGCAATACTAATAGAGCGGTAGGATGCTGTGATAAGTGGACTCAAATTAGATCTATCCACTAACTCTCTAAACCTGTCTCTCGCATTCAATTGCCAGTGTGGTATTTTCTGTCCATGGCTCAAACACTCAACGGGGCCCGTTCCTGAATTCCAAAAAATGTTACATTATTGAATCATGTAACCAATACATTGAGCTTTATGTAAAATAAAGATAAAAATGAAAAAAATACATGCCTGCGAATGCCAAATATATGCAGCTATGTGTGTGTTGAAACTTGGCAGCAAAGAACGATCTTCTGGCCCCGTAGTTATTTCGTGTTCAACAGCAGCTTCTTCTTCAACTTTTTCAACACTCCTTCTTCTTCATTGCCTTCTTTATTACCTTCTTGTGCTTCTTCTACAACCTCCTCAGTTATTCGACGGCGCCTCCTGTTGGAAGCTGTCGGTCTTACTCTGGAACTGCTTGGTCTATCCATTTCTGAAACATTAGAAAATGAGTGATTTTTTAAAAAAATAAAAAATTTTCAACATGTACTGTTCGGCACTGTGTGTTCGAACAAGTCCAGAATGTTCGGCATGTAATAGCCGAACAAGTCCAGAATGTTTGACATGTAATAGCTGAACAAATCCAAACTATTCGGACATTATCTGCCGAACATTCCAAATATGTTCGGCTGTAAATGTCCGAACATTCTGAGAATGTCCGAACTTTCAGGACCGAACATATCGTGATTATAAAAAAAAAATTTGAACAACTGCAACCAGTGCAAAAAAAATCGATTTTGAGCGACTCATACCACTGAATATGTACCTTTGAACATATTTTTATGCAAGATAGTTGCTACATTAACCTATTTGAAAAAATAGCACAATGAGAATGGTGAAGAAGGAAGGTGACTTACCTTTGACTAAAATGGAAGTTTTTGTGACAAAAGAGGTCTTCCTTATTCTTTATGTGCTTCTATCCTTTCACTTAGCTAATCGTCCATAAAAAATGTAAGTCTAAATGAGTAGTGGAATAGCCTTCTCCGGTGACAATATGAATAGAAAAAGGGGAGAAACGTTTGAAGAAGATGTGTGGGAAGAGAAGAGAGGAGTTGTAAATAAAAGGGGCAGTTTGGGTATATTGATGGGTGCAGAGAGAAAAATTTGTAAATAATCATATTTTATACATCGATGTGGAAAGAAATGCGGCCAACAGAACTCCCCTTGAGATATATAGTAATAAAATAGAGCCATGTGAATGTGAATGTGAATGGGAGTGAAGTATAGTATGTATGTCCCACTCCCACACGCCCTACATGAGGCCTATACTTGCCCTTGCCCTTCACCACATGTTTGGGATGGTTGTTGGCATTTTTGGTTAATCATTAATTGAGTTCGATCATTGGAAAAGTTTAAAAGGGTGTTTGTTAATTTACTTTTACAATGAAGTGAAGTAAATAATCAAATCAGTCCATAAAAAGAGAAGTAGCGGAGTCAAACTCAAAAGTAACAGGGATAATGAGAGTAAGGTTGGCCATATGCCCAAAAATTGCCTAAATACATAATTTCTATACAACAGGTCATACAAAAATGGATGTTACGAAAGTGACAACTTTACCATTAATCTTGCGATTTTACCCTTAATCTTGCGATATCTTGTGGTTATAAGATATCGCAAATTTCCTTAAAATATCACATGTGGTTGTAGCCATATGTTGTTACGAAAAAAATTCCATAACAAACAATCAAAACAGTTTGGCAACTCTACTAATAGAGTCAAGTGAAGTAAAGTTTATTTTGAAGAAAAAATAAAATATAAGTGGGTTATGATGGCATTTTTGTTTTTGGTTGTTTGTTATGAAATCTTTTTTACTTTTTGTATGAGAAAGTGGAGTTTTTTTTATTATTTTTGTGGATAATTAAAGGTGGTTGCATTTTTACTTTTTTTGAAAAAGATGTAGAGAGTTTTGAATTTAAGTGTTTTTGATGTGGCATCTTGTCTAAAAAATGGAGGCTTTACTTGACTTTTACTATGTTAGTAAAGTGCTAAACTTGTTAAGGAAGAATTTTGAAAAATGATATAAAGATATTTTTATTTTTTCTCAAAAAAAAAACCCGAGGACTTGATCGAAAGAAACGTGAAAAAATTAATACTTTTTTAAATATTCAAATCCTCATGTATTTTAAAAAAAAATCAACCAAAATTTTTATTATGCACATCAGTGCACATCCGTCCATGGGACCCTTGTTGGACCCTTCTTAAAAAAGATGAAAATGCCCTCCATTTCTTCTCTTTCCTCTCCCTCTCCTTGCTCGACAACCCACCTCCATCCTCTCATCCTCCCTCCTTCTCTCTGCCTCTCCTTCTCCCTCCCTGTATCTCTCCCTCTCCTTCTCCATCCTCCCTCCCTCTCCTTTTCCTTCTTCTCTGGCCGCCCAACTCTACCCCCTCTCCATCTCTCCCAGTCCTTCTCCATATCCCTCCCTCTCCGAGCGCCCACCTCCGCGCTCTCTCTCTTGGGTGTCAATCTTAAAAACCACATGAGTTTCCCATAATACAAAGGGGTTTTCCAAAATCCCATACCCCCTAATACAAAGGGGTTTTCCAAAATCCCATGCCCCCATAAAAATAAAAAAAGTCATATTGTAACCATACATTAATAGCATAAAAAATGATACGATTCATCAATACCATATGGTAATGTAAAAATAAATAAAATAAAATGATATTCTTCTTCTCATGCCTAAGGCGAAGTCTCGACTTGCAAATACCAAGTAAGATCAGCCTAATTAGTACATGTCCAATAAGAGATACCTTCTGTGGGGGGACCACTTAAAACTATAAAAAGTAGAAAATTGGGATCAATGCATCCTTTTCTTTTCACAAATGACATGTTACAATACTCACTGTTGAACCTCGAGGGGTAGCTCAGTTGGCCTATGACCACGGTTTATTTATGAAGGTTGAAGGTTCGAAACTGCACTATTACATAGGGGCCACGTGATATTTATCCGACTCTCTTTGGGCCCATAAGGATTAGTCTGGCCCAAACGACATGCCACCCTTAGTTATAAAAATAAATAAAAAATTGAATGAAAATTCAAAAAATATATAGTCAAAAGAACATTAAACTTTCACTCTCACAAATTTGCAAAAAAAGCCCCTCTATTTTTCTTGTTTTTTTTTAAAGGAAGCAGTTGATGGGCCTTTGTGTGACCTGGCATTTCTTACACGTAACACTCTCCCATTGGTTGGAACAGTAAACCCTTATTTCGTCCAAACAAGGGATCCAGACTCAATTGGCAAAGGCAGCATGAGCCATTAACACACTATAAGGTTTGTTTTTTAGGAAAATTTTAAAAACAGGGCTCAAGTTTTTCTCAAATTTCAATTCGAAGAAGAAACGGAGCACATTTCAAAATTAGACTTAAGTTTTCCATTTTCATTACAAATCAGGACAACCCGCAAGATATGAGTCTTCCAGGGACTTTTTTTTTCTATTTTCTAAAAATACCAGAAATGCCCTTGGCCCTTCTCTACAATCACGGATCGATGATCCCTCTTAGTTCGACACCTTCCTTTCCCTCAATCGTCGTCTCTGTCTGCCCTAAAAAGAAATTACCATGCGCCAGCCCTCCGACAATCCTTCTCAAAACTCTCTACACTAATTACTGCACATAACCCATCTTCACAAGCAACTTCTCACAAACATCTCTTGTCTCTGTTTCTCTTCAAGCCCAAGTCCATCACAGCAGTCCCACGGACAAAGAACTCACAGAACACCGTTGTTCCATTCGCCTCAAGCCTAAAAAAGACAATCGAACCCAACTTCATCTTTTCCATCTCTTTCTTTCCAATCGAAACAATCACCTTCATCTATCTTCAAAGCCCATAATTCATTCAGCTCTGAATCATCACAGCATAACCTTCAACCACATATCACCATCGGAACCATTCTCAAACCTCCCTGTAACTTTTCATCTCTCACCACCCACCTGTTAGGGCCCCAACTTTTCATCATAGCAATCATTTTCAATAAACTACAACAACTTCCTTTGTACGTTTAAAAACGACGACGGCCAACTTTTCCATCACTGTAAAAATTAAGATTTCATATGGGTCCCACTGATGGATGAAATCATTTGATTTCTGGTTTCTATCTTCTTGGCTTTTTTTTTTTCTCATTTGTGGATGTAGATCAATCAGTGGATTCCACATGTTAAATCAATTTCAAGGGCGGGTCCCACGATCAAAACCCAACTGCTTCTTTAATGGTAACACTAACGAGAACCACCTTGAGGCAGGATTCTGGCCTGAGGTCCTCCTTTTTTAGGACTAGTAAATGAGTTGGGCTAGATGGGGGCCCAGCTAATGGTCTTGTTAACTCTGGTGGAGGGTTGGGCCATATCTGACAGTCAAGCTGGTGGACTGGATTTGTGCTACGATTTGTTTATGGAAGAGTTTGGGCTAGGCCAGTCGTAGAAATATGTTAGAAATTTTAAGGTGATCAAATTAAGATGAATTGGACGTAAGGGGCCCCATGTCTACATTTGTTTATGGGTTGGTTGTCTACTTGTAGGAAATTATTATTGATTGTACTTTCAGAGTGAAAAGGGTGAAAATGCGAACCGGTGATGTCCCTCGTTTGCCTTTCTGAATCTGAAATCCAGTTTATGGTACTTCTGTGTACGAAAAATGTGAAGCCTCAAGATATCTTGACATTGTTGAAGACGCGGAATCCGGACAACGTGTCTACCATTAAGACCATATACAATGATATCTGGTGCCTGCTTTCCGTTATTTTAGATAGAGAAAGAGAAAACTATCAAAAAGGCCTTGTCATGGATTGGGTTTTGGGTCTAATATCAGCCCCATCAAGATAGTTTTAACCCTTAATTTAAAAGTCAATATGGTACATTTCCACAAAAGGATATTATCGAAAAGATATATTATAGAGAAAACTATCAAAAAATGACCCCAATACAACTAGTGATATTAGGATGTTAACCCCAATAATCCACATGTATCAAAGAAACTAGATGGTAAAGTGGTGATTAATAATTCAAGATGATGGGTTTTAATTAGACTGTGAGAAACATTCAGTAGAAGTCTTTACAAAAAAAGAAAAACTAATTTATTAAATACTCTATAGCACATTTTATAGCACTTATAGCACTTAAAAATTCAAAAGTTGAAAAAAATTCAAAAAAGGAGAAAACCTGTGAGGATATACACCCTGAATAAAGACATACTGCCGTTACTATTAAAACATAGATAGATGAAATCTTCGTTGTCTCCACACTTACACTCAAACTTGAAATGCAAGAAATTATTAGCTATATACATTGGGGTTCCATTTGTTTTCAGTCTCTTAGACATGCCATGCACGTAATATATACTTAAATAATATTTATGTCTAAGGAAAGTGTGCACTCTCCTAATCTCACTAGAAGAGAGTGACACCACAAATTACAAATAAAAAAAAAACAATTTCTAAAAGTAAGAATAAAAAAAAAAGTGAACTGTTTTAATAAGCTAGCCCCGGTGGCCCACCTTAAATACCAAATTAGGTGCCACGTCAATGGTGATGCCGAGGGCTAATTGGTAGATTTTGACATTTGAAAAGGCACCTTATGTCATTTCAGTGTAGGACAGGTACTCATTCAATATCCAAAATAATGATGTGACAGTGGTGATGCATTTATCGCACATATAACTTTGGTGGGGCTTGGATGCTGGGGCCGTACACCCTCATTTTAGAGTGGTGCGTTTAGTAGATAGAGTGGGTGCATTTATACCCACCCATTTTAAAATTACCGACGGCTCGATTTCTAAATGCACCCACTCTAGTTTATAAATAAACCCACTTTACATCCTTGTTGATTGGATATGTGCTGTACTTGCACTACCGGTCAATTCACATTTACGGCGTTCGCACCATAACAAAGGAAATGATCAATTCAGACCGCTGTTTCGGACATTTTTGGGATGAAGTTCCATTTTGCCCCTGAAGAAGGCAAATATGTCCCTTTTGCCCTTCCTCTCCTTTGCTTTCTTTGCTTTCTGTAGCGTCATCTATATGGCCTTCGACGACACGTACAACTGAATAAGCACGTGCTCCACCTCCTGACACGGGTGGTGCGGCCTGATGCCGAACGTCTGCAGCACGATCGACTTCTTCAGGAACTCCAACTCCAGTATCCCATCCCCAATTGCCAGCTCCTCCGGTTCGGACCCGAAATCATTACAAACAAATGAATAGCCAACTCGATGAATGTTTCAAACAAAGAACAATCCGATCGGGCCCCAGTTTTCACTGGTCAAGATGGAGAGGATATATCCTCGCCGTTGAATCGTCAAAAAACATCAAATGGGTGGGGCCCATTTAAGGCAGAATGGATGGTACCGATCACAAACGTTACAAACAGCTCCTGTTTCGGACCCGGAACGGTTACAAACAGGTGTATCAAGCTGGGCGGGCCCCACTTCTCCTCAAGATGGAGAGGAGACATCCTCGCCGTCAAATCGTCAAGAATATCAACTGGGGTGGGGCCCATTTAAGGCGGCACAGATGGAAACCGCTACAAACAGCTGCTCCTGTTTCGAGTCCGAAACCGTTACTTAGCGGGCCTCGCTTTCCTGGGAGACATCCACGCCATCAAATCGTCACAAACACAGGAAAGAAATGTGGGAAAAAAAGGGGGCCCATCTGAGCAATCTTAGCCGTCCGATCATGGCCCCATTTAGAAGATTCAACCCTTACCACGGTATGGAAGCAAGCCCCATAGTCGTGCGACGCCACGAAGACGTGGTCGGACCCGCCGCTCCGGTTCCAGAACGGCAACTCGGCGGCGATGAGATCTACGGTCGAGGCCAAAAGCGATGTATGGTGGGCCACCAAAATGGGCATGTCTTAGTCAATTACTAAAGTCTCAAAAATTTATGGGGCCTGCCTTGGATAACACTGGACCTGCCTTGGATAACACTAGACTGAACTGTCAGAGGGTGGCAGTCCATTTACCACCGAAATTGGCTTACTGCACAAGTAATCCGTTCTTAACAGGGAAATGCATGAAGTGGTGAGTTGATTGGAATGTGTACCATCTTCTATCACATCAAAATGGTGGTAGCATGGTCAGGTGACTCAAACGGTTCTTGCTCATGCTGTGGATCCCATCACGTCTTCTCTTTCGCTGATGACGCACGAAACCCGATGGGTGCATATATTAACACCCTTGCGAAAATGAACTCTGTTTCAGCATCCTGTCATGTCAGCCATATAGGGCCGTACACCCACCCTTCATAGTGTGGGTGCAAATAGCAACACCCTTCAAAATAAGGTGTTAATTTATACACACACTCTGCGGCCTTTAGTAGCATCCAAGTAAAAATGGGGTTGCTAAATACACCCAATCTACTTACTTGCCTAAGCTATTTATGATAGTTTCACCTGTGTGCTTTTTGTCTGACCATGTCTCCATGTCTCCCAGCACATCAAGCCTTCACATGGTCATGTCCCCATCAAATTTTTTTTATTTAATAAACAGAACCTGGGTTTGAAATCTGAAACCAAACCCAACCCAGGTCTTCTTCTTCACTATCGTTCTGGAACCAGAGAGCAGCGAGGAGCGCTGCTGCTTCTCCTTCGGCCACGGCACAGCGCGGTATCCTTCTCCTACGACTGCAGGCTGCAGCGGCAGCGACAAGCTCCTCCGGTAACCGCCTTTTTCTCCGGCAGTGGGTGGGCTAACGAGAAGCTCTTTTTACAGTGGGATTCTGCAGCGACAGAAACGCAGCTTCTTCAACTCCGGTGACATCGACCCAAAAGGCATACGAGGTCGTTCACCGGTGTGGGCTAAGATCCTTTACGAACTGGAAGAGCAAAACAAGACAGTGGAGCTTACTCGAAAGGGAGGCGTAATTGCATCCTTCGCTTCAAGTGCACTAGCGGTTTGAGGAACCAGCGCCCAATGAGCCTGTGTTTTTGCAAAGAGTATAAAAGAAGTGCCCTATAAGCCTATAAGGCAGTGTTGAGGTTGAGGTTGAGTTTTATCTGTCCCTTATGACGCTTGACGTCTCATTCAGGCTAGTATGCCTCCTCCATAGGGTGAGGGATTACTCAGACTTCCTGGTTGCACGAGCATCTTTGGCTCCTCCCGGGTAAGAGGTGCTGCTTAAGTGAGTTGAGATCATTGGGCCAAGCAGGCTCCCCATTCACCATCTCCCTTTTTATAGATTCGTCGGCTTACTAGAGATGAGGATTTATTCATCTAGTCAGTCCATCCCTTCTCTTCTCTTCTCTGCGATTAGTGCGGCCCACCGAGATCAAACGATCTCCCTCTGCACAATTCGTGGCCCTCTCGAAATCCAATTCAATGGATCTCCTCCGATGTTCTCCGATCGGCCCCAGCACTGCAACAACAAATCTGAGGCCGGACCTCTTGATCATCAACAACAACTCAAGTACGTACAAGTGGGTCATGGATGGGATGGGGGCTATTGCTTGATGCAACAGAAGGTTGATTGATGGGCCCACCAGGATCATACAATGCACCCCAAATCCAGATTGGAAGATCCAGCCGTTCAAGATTTGGTGGCCCACCTTTATAGTGTTGATGAGGAACACTGGGTTTTGTCCCTTCTCAACCATCGTCTCTTTGCATGTCATCAAATTGAACGGCTAGGGATCGTTCTTCAGAAGATGGCCCAGCCTTGATGATCCAATGCTGATCACTGATGAAATGGACCCCACCACAGATACAAAAAATCGAAAGATCCCACCCATCCAATTTCAGCCATTCTCTCCCCCAGTGGTGGGCCATGTTCATCCACCCATCCCCGAGTGGAGCCCCCATCGGACCAACGGCTCGGAAAAAGGTCAACGAGAGGTTTCTGGTTTTCCCGAAAACCCAAAAACACACCTCTCTGATGTTCATAGTTGGGTGTAATTACGAGACTGCCACTGTCTGAATGGCCTGTGATGAGGTGTTGTACTTGGCATCTGCTTTGATAGACCAGTAAATCCCATAGGCATAATATAGATTGGGTGCAACTAGTAAATAGACTGGGTGCATTTAGAATCCCCCTTCAAAATACGATGGCAGTGAGGCAGTCGGTTATTTCAGCAATTATACGGCGGTCCATTAACTGTGTCCATTAGCTGTCGTTTAACAAAAACGACTGTCTTTCTTAAGGTAGTAGTTTATACTATTAAACAACTGCCTATGGCAGTCGATTTTAAATTCCGACATAGTGATCGGGTTCTATGTGATTCATTCTCTTCATTCTATTTGGCTTGTGTATTGAGAATATTAGAAATGAAGTTTGAGGTTTTGGCATGTACAAGACAATCATCTCCATCTGTTATTATGAGCTATCCAGGCTTTTTCATATGGAGGGATGTAAACATGTTGGGTGCAGCTTGGGTCCCAGTGGACCAAACCGACTCAAAATTCATAAACTAAAGAACAACCCCTTCAGGGATTAGATGTCAAATCTGTAATAGATTATCAAAAAGTCTACATGGACTAACTCATAAAGTTAGTCCATGGACTAACCCCATGGTTCTCATTCAAATATTGGATGAGAACATCTAATATTTAGATGAGAACCATGGGGTTGGTCCATGGTTCTATCTATTAGTTAGTCCATGTAGCAGGACTCATAGATTATAGATGTTAAATCTGTAATGTTAAGGTCCCAAATAAGGCCATCGGTGTCGCGCATGGTTTTATTAGTGTGGTTGTGTAAAATTTTCAGCTGAATAAATGGAGGTCCATTGGCATCCCTAATCACTATAAATGGGCTGGAACGATCCAACCTTTCCTAGTTCAAGCTTGTCTTGAATACCAAACATAGCTGAATTCTGTAGCAGTTAATTGAGTTAAAGCAAAGGTAACTAGAAAATTATGCCAATCTAATTGAAACTTTAAGTTAATTTAACCATGCACAACAAGGTTAGGCTCTTGTAATTTTTAGACCTGGAAATTCTCCTGAGCAACACTTACATGCCATTAGAGGACTGAATTGTATACACCACTTTCAGCAGCCATTAGTAAGGTCAAGTAACAATTGAACAAGCTCGGCCTATTTACAACTTTTGATCAGAAGATCCCGACTACGAGCAACCTGCACTCCTTTGATAGTCTTGTCATCCCATGATCTGGCATTAGGCCTAATGTTACACTCATTGTTGGATTGAATTTAAAACGTATCTATGTGTTTAGATGTTAATCTTTTAAGGCGGTTAAATCATGGGCTAAGAAAATCCAGTGGGCCGATTTTTTTGGCTGTCCCTCATCCATAAAAAAAATATTCTATCTACCCTCATCCCATTGATAGACATGCATCTAAATGGCCCCATAAGCTAGATTGTATGGGAGCAAAATGCAGTATGCTCATAGGAGAATATTCTCCTTGTAACACCTTATTTATACATAATCTCTAATGACATGGGAATATGATTATGAACAAAAAAAGAACCTATTTATCTGTCTCAAACTGGGAGATAATATTGAGATGTTGTGAAGATTTAGGGTTCGAGATCTCTAGATTGGTTTACTCAATAAATCAGCCCACTAGTGTGTAAAAAATAATAATCCATGCGGCGGAAATAAAATCACAAGCACACACCACAAGGACACCAAATTTAAGGTGGAAAACCCTAACCGGGTGAAAAACCACCGATCAGAACTGGATCTAATCAAACACTATGAATCTCGCAATTACAAGAAACTCAGATTTCTTTCCTAGATATCCCCTATCTAAAGATTGAAGTTACCTTGTGTCGCATCACGCTTCAACGACATCACACCGTTGATTGCAACAGACTCAATCCAGCGCTTGACTCTTTAAATATTCTACGCAAGAAGATGATCTTCTACAAGGGATGCAGAAGAATCTGACTCTCTAAAGCACCTGGCAGCACAACTCTTCAAAAAATCTCTAGAGAATATTTCTCTCAATTAGATCACAAATTTAGAACTTAAGAGATGATCTTTCTTACTTTTGGGTTGTGGGAAACACCCAATTTATAGCCCCTAATTCGTGCAAGAGACTCCTAATAATATTCCACTTAGAAAAAGAGTCCATCTCAAATTTCTTCTTAGAGTCCGGATCCAACTAGGCTCTGCGCGCCACCCTTGCTATAGCAAGAAATAGTCTCGCTATAGCGAGACACCATTCTGCCTCCATACAAAATTATGTCTCCTCTTCAGCTGATTTTTGTTGACCTTTTGACACCTGTCTTCTATATTCTAACAATCTCCCCCTTTTGGAAATTCTTGGACAAATCTCCCTAATACAATATGATCTACAAAAAAAAAAAAAACCCAAAATACATTGAATTTTAAAAAAAAATCAGCAATGTAGATCTTGAATTGCCTTAGCTTGTAAAACTCCTCAGGGCTTCATTCTTCTCCTCCTGAATTTGTCCATAGTTGACAAACAAAAATCATCATGCAGCTTCTGTCAATCTGAATCCAGTAGCTCCGCCTCAATTTTGACTCCCCCTCATTATGATCTTCGTATCGGCATTGGGGGTAGGAGCTTGACCTCCTCGATCAGGGCGTTTTATAATTAGCCACCCACACTTGTGTAGTTTGAGCTTTCAGCACAGTGTGAGCAAACTCCTTAGGCAAATCAGATTTTTTAACCCAAATTTGAGCTGTCTTAGGTGGAGAAAAATTCTTCCGCCATTGCTTGGTCTTGGGTAGACTTTGCAGCTTCATGTAATGGGGACGAATGTGTCCTTTCTTTCTACAATGGTGACAAGTGGATGTGCGTGCAGCTCATGACAGATTCTTTTTCTTGAAACTACTCGACACATTATTTGAAAGTGCAGTATGTGGAGTAGCATGTGTAACACTTGAAATAAAAATTATTTTACCTTTAGCATTTGAAGTGGATGCACCATGATCATAACCGATACCGCTTTTGTCAAACTGAGACTTTTGACGGCACAAGATGTTTGTAAGAGTCTTCGAACCAGTGTTCATCTTGTTAAGTGAAGTTTGTTTTAGTTCTAGCTCAGACAGAGTGATCTTCAGTCTTCCTTGCAAATCTTCTTTTTCAGATTTAACAGCCTGCAACTCCGTCTTCATATTCTCAATCTCTCGTTCAGCCTTTTCAAGTTTTAGACTCTCAGTGTCAAATTTCAACCATGCAGTTTTTCTGACTTTCCAAGAGACGAATCTTTCCAATTGCTTGCTCTAAATCATTCTTTAATGCAAAATTTTCTTCTTGAGCAGCTTTTAACTTGATTGTGACCTTCTTACCATACTTGGTCATCCTCACGCAACCATTAAACGTGGAGTAATATTTTTCCTCCCAATCATGTTCTTGATCTGACACCCCATCTTTATTATCATCATCAAACATAGAAGTTCTTGCCAAGAATTGATTGAGTATCATTTTAGAAATCTCTTTAGATCAAACACAGCAAATTAGTGTAACCTGCTCTGATACCAATTGAAGATTTAGGGCTCGAGATCTTTAGAATGGTCTACTCAATAAATCAGCCCACTAGTATGTAAAAAATAATAATCTACGCAATAAAAATAAAATCACAAGCACATACCACAAGGACACCAAATTTAAGGTAGAAAACCCTAACCGGGTGAAAAATCACCAATCCGAACTGGATCTAATCAAACATTATGAATCTCGCAATTACAAGAAACTCGGGTTTCTTCCCTAGATATCTCCTATCTAAATACTGAAGTTACCTTGTGTCGCATCACGCTTCAACGACATCACACCGTTGATTGCAACAGACTCAATCCAGCGCTTGACTCCTCAAATCTTTTATGCAAGAAGATGATCTTCTACAAGGGATGCAGAAGAACCTGACTCTCTAGAGTACTTGGTAGCACAACTCTTAAAAAAATCTCTAGAGAATATTTCTCTCAATTAGATCACAAATTCAGAACTTGAGAGATGATATTTCTTACTTTTGGGTTGTGAGAAACACCCAATTTATAGCCCCTAATTCATGCAAGAGATTCCTAATAATATTCCATTTAGAAAAAGAGTCCATCTCAAATTTTTTCTTAGAGTTCGGATCCAACTAGGCTATATGCACCACCCTCGCTATAGCGAGAAAGAGTCTCGCTATAATGAGATACCATTCTGTCTCCATATAGAATTATGTCTCCTCTTCATCCGATTTTTGTTGACCTTTTGACACCTCTCTTCTATATTCTAACATGTTGTCATTTGCGGGTATAGTTATTATATTGACTACTATGATAGGGTGGCTAATTACAAGTATGATGAAGGATCGTGTGCTTTTTTTTTTTCCAGAGAAATGATGATTTAATTTAATCAAAGCCAAAGATAATACAAAAAGTTACAAAATAGGATAACATACAATTATTTCCGAGGGCTGTTCGAATACTATTCATTGATCCCAAGAGCTACGTCCCTTGTACTTAGGGGTGTTCAGGGATCCGAGTCAGGCCCAGCCTGACGTTATAAACACAAGCTCGTATCCAGCCCAAGCCCGATATGTGTCACCAGCCTCTAGGATGGGGTCCTTACAACGTGGCCCTAAATGTCAAGCCCAAGCACACCATCTAGGCTAGGGATGGCAATGAGTTGGGCTTTAATGGAACCCGTCTCGCCCCACCCCACTCCTATTAAGAGTGGGTTTGGTAGTGGTTTTCTTGATTTGAGACAGGTTTAGATTTTAGTGTCGTACCTATCCTGCCCCATATTTAAATAATATATATTTACTTCTTATTTTATTTTTATTTTTTTTGCTATCAGAGGGTTCCCAACCCTTTTAGCTGGATAGGCACAACTTCCGAGTTTGCACCCGGAGATTGTAGGATCGAAATTGCACTACCACAATAAGGCTATAGGAGAGTTTACCCAGCTTTCTTTGGCCGGATAAAACTTCTTATTAATAAATGTGATCGTACAGTCATGATGGTAATGGGTTGAATTAAACGGGTCAATATACCTATCCAGCCCAAGCCCCAATATAGGATTCTTACTTAGAATCCCCTTTCCAAGCAGTATTTTCTTTCTTTTCTTCCACATCCACAGACCACAGGGCATGGCGTTAATGGCCGCTTCCATTTCTCGCTCAAGAACGGCAATCGATGCAGTGAGAAAGGGTACTGTTACTTCTCCATTTTCTCTTTTTTCGGACCCAGTTCCAATTACTACTATCAATTCTTATTCTAATACTGCAAAGGTATTAAATTCTGACGACGCATTGAGCCTAACCCAGTTCTTAGATTTTGTGAAATCTAAATCTAAATCTAAATCTGAGAATTTGAAGCTTGATGATGCATTGGGTTGGTTCGATCGTATGGTTCTCATGAAACCCTTGCCCCCTGTTGATGTTTTCAATCATCTATTGGGGGCTATAAACAAAGTCAAACATCATTCCACGGTTGCTGCTCTCTATATGAGGATGAAGTCGACTGGTATTGCACCCAACCTAGTTACTCTGAACATTCTGCTCAACTGTTATTGCCGATTGAAGAGGGTCGATCTGGGGTTTGCCATTTTGGGAGATATCTTTAAACGGGGCATTGAGCCTAATGTGGTTACTTATGCTACCATCATAGATGGGCTCTGCAAGATTGGGAAGGTGGATGCTGCTCTTGAGCTGCTCAAGGCGATGGAGAAGGGAACATGTAGACCGAACAATGTTGTATATACGACCATCATAGACAGGCTATGCAAAGAGGGGTTGGTGAAAGAGACCGTACACCTCTTTACAGAAATGGTGGAGAAGGGGTGTGGACCTGACATAATTACATACAATACCATCATCAACGGGCTTTGCAAGACAGGAAATGTTACTCCTGCACTCGATTTCTTTAGAAAGATGGAGAGGGAAATATTTAGGCCTGATTCTTGCACATACAATACTATCATTGATGGTCTGTGCAGAGAAGGGCTTTTGGATGAGGCCCTAGCCCTCTTTTCAGAAATGGTTTCTAATAGTGTTTCACCGAATGTCGTCACTTATACCTCTTTAATTCAGGGATTCAGCAATATGGGTCGGTGGGAAGAAAGCACAAGATTATTCAATGAAATGATTAGTAGTGGTATATCTCCGAATGCCGTTACTATTAACATCATAATAGATGCACTTTGTAAAGAGGGTATGGTGGGAAAAGCACACGAATTATTTGACCTGATGATTCAAAGAGGCGAGGAGCTTGATGCAATTTTTTATAATACATTGATGGATGGTTATTGTTTGCAAGGGAAAATGGATGATGCAATGAAAGTCTTTAAGTCTATGGTGGCTGATGGCATTGAGCATGATGTGTACACCTACAGTATCTTGATTAATGGGTACTGCAAAAATAGGAGAATAGATGAAGCCATGAGGCTCTTCCAAGAGATGTGTCATAAGCAATTGGTACCTAATACTATTACATACACCACTCTTTTGGGCGGTTTGCTTGGTGCAGGCAGTGTTCAGGCAGCACTAACTCTAGTAAATGAGATGAAAGCTTTTGGCCCAAGTCCTGACCGAATTACATACATTACATTGTTGGATGGACTTTGCAAAAGAAATTATATTGCAGAGGCAATAAATGTATTTCAAGCTATGGTTAACTCTAACTTCCAACCATGTATCAAAATTTATAACATCCTCACTGATGGTTTATGCAAAGATGGGAAAATTGAAATGGCAAAAAAATTATTTGATGGCATCTCTGACAATGGTTTGGTGCCTGATGTGATTACATATACCGTAATGATCAATGGTCTGTGCAAAGAAGGTTTGATGGAGGAGGCTAATGAGCTATTCTGTCAAATGGAGGAAAATGGTTTGCTACCGAACACTTCCACATTCAATGCAGTTCTTCGTGGTTTTGTTAAAATTAATGAGATGCAAAAGGCAGTAGAGTTTCTCCATATGATGGCTAAGAGAGATCTTTCACCAGATGTAGACACCATCTCTACTGTAGTTGACTTACTCTCGAAGGAAGGGCAATGTCTACAATTTATTGAATGTATTCCTACTTTTGTTCGAAAAGTCCACACGTAATGTGATGTAATTTGTGAAGTCAGTGCCTTCTCTTCATGCTTCTAATATATCGGGTCAAAAGCTCGGAAAGCAATTGCTCCTTGAACACCATGCCATGAGAAGGTAATTTTCTTCCTAAGACATGCACACTATGTTGGTTAAAAGTGTGATTTATAAAATAATTTGTCCAACAGAAATGATATGTTTATTTTTCTTTTTCTTGCAGAAGAAAATCTTACCATTTATTGACCATGGCATTTACCTGCAATCCATATGTAATGTATTCGATATGTCCATCCTTATTATGTGGAATTAATGTTGATCTTTTTTCTCACTGTTTTTCTCGCATAGAATCTTGTTGATAGGTGTTCAAAAAGAAAACTCTAAGGTTGTTTTAGTTGAATTGATTTATTAGTTGCTAATTTTGGAAGTCAAAGACAAAGTCCTAATGATGATGTCATTTTATAGTTATTTTTGTAACTGTTATCCTTTTTTTTTTCTTTTTATAATTTGGAATCTTCTTTCTAACACTCAGATCCTTTACGAATAAAAAAAGAAAACAAGAAAGAGTACTCTTGTTGGATGCTTGGATATGGATACTTGGCTTGCTCTGAATTCTCAAGCTTTCTCATGTACATCTCGACTAGATGCATGGCACGATAAAATTGGATGTCATCATTATAGTGTATTTTGATTATAATCAATTTGTGATCCTAATCTTGCTAATTAGATCCTTATCTAACTAATTAAAACCTCTTAATTGGGAGAAAACATAAGATACAAGCGTGGTCTACAGTGGGAGCAAAAAGTTTTATGCTCCTGTTTTTTTTCCTTTAAGAGTTCATAAAATTGTTAGCCATATGTTAATCTGCAACTCTATCATTTCACATGGTGATTTGTAGCTCTGTAATCCAGTGGCTTGTCACATAAATTTCCAAAACTTACTGTAAATTTTTGTTTTGATGTGTAAATTTCCAACTCTATCATATATGCTCATGGGGTAATACATTTTGTTTTGATATCTAATTTTTGTGTCCGTTCACTTTCTACTTACTGTAAGTTGCACCATCTTCCTAAGCCCTAAATACCGTGTACGCATGCTCACATTGTGACGTTGACAAAGTGGGATCGTGTCCTACCTCAGTTTCATTATGTCATAGTTTCTTGGGAGCTCGATAATGGATGTGGAAAACCTGGGTATGTATTTACACATTTGAAACGAGATCCTCGTAATATTAAAAAATACATAAATGCACCATTCAACCAAACCTATGCTCATTAGTTGTATTTACAATGCGGTATGAGAAACAAAAGAAACAAAATTTTGTGTATATTTTTAGCTGAAAGCGCTGGTTGTCAGACAAGTAATCGGCTACTTAGCATGAAGTATGCAAATGTGTTACTAGAGTTGCCATCCACTGGAGTTGTACTCTCTCTGCTAGAAGCATAGTCTGGTCTATATTGATTTCAGTTGGTGCAATGGTAAAAGTCTCGGGTGCCATGTGTGATAACGCAGGTTCGAGACCTGCGAGCAACCACTTTGTGCAAAATTGCCAAAGGTTAGGTTTGTCTCCAGTTTGGACCCTTCCAAGACCCTGCTTCAGTGGGACCGCACCCGGTGATGACCTTTTTATTTGGCAACTGAGGAAGATGCAAGAGAGCATTTATTTGTTATATAACTTGGTTTAGATCTTATATTGGAAGTGACATCATACTTTCATAAACTTCTTCTAGATCACAAGATGTAATGGGTGAAATTGTTGTTCTTCTCTTCCTTGCAAATTTCAATTAAATATCTAGATCATATCCTGCAATAAAATTATTGTTGCATTTCTCAAGATAACTTGATAAATCAAATCAAATTTAGATAAATATTTTTCTTGAATTTAATCAATAATATATAAGATTAATACTGAAGGATACTTTGAGATTTAGCCAGACTATTTGAAGATCTATATTGCAGAATCAACATTGTTGGAGTCAGAAGCACGGTAGTATGAGGCAATTTGGAAATGACGTCATCAATCAGCCAATGGTTTGGCGGATTCTTTAGCTAGACAAGGGTTCGATGGGTCTTTCGCTTAGGAAGTGTTTTGATGTAATTGGCTTGTAGGGTTGAAATCTTTTATACCCGTTGTTTTCTCCATTCTCCTTTGTACTTGATTCTCTTGTTAATAAAGTTATTTGTTATCTTAAAAAATAAAAAAAATATTAATAAATGGAGAAGATTGGCACAGAAACCCTGCATTAAAATTATGTTGATTTAGGCTGCACTGAATACCTGAGAGGTCCGGTTCTTGTTTACAACTCTCTAGTGAATGGAAGGCCTTGATTTAGGCTGCACTGAATACCTGAGAAGTCCTGTTCTTGTTTACAACTCTCTAGTGAATGAAAGGCCTTGGATTCTGATGTTATGCACCCATACAACTGTCTTTTGGCCCTGAGTACTGTGTCAAATTCAAATTCTAAATAGATTTATAGAAGAGCAAAGGAAGGAAAGAAAGAGCGATATAACAACAAGTTTCCGGAAAAGAAGATGATGGAATTAGAGAGGCCTCGTGGCTATCCTTGACAGCTCATCAAGGAGATTGAGTCTCTCACCTTAATTTCTCAAAGAAAGTAAAACACTGAACTCTCACACAAAACCTCTAAACTTACTTAGTAATAGCCTTACACCCCGTTTGTATGAATTAATTATTGCATTTATTTTGAATTTGTCATTTTGAGCTGAGAAATTTGTGTCCAATTCCCAAAATGGGTAGGTAATGCGTGCAGCCTTTAAGTTTTTAAAATGGTAACAAGTGAAGCCTTAAGTTAAATTGAATGCATTTTTGGCAAGAGGAATGCTCAAGCAATAAGGTGGGAGCTTTGCTAATGGGGTGACTTACAATTTCCTGAAAATGCAAACATTAGGGGCTGCTAAAGTTAGATGCACGATATTCATCCAGATATGTTAAATATGAAACTTACCATTTTTGGTATTTTCTTTTATGTTTGTCTTTTTCTTGTCTTTGTCTAATTTCTCCTATTTCCTTACTTCTAACAATAACTCACTAAACCTTGAAAACTACAGAGGACTCATTTCTGAGAAGAAAATTATACTATAAGAAGGTGTTATCCATCGTATTTCCTTTTTGTTCATTTCTTGTAGTTATGCTTTTAGCACAATTTTTTTTCTATTTGAGTGATTGTTTTCAAATTGAACAGGCTTAACTATTGTCTCTTAATTGTGATTCTAATTTCCATTGTTTTAGCTGAATTTGATTCTTTATTGAGAATGCAGTCAGTGCATCTGGATGCACCACATTTAATGTTTTTTTTTCTTTTTTTAAGTGGCCACTTTGATGATGCAAAATTAAATCACAGTGTTACTGCTACTGGTTGTTGAAGGAAACATTACTTCTACTGGTTTTGAAGGAATCAACACTGCATCATTTGATTCTTTGCACATTTTCATTCATTATTTCATTTCCCATTCTCTCTCACCAGCTACACATTTTTTGTCTAATTTTTCAGTAACTCTTCCCTGGATACATGAATCTTCTTTTATCACATGCAGATTTTACGATCCCATGATTGAGCTTGAGAAGACTGACCTCAGGACTTTAGTGAACTCTCAACTAATGTGTTCTGAGTGCCTACAGTAGTCCAAGGGCAATTTCTGTTGTAAATTCATCATCAGAGAAGTTACAAGGAGCAAGAGGGAGTTTACACTTTACAGAAGCTGTGTAAATATCAAATAAAGCGGACAAGATTTAGGATATTCTGAAGAAATGGCGGTATTAACAACATTGACCTCATCTTATTCTTTGTTTTAGACTTTTATTTTACTTTATTTAAAGTTCTATTGGCAGTGGACTTTCTGCCAAGATGTTCTACCTGTGATCTTCTTGGTACATGCCTTGGCAAATGCAAGAGGTATAGAAAATTGGGCATTGCTGAAGAGAGTGGGGATTCTTTCCTGCCAACCTAATAGATATAATAGGATGACTGGGGGTCTCTTGTGGCATCCCCAAGGTAAGTTCTAGACTGGGGCACATTGGTGTAAGCGCTTTTTTTGTGGAATGGCATGGAAAAAGAGGACATTTTTTTTTTTTTTTGGAAAAGTTCTTTGGATGTTTGGTTCAAAAGCCTTTTCAAGGAAACAGCATCAAAAGCAATTCGATTTTTCATGAATTGATAGAAAAGTGTTTCCTAGTGGAGGATGGGAGGATTAGGAAAAAAAAAAACAAAACAAAACAGTTCCGCAGAAAAGTGGAAGTCCAGAGACTTCCATTTATGATCATTTGGTGTAAGTATATTTCTACGAGGAAGAGTGCAAAAAAGCAGTTCAGTTTTCTGCTGTTTTCGCAGACACTACAAAAATATGCTTTGCCGCATTCATTTGCATGGAACTGATTTAATAGTAAATTCCATGAAATGTATTCCTATTACAGTATAAAAAATGGTGAAGAAGATTCACAAGTGACCATTTTCCACATAAAAAATTAGCAGGTTTCCGTGAAAAACCAGTTTACATGTGTTTGGTGTAGCATACATCCTCAGAAATGGAATTCTGCGGTGTCTTATTTTTTCAAAGGAGCCTCGGAACTTCGTCTCCCATGGTGTGTGTGTGTGTGTGTGTGTGTGTGTGTGGGGGGGGGGGGGGGGGGGGGGGGGGGGGGGGTCAGACTTCTGTTTTTGCAGAAAAATTCCGCTACTTTTCCAAATGTAATGTCTACCCCTTTCTCTATGGGAACCCTACTCAAGATCTAATGATGCAAGGTTCCTCTTTCAATCCTGATCATCATTCTCTTCTTCACCGGCAACAATCCAAATTAGCGACAAGCCTCAAGGCACATGTCATTGGTTAATTCCATTCAATCACTTCGTACCACCATAAAATTGATGGATCCTACGGATCGCGACTTGACCCCCAGTTGATGGAACACAGAACTTTTGAATCCTTACGGTTCAATCTGTCCCTATCAACATGAAATACGGGATACCATATTTCTATCCAATCAGAATAATACTTGCCATCGGATTGATTCTTTACACCATAAAAACCTGAGAAACATTATTCTAATGTACACTGATGTATTACTAAAAAAACAGATTCACTACTCCAGTTTGTGAAATTTGTATTCAATTCCTTTCTTTTATATTCTTATCATCTGAAATGGAGGATTTTTTATTTTTTATTTTTTTTTATTTTTTTATTTTTTTTTTTTGGGAAAAATAAATGGATTTGTATTGCATGATACATAGAGGTTTTGGTTAGTCTGGTTAGCAACCGAGTCAAGTAAAATTCATCTTGGAATGAGAATGGAACTTACCAGTGATGGATGGGTAGAGTTGGGGCATCATAGCCTGATTCAATTGTATTCTATTTGTGGGAAGATCAAGCTCACTTGTTTTATGTTTGATGAAATGCTTGAGAAATGTGTTTTCTCCTAGAATTCCATGTTTGTTGGGTATTTTAATGGTGGAGATTGGGAAGAGGCGGCCCTTAAAATCCGTGTATTTATAGGTATTTCCATCTGGTCCTAGTGATTATATTTTTCATCTTAGAAATAAAACACGCCTCAACTAGGTTTAATAAAAGCATTAGGACTGAAGTGCATACCCAAAGATACATGGGTTTTGAAGGGCAAGATTGGGATTGATTGGTGATCTAACTATGGATCAAAATTTATAGCATAGGAATTGTTAAATTTTGATAATGGAGAATGAGCGCATGATACTTCATAAATCAGTAACAAAGCAACATCTATGATAAGAATTTATAGATTCCATAGAATTGTTAAATTTTATGCCAGATAGGTATGTTATAGAAACATCTATGATGAGTAGTGGTGGTTGGTTTTTGGAATCCTAGCAATGGCTGGGTTTGCCTACCTTTTCATATGATAGCTTCAATGTTCATATGAGTGGTGGATTTTGATGAACTGTGAATGGTGATTTTCCAGAGAAGTTGTGACTGGTGATATGCAGGTGTAAATTGTTGTATGCGCAGGTTTTGATAGATGCAGATGTTGTTGATATACGTATGGTCATTTGCCAATTTATAATTTGGGGTCGTGTTCCTTGGATGGAATATTTTGATGATATCAAAATATGATCTTATTTGCATGCTCAAATGTTCCTTTAATTATTGACCTTAGATGTATATGTAGTAAACCAGAAATTGGGAATAATATCTTTTATCCATGTCACGTGGGTGCATCCAGATGAAATATCATAAAAATTCTATTTGATGATCCATGAAATTTTGAAACTAGTGAAATAGCAAAAAAGATAGTAAGGGCTTATCCAGATCTTCATAAAGTCGGGTAATTTTATTTTTATTTCTTTTATAACCCAGGATATCTCCCGCCCAGCCCAACCCATGAGCCTTTGGGACCTGAGCCCAAGGAGCACTCAATTCTGGACAGCCAAGAACTAATATCTAGGGGCACATGCACCGGGTAAAACTATGGGAGGTGGCCAACGAAGGTAGGTGTCGAACACAAGACCTCTCCGCTTCATGAGGCGAAGAGTCCTTGGCCATCTTAGCTACCACTTGTTGGTTCATAATGTCAGGTAATTTACACCGTGTAAATGATAGTTCCTATGAAAAAAAAATACCGTGGGAAGCTGCCAAAAAAAAAAAAAACATACTAATTATGAAAACTTGCAGGGAATTCTTTAATATTCTTCAGATAGGGTGGGGTTTTCAGGCCCCAGATCCTTCAACCTGGGTACGCCACTGAAGTTGAACGGTGAAGGTACGACTACGACTGGGAAAATGACCGAAATAAAAGAGGATTTTATCTCAATGAAGGCCAACTTGGGTGTTGTAAAAAAATTGAGGGAAAAGTCACTGAAAATTAACATTAAATGACCAATTTTCCTTAATTGAAAACTTAGTCCATATTTAGAAAGGTTTTGAAACTTGTGTCATTTTTTGAAATAGGCAAAACTTAATGTCTTATTTGTGATTCCACCCCCCCCCCCCCCCCCCCCCCCCCCCCCCCCAAAAAAAAAAAAAAAAAAAAAAAAAGAAAAAGAAAAAAGAAGAAAGGAGAGCATATTTGTCTACACTTAGGGCAATTAGTTCAATCCTTTGTTCGGATCCCTTGGGCTTTTACAATACCCTAGTGCCCATCTCCAAGCGTCGAAAATAAATACAATCCTAATTTTTACTTCAATCGGATTATAGGAGTTGTTTTGCATTTTGAATATTTGGGCACAACTTGAGTATCTAAGGTTGGTTCAAAATAGATCGGAAATGGAGAAACATAATTCGTGTAGCTGACTCTAACATAGTTGGGACAAGGCTTTGATAATGATAATGATGATGATGAACTTGAATATCTAAAGCCCAAGCCTCGGCTCAATCCAAATCTTAGTTTGATTTTCGAAACCTGAGCTCACATTGCATTTTCAAGTAAACTGACACAAGCGAGCTCGAAGTTATTTTTAAATTGCACCCTAAATGGGCAACTCTCAGACATGGTAGTTTGATTTTTTTTTGGGTATTTAAAAATAGTATGGAAAAGAATTTTGCATTTAGCTTATGCCTTACGGGTAAAAATGCCACGTTACTTATTATCTATAGAAAAAAAGTGGCTTGTGTTTGAGGCGGGTTGGGTATTGAATCTTTTCGGGTTCAGGATGGGTATGGGTTAAAATAAAAGCATTAGATTTTTGGAGGGTTTTGACGTATTAGTTCTCCTTAAATTTAATTTTTTCAATTTCTTGATCGAAACTCAGATAATGTCACCCAAGTCGCTTGATTCCGGTCAATATTTTTTTATAACTTTTTTGCCATAAATCCAATGATATCATGGAGAACAGTTTATGTCATGAAACCTAATAAATCCTATCATATCATGAGAGTGTCCCATCATGTAATGACTTTTATGCACATTTTAGGAAAAAAAATTCTAAATGGATAATATGGGTTTTGACGTATTGGTTCACCTTAAACTTTGTTTTCCCAACTTCATTACCCAAATTTAGATAATGATGTCACAAGAGTCATTTGACTCTGGTCAACATTATATTTTTAACTTTTTTGCACTATATCCCATTATATCATCGGATTTATTAATTTCTGTATCATATATTTTTTGCAACTAGTAAATAAATTTATTTTTTATATAAAATATTAAAAACCAATATATTTTTTTAAAAGTAAATACACATCTGTTCACAATTTCTCAAGTTTAATCATTTGGAGAAAGACAATTTTCCTAAGATATTATATAAAAGCCATGACATCATAGGATTTATTAATTTCTATGACATATATTGTTCCCATAATATCATCATAGGATTCAAAGCAAAAAAGTATTTATAAAATATTGATTATAGTCAAACAATTCTCTGACATCACCAATATGTTGGTCATAAGATTGGAACATCTAAATTTAGAAGGGATTAATATTTAAAACTCAAGTTGGTCAGTCGGGAAATTCTATATGCACCACCATTTTTTATGAATACACCCACTTTTAAGTTTTTTTTTAATTACTAAATTGCCCTCCAGTGAAATGACGAACTAGCCCTTTACCATCAACCTCCTCCTCTCCTCTTCCTTTCGTTCTTTCACAGTGGGGGAGCCGTTGTCATCTCCTATTCCTCCTCTTTTTATTCTTCATTCTCCCTTTCATCCATTGTTTCGTAACCGTTCCCTCGCACTCATTCATGCCCGTTTATGTTCATCTCTTTCCTCATCATCTTCTTCAACCATTTAAAAGTATCCTTAAGTCTCGTAAGAATCTTCAACCCTTGAAAGTACTCATCTCCCCGGGGCACATTGTCTACTGAAAGCAGGCATTTTCAACATGGACAAGCAACTGTCAATCTACCAAGAGGAGGTATATTCTCCAAGTCCGTTTCCAGATCGTTAATTATTTTGTTTCCGCGATATGCTCGGTATTCCAGAACCGTGCAAAATCACACTGCACGGCACATTTTAACTGTGCAATAGTATTTTGCACGGTCACAATAAACCGTGCAAAATAAACTTGCACGGTAATATTAAACCGTGCAAAAAAATAATGTACAGCTATAATTTGCCGTGCAGTGTGATTTTGCACGGTCCTACAGGACCGTGCACTAATAAACTAATAATTTTGGGATCATATTTTCAGGAGATTGATTCAACTGGTGCAAGTCAGTGTTCTCTTGATTTTACTAATGTCTTCACCACTGAAACGATATTCAGAAGCCGAGATGATCTAATCCAATGGACACGGGATGTCGGAAAGAAACATGGCTTGGTGATTGTAATCAAAACTTCGGATGCTGGTGGAGATGGCAGGAAACCGAGAATAGTTTTATCATGTGAGAGAAGTGGTAGTTACAGGGCTTCATCGAAGATATACGAAAAGAAGAATCCTAACAAGGCAACTGGAACGAAGAAGTGTAATTGCCCATTTGCTTTGAAGGGTCGAAAGTTGCCTAGTGACGATGATTGGATGTTAGTAGTGGTTTGTGGGATACACAATCATCCAAACGCACAACATCTCGAAGGGCACTCGTTCGCTGGGAGGCTTTCTACGGAAGAGATTAATGTTTTGATTGATATGTCTAAGAGTCTGGTGAAGCCAAGGAACATCCTTCGAACACTGCAGGAGAGGAATGTGCACAACACCACTACGATGAAGAGTATCTACAATGCTCGTCAGAAGTTTAGGGTGACAGAGATGGCCGGTCGATCACAGATGCAGCAACTTATGATGCATTTGGAGAAGAACAAATACATTGAGTATCACACTAGCAATGATGATACAGATGCAATCTTAGACTTATTCTGGGCACATCCGTCATCTATTCAGCTATTACGTGCATTTCCAGAAGTTTTGATAATGGATTCCACGTACAAGACCAATAGATATCGACTTCCATTGCTTGAGATTGTTGGTGTTACATCTACCCAATTGACGTTCTCCGTTGCTTTTGTTTACCTTCATTCAGAGAGGGAGGTCAATTATAGATGGGCAATGGAGAGGCTTAAGGATGTAATGGATGGATGCATTATGCCACGTGTGATTGTCACAGATAGAGATTTAGCGCTCATGAATGCAATCAAAGTTGTATATCCGAATGCAGCAAACTTATTATGCAGGTGGCATATATCTAGGAACATCTTGGCAAACTGTAAGAAGTTCTTTGAGACCAACGACAGATGGGATGCTTTTATCTCTTGTTGGAACATGTTGGTACTCTCTCCAACTGAAAGTGACTATATTCAACTTCTAAGTGCTTTGGAACGGAATTTTTGTGGGTATCCACATGCTGTTGATTATGTGAAGAACTCGTGGTTGAATAAGCATAAGGAACAATTCGTGTCTGTTTGGACGGATCAGAATATGCATTTTGGCAACTGCACCACTAACAGGGCTGAGAGTGCACACGCAAAATTAAAGAGACATCTTGGTACATCGAGCTGTAGTTTTGATTCGTCCTGGCAGGTTATCCATTCCCTGCTTCAGTTGTTATTTACTGAAATAAAGGCTTCTTTTGAAAAGAGTTTGAACATCGTGCAACATAAATTCAAACCGGCACTATTCCGTGAACTGAGAGGATTTGTATCAAGGAGTGCTTTGGATATAGTATTAAATGAGTCGGTAAGAGCTGCTGATATTGGTTCGGATTTGAATGCATGTGGGTGCGTTGTACGACGGACCCATGGTCTACCATGTGCACATGAAATTGGAGAATGTATAAGAGAAGGGTCTCATATACCACTAACATGTGTACATCAATTTTGGCGGAAGCTCAATTTAGATCCCACTAAGGTGAACAAAGCCCCTGAGTTGACCACAACTTCTGAGTTCGACTTGATCGATAAGAAATTTCGGGGAAGTGATGAGGCTGGAAAAATTCAACTACTGAAAAAATTGAGAGAAATAGCAAGTCCAGAATGTACACCTCTGATTGAACCGGACATTAAATTGAATACTCGCGGTCGGTCATCATTGAAGAAAAAGAAGTTCGATCGGTCTACGACTCGTGAGCCGTCTGCATTCGAATACGCAGTAGGGGTGAAAGAGAGTGGACGACTTAAATTAAGTAGTACATCTGTTAAGAAGAAGAGTGAGAAGATTAGTGTCCGTCGAACTCGATCATGTGCATTTTCGCAATCGCTCCCACAGCCTTTGGGACCCTACATCCATAATGTCAAGGATGTCGCAGCGGATGGTAACTGTGGATTCAGATCTATAGCAGGCCTTCTTGGCATGGGCGAGGACAGTTGGAGACAGGTTAGATTGGACTTGAGCACTGAATTGCAGAGGCATCAACAATATTATGCATTGATATATGGAGGAGATGACAGGGTTGGAGAGCTGTACTACGCGTTGTCTTACTTCGAAAACAATCCAGGATTCGATCGTTGGATGACAATGCCGGACATGGGTCACTTGATATCTTCGTATTATAAAGTCGTATTGGTCCTGCTTTCATTGCAGCAATGCCTGACTTTCTTGCCTTTGTTATCACCCCCGATTCCAACAAGTGATCACAAAATAATCGCGATTGGTTTCGTCAATGGAAACCATTTCGTTCAGGTATTCATGAAGCCAGAAGCACCCATGCCACCTATTGCAACAAATTGGCATAGACACCATCATCCTGATGCAGATGGATGGCAGACCCCATATGCAAATCGCATTGAGCAATTCAGAGACATTTTGGGAAATAGTGTAGCAACACAAGAGTCGGTTAATCTTGACAGCGATTGATTATATAAAATGATTCTCATTTGATGTAACCATATAAATTATATAATTTAACTCTTTTCGATGTAACCGTTTGCTTGTCATTTGATGTAAAAATTTGATTATCATTTGATGTAACTCACACCGATATGAAAAAGTGATGTAAAACATGGTCTGCAACGCCAACATGTAATGGCTTGTCAGAATCTGCACGGCTAACAGATACTGTGCAATCTTTGTTATGCACGGCCAACATGTGCCGTGCAGACCATGTTATGCACGGCACATAATAGCCGTGCAGACCATGTTATGCACGGCTATTAACGGCCGAGCATACTATAAGAGTGCTGACATATGTCCTTTTCATTCCATTTTGCCTAATCTTTCTTTTACACAAATATAGACTATAAGAGTAATTAAAATACAAAAAGTCAGCCATCATACTAGACATCTCAAAAAGAAAGAACTTGAATTCATCATTATATATGTAAAAGTGATCCTTTACATAATTGCCTAAAAAAAAATTGGCTTATAATTCGCCAAGTTCCAAAATAAATTACAAAATCCCATGACACAATCATAAAATCCAAAAACAGCAAATCTCCTTAAGGACGCGTACGTCGTCGGTACGTCACCGGCAAGCCATCCAAGATCTCCAGAGTGGTCTGTATTGCCCTGGTAGTAAAAATCAGCAGATTGACCAGGCTGTGCAATCGTAGCACGAAGATTATCACTCGCTCGGCGGATCTGTAAGAAATCATTATACATGTTAATAATTAAGAGAATTATAACTTTTAAAATGGATGCATAATGTTACAATTGCAATTTCAAACGCTCACCACTCTTGGAGTCGGGTCATCTTGATCCTCATGAGGATGATAATGGGAGTGCCGTTCAGGGTTCTGTACCCGAGGACGTGAAATCCTAACAAACCACTCCATGTAGTCGGGTGAGCACTCCCATGCATATTGTACTCGATGGCCACGGTGTGCTAGTGATAATACATGATCCTCCCAAGACTCCCAATACTGATCAAGGAATCTATAGGAGACCTTGTATTGTCCGGCAGTAGATCCTCGAGACGCACGAAGGGGCGCAAGCGGTGCTGGTGGGATGGTTTGAACATACCCAAATTGACGAAGAACCCTCTGTGGGTGGTAGGGTTCAATGACATCCATTGCTCTCAAGCAACCACAGAAGAAAGAACTCTGTTGGAATGGATGCTGAGCTCTGGCACCGGTATACGGATCCCAAGCAACCTATGTCAAGAAGTAATTGAAACAAATCATTAATATTCTAACAAATAAATATAGATCATAAAAAAAAACTTAAAATAAATAGAAACAAATCTATTGGATGCTCACCTCACTAGGATGTAAGTCGTCCAGCCTCTCCCGCAACAACTTTACGTTCTCCCTTCCAATCCCAGAATCCTGGCCAGGATTCCAGCGAGCCGCATGAGGCATTGCAGCCGTAAACCCCAATGCTGCAGGAGGACGGACAAATGGGAAGTGCTCGTACACCCAAGACTGCAACAGTTAGAGTTTTTAATTATATGATTAAAAATAATATATAAATAATAGTACAGAGATAGGCAAAATTAAACTTTAATCAAAGAGTTATGCACATTTACCGTGAGGAGTGTCAGGTACCCAGCAATCTGTCTGACATCTGCCCTCGTAGCGGTCCCCAATTGGCGATAAAGATATGCAAGTGCGGCAGCGCCCCATGCATAATGACGGACTTGTCCCAAGTCCATCAGTAAAGATAAGGTACGCAATGGGGACTCTGGTGGACGACTTATCAGTGAAAATTGTGCAGCCTAACAGAAACAGAAGATAGCCTCTAACTGCACAATCTACCTGCTCAACAGACGACCGAGGACCCACCCTACTGCACACTCGCTTGATCCAGGCCAGCCTCACTACCCCACCACGAGCCACTTGAAGTTCAGCAGACGCGGTCGCTCTATCCACGCCTAGTCCAGCCTCAAGTAAATCTACCTGCTCGGTAAATCCCATACTGGTCGATGCGTGGACAGGCAATCCCGTTACTGGGATGCCGAGGAGAGTACCCACATCGTCTAAGGTGATCGTCATCTCACCGAATGGCATGTGGAAGGTGTTTGTCTCGGGCTGCCACCTCTCAACGAAACTGGATATCAAAGGGGCGGAAGTATATCGGTACGATAATGACTTAAGGCCAGCCAATCCAGACTCTTCTAAAATCGCACGAAACCGAGGAACTTCGATATCGGCCCCATCCCCGGGCCGAGGTATGTACCAATCCTTCAACCCTCGCCAATGATTGATACACTTAAGCGGCTCACGTTCCTGCACATTAAAAGTTTTAAACTTAATTAATATATGTTATTATAGACTTCAACACATATTATTTGAAAAACAAATAATTCACAAATTTAAAAAAAGCAAGATTACCTCCCCGTCCCATATGGGTATGGCCACGTGCGTCCTGACACTAGGGAGGACCGATAAATCAACCGGACCACCGGGGATAGGATCCTCCCCTGCCGCCGCTGGGGGAGGACTGGATGGCTGTTCATCCTGGCCTGATGGATGATCATCCCTTGCTGCCGCCGCTGCAGCAGAAGTGGACGGCTGTGCCTCCTCCTCCTCTGAGGAATCATGCTCTGATGAATCCTCCTCAGATGAATCATCCTCTGACTCCTCTGACGAATCTGGGAGTGGATCCTGTCGCATTTTTCGTCTTCGTTCAGATGCCGTTGGTCGTTGACGACCGGCACTCGAACTACTAGTATGCAAACCTCGGCGACGTGGCGGTCTTGGCACACCGATCTTCGTCCTAACTCTAGGTGGCTCGCTAGAAGAACTAGCCCGTCCACCTATCGAAAGTGAGCTGCCACCGCGGCGAGCAGGTCTTCTAGGCATTTTATAATCTGTTCAAAATAAAAAACAAATATTGTTAAAACATTGTAAATTTGTTCTGCACGGCATACTATTAATGTGCAATCTCATATCTGCACGGCCAATGTTAGCCGTGCATATTTAATTTTGCACGGCATATCGACACCGTGCAAATAATATATGCACGGCTAACATTGGCCGTGCATATATGACATGCACGGTTAACATTGGCCGTGCATATAGTAAATGCACGGTGTCGATATGCCGTGCAAAATTAACCTGCACGCTTCTGGTTTGCCGAGCACCCCGTGAACCAGAAGAAGAAAACAAATGGTAAGGAAAAATTTGGAGTTCGAAACTCCCATCCAAATCATGCATTACGGAATCCACATACAATCTAAATAGGTCAAAATACAATCTAAATGCATAAGTTGCAACCTAAACGCATACATTATAACCTAAAAAGAAGGTGAAAATGATTGGAAAGTTTAACGAAGAAGAAGAAGAAGAAGATGACCTTACCTTGTTTGTACAAGAAGATGAAGAAGGTGATGAGAGCAAAAGAGAAGAAGATGTAGGAGAGAGTCGGAATTACTGAGCTTCTGCCGTGCGAATTTTGAAAAACGAGGACGAGGGAATGGAAATGAAGACGAGGGAATGGAGAAGGAGAGGGCTGGGCAGTTTGGGTATTTTGGTGGGTGTGCTCAGCAAATAGGTTTTAAACATAAAGTGGCTGTGGTGAGCTCAGAATGTGGGTGTGTTCATCAAAACTGGTGGTGCATATAGAATTTCCCGTCTATTTATTTTCACGTAATGTCATTTGTTTGTATTCGAAGAAAGTGTATGATGCTTAAACTGATAAATGTGCTTAAACTGATAAATATGATGCAAAAATTAAAAGGGTGATTCTATATGCACCCACTAACATTGCTTTAAGCACCCACTTGCTGAACTCACCCCCCCCCCTTTTTTTTTCTTAAAAACGTTTTGCTGAGCCCACCCACCATATTTCCCAAACTGCCCACGCTCTCCTCTGCATTTCCTCTTCGTTCCCCTCTGCGTTTCCCTCGTCGACCCTATTCGAAAAAACGAGCAAGGCACCATTGGACATTGCTTATCCTCCTCTTGCCTTCCCTCTTCTCGGTCGTTCTCCCTCCAAAGAGCATCAGTGCACATCGTTCCTGCTTCTTCTTCTTCTTCTTCTCCACAGGACGCGTGAGGTAAGTTATTGTTTTTCCTTTTTCTTCTTCTTCATTCGTTTATCATGTTTACATTCCTTTTAGGTCGTAATTTCTTTGTTAGATAGTAGATAAGTATATTACGAGCTAATTCATGTGCATTCGAAGCACTGAATCTCTTCAGTTTGCCAAAAATCGTGGCATTGTTCGCGATCTGCTCGGCAATGCAGAACCGTGCACCAAATGTTGTGCACGGCAAATGTATACTGTGCATGGATTTTCTGCACGAAGAAAGAAACCGTGCATAAAATGTTTTGCACGGAACATGTAGACCGTGCAAAACAAATATGCACGGTAAACATATTCCGTGCATAAAATTGTTGCACGGAAAAGTTGTGCCGTGCAGAACGATTTTGCACGATACAATTCAACCGAGCAGTACAAGAAAGAATTTTTTCTTCGTATAATGATTTTATTTTCCTAATGATTTTTATTTAAATCCAGATTTGAAGATATGCCTAGGAGACCAGCTCGCCGTATTGGTGGCATCTCACATCCGACCGGTGGACGTGGTAGTACTTCTAGCGATCCACCCAGAGTGCGGGTGAAGGTTGGCGTTGCTAGACCTCCTCGCCGTCAACGGCCAACGGCGTCTGAACGAAGACGCAAATTACGGCAGGATCCACTGCCTGAGAGCTCTTCAGATGACGATTCCTCAGAGGATGAGGCAGGGCCGTCTAGTCCTCCCCAACCGTCCAGTACTCCGATTGCGCCAGTGGGGGAGGATGATTCGTCAGAGGACCAGGCACAGCCACCCAGTCCTCATGCCTCGGGGTCAGGGGATGGACCTATTCCAGGCGGTCCGGCCGACGAGTCCGTCCTTGTGAGTTTCAGGACTCACGTGGCCATATCCATATGGGACGGGGAGGTACACGTTCATTCTTTATATGTTTTAACTAATTCTTTATATAATACCAGATGCTAATGAAGATTTATACTATACTTGTAATGTGCAGGAACGTGGCCCTCTCAAATGTATCAGTCATTGGCGGCAGTTGAAGGACTGGTACATACCTCGGCCTGGAGATCGTCTTGATAGTGAGGTGCCTATGTTTCGCGCTATCATAGAAGAGTCTGGATTGGCAGACCTGAGGCATTTCAGCTACAGATATATCTCCTGCCCCTTGGTCTCGAGCTTTGTGGAGAGATGGCAGCCCGAGACCAATACCTTCCACATGCCGTTTGGTGAGATGACGATCACATTAGATGATGTGAGTTCTCTACTCGGCATCCCAGTCACTGGACTACCTGTCCACGTATCTGCTACTATGGGATTTACTGACCAAGTAGATCTACTCGAGCTAGGACTGGGTGTGGATAGGGAATCTGCATCAGCCGAGTTGAACCTGGCACGGGGTGGGGTAGTGAGGATGGGGTGGATCCGACGGGTGTGCGGCGAAGTGACTCCCGCATCGTCGGTTGAGGAGGTAGAGTGTGCAGCCAGAGGATATCTTCTTTACCTATTGGGCTGTACACTATTCACTGATAAGTCCGCCACGAGGGTTCCTGTCTACTACTTGTCCTTATTGATGGACCTGCCACGGGTCCGTCAATACGCATGGGGGGCTGCCGCACTTGCGTATCTGTATCGCCAGTTGGGGACCGCCACGAGGGCAGATGTGCGGCAGATTGCGGGATATTTGACACTGCTAACGGTAAGAACGGTACATTTTATAGATTCATATATCTTTATCATTATAATTGATATAAGTACTATATAATTATTAATATTTGTTGTCATTTGTAGTCTTGGGTGTACGAGCACTTCCCATTCGCACGTCCTCCTGCACAATGGGGATACACCGCAGGGATGGCTCTAGCAAGCCGCTGGAATCCTGGACAGGATTCCGGAAATGCAATAGAAAACATACAGCTGATGCGGGAGAGATTGGATGCCTTACACCCGAGTGAGGTGAGCACCCATTTGAGCGTTTTATGTTATATATTTCTGACTTTCTTTATTATTTTATTTTACGTTTTTTGAGAAGGAGCATGTTTTATTATAGTAGTGACTTGTTTAGTTTACTTGTGACAGATTGCTTGGGATCCGTACGCTAGTGTTAGGGCCCATCATCCACTACAGCAGATATCATTCTTCTGTGGTTGCTTGAGGTCCCTAGATGTCATTGAACCCTACCACCCACACAGGGTTCTTCGACAGTTCGGCTACGTACAGACCATCCCACCCGCACCTCTTGCCCCCATCCGTGCCACTCGGGGTAGTACTGCTGGTAAATACAAGGTCTCCTATACGTTTCTGGATCAGTATTGGATTACTTGGGAGGACCATGTATTATCTATTGCGCACCGCGGCCATCGTGCACATCATGCATGGGAGTGTTCGCGGGACTACCTCGATTGGTACACTAGGATATCTCACCCTCGTGTACAGAACCCCGCCCGCCATTCCCACTATGACCCTAATGAGGGTAGAGAGGACCCGACTCCGAGAACGGTGAGTGCATTGTAAACTATCTTATTTCGTACATTGAAGCAAGTATCATATTAAATTATTAATATGACACATTCTATTGTCTCTTATAGGTCCTTCGAGCAAAGGATCATATTCGTGCCACGCTTGAACGAGGTGACCAGCCAGTTGAATTCTACCAGAGGGCATTGCGGACTACCCTCGAGATTCTTGATGGCTTGCCGGTGACGTATCGTCGGCGTGCGCAACAATGACGCTCGGAGGACTTTTTGATAACATGCTTTTGTTTTTGTATAAAGGATATTTGACTTTTATTTTTTTTAGAGACTTGTGGGATGTAAGGATATTTTAGATATTTTTGACAATGTATCCTTCTTTTCAGATGTGTAACTAATTACAAGGAAACAGTGTACTACAAACTGCCACATTTCAATCAATGAATATTATAATTTTGTACAAGAACTTGTTTGTTTATGGAATTATGGTTGTCAAATTGTGATACATAGTTCATCTCAAATTTTGATTTTTTTAAACATCTACATCCCTCTTCGAATTTGGATACAAATAGTTTCAACCTTCTAAGTTAATGATGAATAATCGACACATCCCTTAAATGCACGGCCAAAATATGCCGTGCAAATGCAATCTGTTCAGTGTACATATGTCGTGCAGAACCATTCTGCTCGGCTGATATGTACCGAACAGATACATTCTGCTCGGCTTATATGTGCCGAACAGATCCATTCTGCTCAGCATCTGTTGGCCGTGCAGGATGGTTTCGCACATATATTTTGTGTGCCTTTTCTTTGTGTGGCTTGTAATAGATGATTTATTGTATGATATATTCGCCCACCCACAATAAACTAAGGAGGGTTATGATGGAATATAAACAAAAAATAAATGATGGACATCATAACAACTTGATTGCATTTCAACATCATTTCTTACAATTTATTTACATCGAGTTCAAAGTACAAGAAATTAATCACTGTCAATATTAACCGACTCGCGTGTTGCGACACTGTCTCCAATTATTTCTTTGAATCGCTCGATGTTCTGCGCATATGGTAGTTGCCATCCGTCAGCATTAGGATGGTGGTGTCTATACCAATTTGTCGCAATGGGAGGAATGGGAGCCCCGGGTGTCATGAAGACTTGAACAAAATGGTTACCATTGACAAAACCGATCGCGATAACTTTCGATCAGAAGATGGAATCGGGGTTGATCTCAAAGGCAGGAAAGTAAGGCACTGTTGCAAAGAAAGATGGATTAATACGACATTATAATATGAAGCTACCAGATGACCCATGTCTGGCATTGTCATCCAACGAGCAAATGGGGGATGGCTGTCGTAGTACGCCAATGCATAATACAGTTCCCCAACCCTATCATCTCCGCCATATAGCAATGAATAATAATTTTGATGCCTCTGTAGTTCATTGCTTAAATCCATTCTAACCTGCATCCAACCATCCTCGCTCATTCCCAATAGACCAGCTACTGCCCTGAAACCACAGTTACCATCCGCCTCGACATCCTTAATAGCCTCGATATAGGGTCCTAATGACTTAGGAAGTTGATGCTCGAATGTGCTTGAACGAGTGCGTCGAACACTTAATTTGTCCTTCCCCTTCTTCGAATCTAGACTGTTGGTTCTCGATGGAACGGTAGCTTCGATCGAGAGTGCATACTCAAAAGCAGATGGTTCCCGACGCGTAGACCGATCCAACTTCTTCTTTTTCGAGGATGATCGACCCCGGGTGTTCAATTTAACATCCGGCTCAAGAAGAGAAGTAGATGACGGACACCCCAACTCTCTTAGTTTTTTCAATATTTGTATTTTACCCGCGTGATCGGTACTATGAAATCTCTTATTGATCAATTCGAACTCGGAAGTTGTGGTTAATTCGGGGCCTGCATTCTCCTTAGTGGATTCTGAATTGAGCTTCCTCCAGTATTGATGGACACAACTCAGTGGTATTTGAGTGCCTTCCCTTATGTATTCGGCAATCTCGTGTGCACATGGTAACCCATGTGTCCGTCGAATTACGCACCCACATGCCAAGGAATCTGGACCAATATAACCAGCTCTGATCGACTCATTCAATATTATATCCAAAGCATTCCTTGATATGAATCCTCTCAGCTCGCGAAACAGTGCTGGTTTGAACTTATGTTGCACGGTGTTCAAGCTCTTTTCAAATGAAGCCTTTATCTCCGTAAAGAGCAACTCAAGCAATGCATGGATAATCTGCCAGGACGAATCGAAGCTACTGTTCGATGTGCCAAGGTGTCTCTTCAATTTTGCATGTGCACTCTCAGCCCTATTCGTAGTCACGTTTCCAAAGTGCATATGCCGATCCGTCCAAGCAGCTACAAATTGTTCCTTATGGTTATTCAACCATGATTTCTTCACATAATCAACGGCGTTTGGATACCCACAGAAATTCCGGTCCAATGCACTTAAAAACTGAATGTAGTCATTTTCAGTGGGAGAGACTACCAACATGTTCCAACTAGATATAAACGCCTCCCATCTGTCGTTGGTCTCAAAATACTTCTTACAATTTGCCAATATGTTCCTTGAAATATGCCACCTGCATAATAAGCTTGCTGCATTCGGAAAGACAACGTGTATTGCATTGATGAGTGCTAACTCTCTATCAGTTACAACGACACGGGGCATAATACATCCATCCATCAATTCCTTAAGCCTCTCCAAAGCCCATCTGTAATTGGCCTCCCTCTCTGATTCAAGGTACACAAAAGCAACGGAAAAAGTTAGTTGAGTGGATGTCACACCAACGATCTCAAGCAAGGGAAGTCGATATCTATTAGTCTTGTACGTACAATCCATTATCAGAACTTCTGGAAATGCACGTAACAACTGAATAGATGATGGATGTGCCCAGAATAGGTCCATCGTAGCATCTGTAGATGGGTTGCTAGTGTGATACTCAATGTAGTTGTTCTGCTCCAAATGCATCATGAGTTGTTGCATCTGTGATCGACCGGCCAACTCAGTCACCCTCCACTTCTGACGGGCATTGTAAATACTCTTCATCGAAGTAGTGTTGTGCACGTCCCTTTCTTGCAGCGTACGAAGGATGTTCCTTGGCTTCACCATACTCTTCGACATATCAATCAAAACATTGAGTTCCTCCCCTGATAGCCTTCCAGCAAATGAATGCCCCTCGAGATGTTGTGCGTTTGGATGATTGTGCAACCCACAAACCACTGTTAACATCCAATCATCATCATTTGCCAACTTTCGTCCCTTCAAAGCGAAAGGGCAATTACACTTCTTCGTTCCCGTTGCCTTATTAGGATTTCTCTTTTGAGGGACCTTCGATTGACCCTTATAGCTTCCGCTTCTCTCACAAGATAACATTATTCTCGCTTCCTACCATCTCCACCAGCATCTGAAGTTTTGATTACAATAACCAACCCATGTTTCTTTCCAACTTCCCTTGTCCATTGGATTAGGTCCTCTCGGCTTCTAAATATCATGTCAGTGGTGAAGACATTAGTAAAATCCATAGAGCCCTCACTGGCACCGGTTGACTGAATCTCCTGAAAATATAATTGCTAAATATTAGTATATTAATGCACAACACTATATGTTGTCCTTGTGAAATATGCTCGGTTTACTCATGCTGTGCAAGACATTTTTGCACGGAATAAATACGCCTGTGCTAAATAAGTTTTGCAGCGGAATAAATATGACGTGCAAAATACTTTTGCACGGAATATTATTCCGTGCAAATTATTTTTGCACGTCAGTATTTATTCCGTGCAATACTAGAATGTTTGATGCTATTCCTGCCGTGCAGATTCCACTTGCACGGCTCTGGTATACCGAACATGACGCGCGAATTTTCATTAAAACGATGAAAACGAACTAAAATGCATACCTCCTCTGGATAGATCGTTAGATGCTTGTCCATATTGAAAATGCCTACTTCCAATAGACAATGTGATGAAGGGAGATGAGTGCCTCCAATATCTTCAAACAAATGGATGAGACTTGAGCAAACTTTGTAAGAGTTAGAGAAGATGATGAGGAAGGAGATGAAGATCAATGGGGATGAATGAGTGCAGATGAAATGGTCGAACAGTGGATGTAATGGATAATTAGGATTAAGAAGAAGAAGAAGCAGAAAAAGAAGAAGAAGTGATGAGTAGAGAGGAGGGTAACCGGAGTAGGAGAAAGGAAGAGGTTGATGGTAAGGGTGAGTTGGTCATTTGACATTAGGGTATTTTGGTGATTAAAAAAAAAAAACAAAATGTGGGTGCATACAGCAAAATATGTGGGTGCATATAGAATCACCCTTTTAATGATCCTTTTGTGTTGGGAATGTTAAGAGGCACCAAA
>WHSA01001411.1:0-37216 GCA_012931725.1 Litsea cubeba | reverse complement strand
GAAAACTCTGCGGAAGTTCTACGCCGGCCACCGCAACAAGGTGACAAAGTCCCTTGGGGGGTACCCCCCCCAAGGTCCTTGCCTTCTCCTCCTGCCTCCAATGGCTTAGATATGGCTTTTCAGCCCGTCTACTCGGTTTTTATTGGACATAGGACCTTCCTTTGGTCTTTGTCTTCTAAAACCCGAGGTTATAGCCAAGCCAAGCGAATCAATAGCATCCTCTGTTCTCATCTGCATGGATGATGGCGAAGCCCACATATGGCTTGCGACCGTCAATCTAAACGAGTCCCCCACAATCTCCTGAGAAGTTAGATCCTCCTTTTCTTGCTTTTCATTGTAGTTTGTATTTTTTCAAAAGAGACAAAAATCACAATTCTTGTCTTTCATTATTGATAAGGATTGTAAATCGGCTATAAACGCCAAAATCGGCTATAAACGCCAAAAATCGGCTATAAACGCCAAAATCGGCTATAAATGCCAAAAAAATCGCCTTTCACGGCAAATCAAGAAAATGTCTCTTTTCTTAAATATATGTGCAATGGAAAACTTGAAAGAAGTTGATTTCCTTTTTACTTGCGAAGGTTGATCTCCGGATCACCACTTGCAATTCCAAGTAAAAATAGAAAATCTGGCACACCCACAAAAAAAAAAAGAAATGTTGATGCACGCCCTTGCCCCCCGGTTACGAAAGGGTCGGACCCGACGGACTCCCACGTCCGCCGACCTCGGTAGAACCAAGCAGGAGCGCGGTCCATCATGACTCTACTGTCGAGGTATGAGCTCGTGTCGGTTTCCAATTTTTCCCGCGGCCGTTTCCCATTTCGAGCCCCCGACGGGCCGTTTTCGAGCCTAAGTGTTAGAAAATCCAATGTTTCACTCGTAATTCTCTAAATGGGTGTCCTATTTGCGAACTGTCATTTCCTGCAAGTTAGTCTACCCTCGAGGGAAGTGCTCGTGCCGGTTTCTAATTTTAACGGGGGGCTGTTCCCCATTCCAGACCCCTTGCTGGCCGTTTTCGAACCTAAGTGTTCGAAAATCCCAAGTTTCGCTCGTAATTCTCTAATTGGGAGTCCTATTTGTCAACCGTCAGTTCCAACAAGCCACTCTACCTTCGAGGGAAGTGCTCGTGTCGGTTTCCGATATTAACGGGGGCCTTTCCCCATTCTGGACCCCCGGCTGTCCGTTTTCGAACCTAAGTGTTGGAAAATCTATGTTTCTCTCGTAATTCTCTAACTGGGAGTCCTATTTGCGAACCGTCATTTCCTTCAAGCTACTCTACGCTCGAGAGAAGTGCTTGTGCCGGTTTCTCATTTTTGCCGTGGCCGTTTCCCGTTCCGGGCCTCCGGCGGGCCGTTTTCGAGCTTAAGTGTTGGAAATTCCTATGTTTCATTCGTTATTTTCTGACCGGGAGTCCTATTTGGGAGCCTTCAGTTCCCACAAGTTATTCTACCCTCGAGGGAAGTGCTCGTGCTGGTTTCTAATTTTTTCGGGGGCCTTCTTTTATTCTGGACCCCCGGTGGGCTGTTTGCGAGCCTAAATGTTGGAAAATCCCATGTTTCGCTTGTAATTCTCTAACCGGGAGTCCTATTTGTGAACCGTCATTTCCTACAAGTGACTCAACCCTCGAGGGATGAGCTCGTGCCGGTTTTCCATTTTTCCCACAGTCTTTTCCCGTTCTGAGCCCCCTACGGGCCGTTTTCGATCCTAAGTGTTGGAAAATCCCATGTTTCGCTCGAAATCCTCTAATTGGGAGTCCTATTTGTCAACCGTTAGTTACAATAAGCTACTCTACCTTCGAGGGAAGTGCTTGTTCTGGTTTCCGATTTTAACGGGGTCCTTTTCACGTTTTGGACCCCCGGCTGGGCGTTTTCGAGCCTAAGTGTTGGAAAATCCTATGTTTCTCTCGTAATTCTCTAAGTGGGAGTCCTATTTGCGAACCGTCATTTCCTACAAGTTACTTTACCCTCGAGGGAAGTGATCGTGTCGGTTTCTGATTTTTCCCGCGGCCGTTTCCCTTTCTGGGCCTCTTGCGGGCCGTTTTCGAGCCTGAGTGTTGGAAAATCCTATGTTTCGTTCGAAATTTTCTAACTGGGAGTCCTATTTAGGAGCCATCAGTTCCCAAAAGTTATTTTACCCTCGTGGGAAGTGCTCGTGCAGTTTTCCAATTTTTTCGGGGGCCTTTTCCTGTTCTGGACCCCCGGCGGGCTGTTTGCGAGCCTAAATGTTGGAAAATCCCATGTTTCGCTCGTAATTCTCTAACCGGGAGTCCAATTTGTGAACCGTCATTTCCTACAAGTGACTCTACCCTCGAGCAAGGAGCTCGTGCTGGTTTCCAATTTTTCCAGCGGCCGTTTCCCGTTCGGACCCCGCGACGGGCCATTTTCGAGCCTAAGTGTTGGAAAATCCAATGTTTCGCTCGTAATTCTCTAACCGGGTGTCCTATTTGCGAACTGTCATTTCCTACAAGTTACTCTACCCTCGAGGGAAGTGTCCGTGCCGGTTTCAGATTTTTTCCCCGATTGTTTCCCATTCCGGGCCCTCGTCGGGCCATTTTCGAGCCTAAGTGTTGGAATATCCAATGTTTCAAACGTAATTCTCTAACCGGGAGTCCTATTTGCGAACCGTCATTTCATACAACTTAGTCTACAGTCGAGGGAAGTGCTCGTGCCGGTATGGGATTTTAACGGGCGCCGTTCCCCGTTTCGGACCCCCGGCTGGCCGTTTTCGATCCTAAGTGTTGGAAAATCCCATGTTTCACTCGTAATTCTCTAATTGGGAGTCCTGTTTGCCAACCGTCAGTTCCAACAAGCTACTCTACCTTCGAGGGATGTGCTCGTGCCGGTTTCCGATTTTAACGGGGGCCTTTTCCCATTCTGGACCCCCGGCTGGCCGTTTTCGAGCCAAAGTGTTGGAAAATCCTATGTTTCTCTCGTAATTCTCTAACTGGGTGTCCTATTTGCGAACCACCATTTCCTATAAGTTACTCTATGCTCGAGGGAAGTACTCGTGCCGATTTCTATTTTTTCCCTCGGCCGTTTCCCGTTCCGGGCCTCCGACGGGCCGTTTTCTAGCCTAAGTGTTGGAAAATCCTATGTTTCGTTCGTTATTTTCTAACCGGGAGTCCTATTTGGGAGCCGTCAGTTCCTACAATTTATCCTACCTTCGAGGGAAGTGCTTGTCCTGGTTTCTAATTTTTTCCGGGGCCTTCTCCCGTTCCGGAACCCGGGCGGGCTGTTTGCGAGCATAAATGTTGGAAAATCCTGTGTTTCGCTTGTAATTCTCTAACCGGGAGTCGTATTTGCGAACCGCCATTTCCTATAACTGACTCTACCATCGAGGAAAGAGCTTGTGCCGGTTTCAATTTTTTCCCACGGCCGTTTCCCGTTCCGAGCCCCCGACAGGCCGTTTTCGAGCCTAAGTGTTGGAAAATCCAATGTTTCGCTCATAATTCTCTAACTGGATGTCCTACTTGTGAACCATCATTTCCTATAAGTTACTCTACCCTCGAGGGAAGTGCTCGTGCCGGTTTCTGATTTTAACAGGGGCCGTTCCCCGTTCCGGACCCTTGACGGGTTGTTTTCGATCCTTATTGTTGGAAAATCCCATATTTCGCTTGTAATTCTCTAACCGGGAGTCCTATTTGCGAACCGTCAATTCTTACAAGTTACTCTAGCCTCAAGTGAAGTGCTCCTGCTCGTTTCCAATTTTTCCTTCAGCCGTTTCCCATCCCGGGCCCCCGGCGGGCCGTTTGCGAGCCTAAGTCTTGGAAAATCCTTTGTTTCGGTCATAATTCTCTAATCGAGAGTCCTATTTGCTAACCGCCAGCTCCTACAAGTTACTCTACCCTCGAGGGAAGTGCTCTTGCCAGTTTTCAATTTTTATGGGGGACGTTTCCCGATCCGGAACCCCGACGGGCCATTTTCGAGCTTAAGTGTTGGAAAATCCCAAGTTTTTATTCTAATTCTCTAACCGGGAGTCCTATTTCTGAACTGTCATTTCCTACAAGTTACTCTTCCCTCGAGCGAAGTGCTCGTGCCGGTGTCAGATTTTTCCCCGACCGTTTCCCATTCCGGACCGCCGACGGGCCATTTTCGAGCCAAAGTTTTAGAATATCCAATGTTTTGCATGTAATTCTCTAACTGGGAGTCCTATTTGCGAACCGTCATTTCCTACAAGTTACTCTACCCTCGAGGGAAGTGCTCGTGCTGGTTTCTGATTTTAACGGGGGCCGTTTCCCATTCCGGACCCCCGGCTGGCCATTTTCGATCCTAGGTGTTGGAAAATCCCATGTTTCGCTCGTAATTCTCTAATTGGGAGTCCTATTTGTCAACCGTCAGTTCCAATAAGCTACTCTACCCTCAAGGGAAGTGCTCGTACCGATTTCTTAGTTTAACGAGGGCCGTTTTCCAATCCGGACCCCGGCTGGCCGTTTTCGATCCTAAGTGTTGGAAAATCCCATGTTTCGCTCATAATCCTCTAATTGGGAGTCCTATTTGTCAACTGTCAGTTCCAACAAGCTACTCTACCTTCGAGGGAAGTGCTTGTGCTGGTTTCAGATTTTAACGGGGTCCTTTTCCCATTCTGGACCCCCGGCTGGCCATTTTCAAGCATAAGTGTTGGAAAATCCTATGTTTCTCTCGTAATTCTCTAACTGAGAGTCCTATTTGTGAACCGTCAATTCCTACAACTTACTCTACCCTCGAGAGAAGTGCTCGTGCCGGTTTCTGATTTCTCCCACGGCCGTTTCCCGTTCCGGGCCTCTGGCGTGCCGTTTTCGAGCCTGAGTGTTGGAAAATCCTATGTTTTGTTCGTAATTTTCTAATCGGGAGTCCAATTTGGGAGCCATCAGTTCCTAGAAGTTATTCTACCCTCGAGGGAGCCGCTCGTGCTGGTTTCCAATTTTTTTGGGGGCCTTTTCCCGTTCCTGACCCCCGGCGGATTGTTTGCGAGCCATAATGTTGGAAAATCCCTTGTTTCGCCGTAATTCTCTATCCGGGAGTCCTATTTGCGAACCGTCATTTGCTACAAGTTACTCTATCATCGAGGAAAGCGCTCGTGCCGGTTTCCCATTTCTCCGGTGGCCGTTTCCCGTTCCGACCCACCGACGGGCCGTTTTCGAGAGTAAGTATTGGAAAATCCAATGTTTCGCTCGTAATTCTCTAACCGGGTGTTCTATTTGCGATCCGTCATTTCCTACAAGTTACTCTACCCTCGGGGGAAGAGCTCGTGCCAATTTTTGATTTTTCCCGCAGCCGTTTCCCGTTTCGGTCCCCCGACGGGTCGTTTTTTCGATTCTTAGTGTTGGAAAATCCAATGTTTCGCTTGTAATTCTCTAACTAGGAGTCCTATTTACGAACCGTCATTTCTTACAAGTTACTCAACCCTCAAGGGAAGTGCTCATGCCGGTTTCCGATTTTTCCAGCGGCCGTTTCCCATTCCGGGCTCCCGGAGGGCCGTTTACGAGACTAAGTGCTGGAAAATCCTATGTTTCGGTCATAATTCTCTAACCAAAAGGCCTATTTGCGAACCGTCAGTTCCTACAAGTTACTCTACCCTCGAGGGAAGTGCTCGTGCCGGTTTTTAATTTTTTTGGAGGACATTTCCCGATCCGGACCCCCGGCGGGCTATTTTCGAGCCTTAGTGTTGGAAAATCCCATGTTTCTCTTGTAATTCTCTAACCGGGAGTCAAGTTTGCAAACTGTCATTTCCTACAAGTTACTCTGTCTTCAAGCGAAGTGCTCGTGCCGGTTTTAGATTTTTCCCTGACCGTTTCCCATCCTGGGCCCTCGACGGGTTGTTTTTCAAGCCTAAGTGTTGGAATATCCAATGTTTCGCTCGTAATTCTGTAACTAGGAGTCCTATATGCGAACCGTCATTTCTTACAAGTTAGTCCACCCTCGAGGGAAGTGCTCGTACCATTTTTTGATTTTAATGGGGGCCGTTCCCCGTTCTGGACCCCTGGCTCCCCGTTTTCAATCCTAAGTGTTGGAAAATCCCATGTTTCGCTCGTAATTCTCTAATTGGGAGTCCTATTTATCAACCGCCAGTTCCAACAAGCTACTCTACCTTCGAGGGAAGTGCTCATGCCGGTTTCCGATTTTAACAGGGGCCTTTTCCCATTCTGGACCCCCGGCTGGCCGTTTTCGAGCCTAAGTATTGGAAAATCCGATGTTTCTCTCGTAATTCTCTAACTTGGAGTCCTATTTATGAACCGTCATTTTCTACAAGTTACTCTAAACTCGAGGGAAGTGCTCGTGTAGGTTTCTAATTTTTCCCGCAGCCGTTTTTTGTTCCGGGCCTCCGACAGGCCATTTTCGAGCCTAAGTGTTGGAAAATCCTATGTTTCATTCGTAATTTTCTTATCGGGAGTCCTATTTGGGAGCCGTCAGTTCCTACAAGTTATTCTACCCTCTAGGGAAGTGCTCATGCTGGTTTCCAATTTTTTTGGGGGCCTTCTCCCATTACGGACCCCCGATGTGCTGTTTACGAGCCTAAATGTTGGAAAATCCCTTGTTTCCCTCGTAATTCGCTAACATGGAGTCCTATTTGCGAGCCGTCATTTCCTACCAGTGACATTACATTCGAGGAAAGAGCTCGTGCCGGTTTTCCACTTTTCCTGCGGCCTTTTCCCATTCCGAGCCCCCGACGGGCTGTTTTCGTGCCTAAGTGTTGGAAAATCTAATGTTTCGCTCGTAATTCTCTAACCGGGTGTCCTATTTGCTAACCATCATTTCGTACAAGTTACTCTACCCTCGAGGGAAGATTTCTTGCTGATTTTCGATTTTTCCGCAGCCGTTTCCCGTTCCGGTCCCCCGACGGGTTGTTTTTGATCCTTAGTGTTGGAAAATCCCATGTTTCGCTTGTAATTCTCTAACCGGGAGTCCTATTGGCAAACCGTCAATTCTTACAAGTTACTCTACCCTCAAGGGAAGTGCTCGTGCCGGTTTCCAATTTTTCCATCGGCCGTTTCCCGTCCCGGGCCCCCGGCGGGCCGTTTGCGAGCCTAAGGGTTGGAAAATCCTATGTTTCGGTCATAATTCTCTAACCAGGAGTCCTATTTGCTAACCGTCAGTTCCTACAAGTTACTCTACCCTCGAGGGAAGTGCTCATGATGGGGTTAACTCAAACATAGAATCAAACAATTTAACTATTAAAATCATAAGCTATGTGAGGTTTTGAATTCATTTCTTACAATCATTGGATATAACTATCATGCACAAGATGAATGAAATGAAGTTCAATCATGAAGCCAAACCTCACAATTAACCAACCAAAATTATGAAAACATATACGTGGTGGTCATGTGATTTATCTATAAGTGCAAGAGAGGTGGCAATCATGAAGATTATGATGCTAATGGAATGTGACATGGAACAAAAGACATATGACTATCATGATTGATCCAATGTACACAAGGTCTGTCACAAACTCAAGATATGATACCAATTGGATATAGATACTAATTGAAAATTATACCAATTGATTACCAATTGAATAGGAAACATGATTAAGAGCAAGCATGTGACAACCACAAAATCCCAACAAGCATCATAAAATGATTATTCAACACTTTTAATGATATGACTAATGAGCATGGTGATGAACATGATAAATTGCATTAAAAGATATAACTTAGTAGAACATGCAATTCTCAAAGTATCAAGATCATATGAATTCAACATCTAAGACGCCCATCAAACAATAGATATAACTAAGAATTACAAGGAATGGATTTCAAAGAGGTTCATATGATCAAGCACACTACTATGAAGTTGAGACATGTATAAAGAATGATACCAATAAGAAAAATACACATGAATCAACAACATAACCATCCAAGAAAAATAAAAATTAGAAAGCATAAAGGATGGATTTTTGAGTTCTAGTATGGTTTTTACAAATGTAAATAAGATCACAACAATACAAGAAACTAATAGACGTTTGCATATAAAAAGAATGTAACTAAATGAGCATAGATGCAAAAAGTCTATCTCAACATTCATTTCCAATTCTAAGAAGATAAAATCAAAAGCAAAAGGACATGAGAACATGGAACATGCTTTCAAAATATAACAAAGAATGGTTAAAAGCATATCCATTCATACAATCTTCAAATCATAAACAAAATCCAATAATGGACAAAATGAGTATGAAATTGAAAAAAACATATTATCAATCATCAATTTGTATTCTAAACAATATAACTACAAAGATTCATACAAATTGAAAACATATTTTCCATATCAAAGGATATAACTTAGTAAGTTCATGGAAAATCCAAATTCATTTAAATCATTTGTTTTTCAAAACAAATTTTACTAAGACGTTCAAACAAATGATTTTTCAACAACAATTGATCATGAATAATCTATCTATGAAAGCTTTTGAAATCACAGTCAATTGATCATATTTAGAAATGCAATGCAAGAGATATAGCTCAATAAAAGCAAAAAGCAAATCTAACATGATGAGATTATAATCAAATGATTTTGAAAACCATGAAATGTAACTAGAGAAGTTCATGAAGACAAAATCAATTAATTATAAAGAAACATTGCATTTTTAATAAAAGTAACTATGAAAGAACAAAAAAAATGCAAATGATCATGACCAACAAAAAGATTTAACTAAAAAGCATAGGTTGGTCAATGAGGTCCAAGGCCTTAAGGTTTGACTATGTAAATAACTTTTGGAATCCACCTAAGGTCTTGGGAGGGTTGGTCTTTGAGGTCTATCTTAAATGTCTCACCAAATATGGGAGATTTGATTTGATAAATTTTTAACTTAGACTTATCTTGATATTTAGATTTGACTAAATTTAGCATTGATTGGTGATTAGTCTTTTGAGGTTGGTGATCTTTCTTATTAGGGGATTGATTCTCTTTTCTTTTATTCTTATTTCCTCCCTTAATTTGGCTTTTGAATTTTAAATTTAACTTAGCAACTTTCTTCAAAAGTTCTTTCACGTTTTGATTTAAGGGAGATAGATTGAGAAGCTTTTTATTTATAGATTCTTTTAAAGTTGGTTTAACTTGTTTAAACTTTTTAGAATCTATTTTAGGAGACTCCTTTTTAATAGGTTTAACTTGTTTAGTCTTCTTGGAGTCTTCCTTGATTTTTAGTGTCTTATCCATCATAGAGTTTGATTTTATTTTCTTTGGTTCAAAGATGGGTTTAGACACATTACTTCTTCTTTGTTTGCACTCAAACCTAAAATGTCCTTCAAAGCCACAATAATTACATTTTGACATGGGCAAGGAAGTGTGAGTGCTAGAGAATGAGGACTCACCTTTCACAAATGTGTTGGTGAATTTAGGGTCATGTGAAATATTCCTATCAAAACCAAGACCCGTCCTATCTCTTTTAGATTTACCCAATTTAAATAATTTTTCAAATTTTTCTTCACTATGGGTAAATTTGCACTCATATTTTAGTTTATAACTTTCAAGTTGAGTGACTTGGGTTTTAAGGGTTGAATTTTCATTTTTAACATTTGTTAGTTCATTTTCAATTCCCTTAAAGTTGTTTAGCTCTACATGGGCAAGTTTCAACTTAGATTTAAGTTCATTGACTTCAATAGATCCAAGTTCTAGGGTATTTATCTTATTTTGAGCATTAGATAAATTTTCCTTAGTGATAGTCAACTTAGATTCAAGATTGTTAATGTTTTTATCTTGCCTTTGTAATTGATCTCTTAGTTTTAAATTTTCCTTTTTAAGATTATCACGACCTATCTTTAATTCAATTAATTCATCTTGAGCATTTCGTAGGTTATGCAAAGAGATCATGAACTTAGATTCTACACAATTTATTAATTCTTCTTTCTCTCTAAGTTCATCTTTTGAAGAGACTAATTCTTTGTTTAGTCTTTTAGATTCTTGTTGTAATCTTTTATTCTTTTTAACAAGCTCTAAGGAAAATGTGCATAATTCATCATAGGCTTGTTGAATGTCATCTTCATCTTCATTAATTTCTTTTATTTTAATTCAAATTGAGATTCATTAATTTCAATGTTTGAATCTCCAATAGATGGAAGAATGAGGGGTCTAGAAGAATCTAAACAAGAATCTACAAAGTCTATCATAGCAGAATCCATTCTAATGATTTTCATAGAAAAACACTACTAGGGTTCTAACTCAAGGATCTAGATAGAGAGGATCAACTCTAGGTGTTTAAGCCCTAAATGGAGTAACCTTGCTCTGATACCAATTGAAAGTCCAAGGGATCCTAACCCTAGAGGTGGGGGGGGGGGGGGGGGGGGGGGGGGGGGGGGGGGGGGGGGGTGAATAGGGTGATCTACACTTAATGACTAATTATGACCAATTTTAATTTCTTTACAAGTAACTAGTCACATGTGATGATTAACATACAAAATGCGGAAGCTTAAACAAACAATCACCGCAAATCAATCACCACTACACAAAGATTTATAGTGGTTCGGCCTCAATGCCTACATCCACTACCGGCTTGTGACTCAACACCCCACCGGATTTCCACTATTTATGCTTTTCAAAAGGCTAAGCAATAACCTCTACAATATGCTTTCCAAGGATAAGCAATAACCTTACAATGTTGTTTTTCTAGGCTAAACAACAACCTATGCAAGATGCTTTTCTAGGCTAAGCAATAACCTTTACACAATGCTTTTATATGGCTAAGCAATAACCTTACAAACAAATGATTTCTCTCAAAAAAAGTGTCTTGACAAAACACTCTAAGAGATTACAATTTAAGCTTAAATAAATTGCCTCTAAATAGGCGGATATGAAATTGTAAAACAAACTCACACAACACACTAAGAAATGCAAAGATGGATGCTCATGAGGTGTGTGTGTGTAGAACTTCAATCAAGATAAAATTAAGTCCAATGAATTTTATGCTTAAAGCATTTCAAAGTTTAAAGCACATAAAAGATATGATTGAAGTCAAATGCAAATCACTTGAACAATTACAAACTTGTTAATGATATGAAAATCAAAAGATCACAAGTTGAATGAACATGTTTAAGCCTAATCAAGTGATGCATGTGCAATGTTGTTTTCAAAAACTAATTTAACTAAGGTTTAAATGTATGAAAACAACAAAGAGATTTCAAACAAGCATATTGATCATGCTATCAAATAACTCAAATGTTTTGGCAATGCATGATTAATGTAACTTTAAAAGCAAAACTTGGTTTGAAATCAAAGTGAAGAATCCAACACAAATAAATCAAAGATTAAATGATGTAATGGATTCTACACATCATAGTTTATATGCTAAAATCATTTACCAAAGATTAACCAAAGCATAAAACATATGATTAATAAAAGGCAAAGCTTACTTGGTGGTTTAACTTCATTAATCCAAGCTTTAGCTTTTCCTAATGACTCATTAGCCTTCCTTAGCTCTTCCCCTTTCTTTGGCCTCAAAACTCCTCAAGAAGGGCTTAAAATTCATCAACTTTGGCCAAAGGAATGAGCTTGCTTTTATAGAAAAAAGCCGCCAACGGATACCTGTCGGTCAGCCGACAACAAGGTGTCGGTCGACCGATAGTTAAACGGTCATATGCAACGGTCATATTTTTGAAAGTTTTTCTGACCCACATGCAGTCATCGGTTGACCGTCATTTATCGGTTGACCGATAAGGAACCGATAAGTGAACCGAGAGCACAAAGTTGTTGAAAAAGTTGCTGTCTGTTTTTGGAACCGACGAGCTCTCGGTCTTACAATTCATGTACTATCGGTTGACCGATAGGAACCGAGGAGTTGACCGATAGAGAAGGTCTGAAATTTGTAGCTCTTTGGAAATGGAACCGACAGAGCCTCTCGGTTGGCCTCGGTTCCACTGTCGGTTGACCGACAGCTTGACGTCGGTTGACCGACAGCCTTAGACAAAAATCCCAACTTTACATATTTTAAAGTATTTTCTAGAGGGGATTTTTAGGCCATTTAACCAAGCATGGAAACATGATTTATACCAATCCAAGTGCTTTAAAATCATGAAACATAAAATGCCATAAAAGATTTGAAACTTTAAACCATTGGCTAGCTTGATTTGTAAAAATTCTTTTAAAAAACAAATGCATCCAAGATTTAAATCCAAAATATGCATGAAACATTATTTTTACAAGTCTTAAAAACAATGCATGTGTAAATCAAGATTTCTAGATTTTCTAAATCAATGCATGTGTGAAAACTCAAATGATGATTAAAATGTTAATGCATCCATCAAATTGCAATACACAAAATCCCTAACATAGTGGAAATCTGGTGGGGTGTTGTGCACAAGCCGGTAGTGGATGTAGGCATTGAGGCCGAACCACTATAAATCTTTGTGTAGTGGTGATTGTTTTGTCGTGATTATTTTGTTTAAGCTTCCGCATTTTGTATGTTAATCATCACATGTGACTATTTGCTTGTAAAGAAATTAAAATTGGTCATAATTAGTCATTAAGTGTAGATCATCCTATTCAGCCCCCCCCCCCTCTAGGGTTAGGATCCCTTGGACTTTCAGCTACTCTACCCTCAACGGAAGTGCTCGTGCCGAATTCTTATTTTAACGGGGGCCATTTCCCATTCCGCACCCCCGGCTGGTCGTTTTCGATCCTAAGTGTCGAAAATCCCATGTTTCGCTCATAATCCTCTAATTGGGAGTCCTATTTGTCAACCGTCAGTTCCAACATGCTACTCTACCTTCGAGGGAAGTGCTCGTGCCGGTTTCCGATTTTAACGGGGTCCTTTTCCCGTTTTGGACCCCGGCTGGCCGTTTTCAAGCCTAAGTGTTGGAAAATCCTATGTTTCTCTCGTAATTCTCTAATTGGGAGTCCTATTTGCGAACTATTATTTCCTATAATTTACTTTACCCTCGAGGGAAGTGCTCGTGCCGGTTTTTGATTTTTCCTGTGGCCATTTCCCTTTCCAGGCCTCCGGCGGGCCGTTTTTGAGCCTAAGTTTTGGAAAATCCTATGTTTCATTCGTAATTTTCTAACCGAGAGTCCTATTTGGGAGCCGTCAGTTCTTATAAGTTATTCTACCATAGAGGGAAGTGCTTCTGCTGGTTTCCAGTTTTTTCGGGGGCCTTCTCCCATTCTGGACCCTCGGCGGGCTGTTTGTGAGCCTAAATGTTGGAAAATCCCATGATTCGCTTGTAATTCTCTAACCGGGAGTCCTATTTGCGAACCGTCGTTTCCTATAAGTGACTCTACCGACGAGGAAAGAGCTCGTGCAGGTTCCCAATTTTTCCCGCGGCCATTTCCCGTTCCGAGCCCTCGACGGGCCGTTTTCGAGCCTAAGTGTTGGAAAATCCAATGTTTAGATCGTAATATCTAACTGGGCATCCTATTTATGACCCGTCATTTCCTATAAGCTAGTCTACCCTCAAGGGAAGTGCTCGCGCCGGTTTCTGATTTTAACGTGGGCCGTTCCCCGTTCCGGACCCTTTGTTGGCCGTTTTCGATCCAAAGTGTTGGAAACTCCGATGGTTCACTCATAATTCTCTAATTGGGAGTCCTATTTGTCAACAGTCAGTTCCAACAAGCTACTCTACCTTCGAGGGAAGTGCTCGTGCCGGTTTCCGATTTTAACAGGAGCCTTTTCCCATTCTGGACCCCCGGCGGGCCGTTTTTGTGCCTAAGTGTTGGAAAATCCTATGTTTCTCTCGTAATTCTCTAACTTGTAGTCCTATTTACGAACCGTCATTTCCTATAAGTTACTCTACCCTCGAGGGAAGAGCTCGTGCCGATTTCCAATTTTGCCACAGCTGTTTCCCGTTCCGGTCCCCCGACGGGTCGTTTTCGATCCTTAGTGTTTGAAAATCCCATGTTTCGCTTGTAATTCTCTAACTGGGAATCCTATTTTCGAACCGTCAATTCTTACAAGTTACTCTACCCTCAAGGGAAGTGCTCGTGCCGGTTTTCGATTTTTCCAGCGGCCGTTTCCCGTCCCGGGCCCCCGGCGGGCCGTTTGCGAGCCTAAGTGTTGGAAAATCCTATGTTTCGGTCATAATTCTCTAATCGGGAGTCCTATTTGCTAACCGTCAGTTCCTACAAGTTACTCTACCCTCGAGGGAAGTGCTCGTGCCAGTTTTTCATTTTTTTCGGGGGACATTTCCCGATCCGGACCCCCGGCGGGCCGTTTTCGAGCTTAAGTGTTGGAAAATCCCATGTTTTTCTTGTAATTCTCTAACCGGGAGTCCTATTTGCGAACTGTCGTCTCCTTTAAGTTACTCTTCCCTTGAGCGAAGTGCTCGTGCCGGTTTCAGATTTTTCCCCGACCATTTCCCATTCCGGACCCCCGACGGGCTATTTTTGAGCCTAAGTGTTGGAATATCCAATGTTTTGCACGTAATTCTCTAACCGGGAGTCCTATTCGCAAACCGTTATTTCCTACAAGTTACTCTACCCAAGAGGGAAGTGCTCGTGCGGGTTTCTGATTTTAACGGGGGCCGTTTCTGAAAGTCCAAGGGATCCTACCCTAGAGGGGGGGTGAATAGGGTGAGCTACAACTAGTGACCAACTATGACCAATTTTAAATTCTTTAAATCAATTAGTCACATGTGATGATTAAACAAACAAAATGCGGAAGCTTAAACAAACACAATCACCACAATACAATCACCACAACACAAGATTTATAGTGGTTCGGCCTCAATGCCTACATCCACTACCGGCTTGTGACTCAACACCCCACCGGATTTCCACTATTATGCTTTTCAAAAGGCTAAGCAATAACCTCTACAATATGCTTTCCAAGGATAAGCAATAACCTTACAATGTTGTTTTTCTAGGCTAAACAACAACCTATACACAATGCTTTTAAATGGCTAAGCAATAACCTTACAAGTAAATAATTTCTCTCAAAGAAAGTGTCTTCACAAAACACTCTAAGAGATTACAATTTAGCTCAATAAATTTGCCTCTACGATAGGCGGATATGAAAGTGAATAACAAACTCACACAAACACTAAGGATTACAAAGATGAATGCTTATGAGGTGTGTGTGTGTGAAAACTTCAATCAAGATTAAAATTAAGCTCAATCTATTTTATGCTTAAAGCAATTCAAAAGTTTAATGCTCATAAAAAGATTTGATTGAAGTGTTATGCAAATCACATGTACAAAAACACTAACTTGTAAATGATTTATGAAAATCAAGATGACACAAGTTGTATGAAATTAATTATGTCTAAACATGTGATGCACATTCAATGTTGTTTTCAAAACTAAACTAATTTAACAAACGTTTTAAATAGATTGAAAACAACAAAGAGGATTCAAACAAGTTAATGAATCATGACATAAAAGAAATCAAAGATTTTGGCAATGCATGATTAACAAAGTTTATAAAACAAACTTGTTTTGAAATCAAGGTGAAGAATCCTATGACTTAAATCAAAGATTAAGGAAGTAGAGGATTCAACACATCATAGTTTATATGCTAAAATCATTTACCAATAGTTTAACAAAGCATAAAACAATGATTAAGAAAAGCTAAGGCTTACTTGGTGATTTAAATTCATTAATCCAAGCTTTAGCTTTTGCTAATGACCCTCTTGGTCTCTCTGTTGGAAATAGGGTGGGCCTCTAGGATAGGTTTCAAAAACTTTTGACCCACTTGACGCAGGGATCAACTATCCATAAGGCTACAAAACCCAATCCAAGATCTATGTCCTCAATCTCAGTCATCATGATCAGTAAATACAATTTATCTAGAAGATAGAAACAGCAACTAACAAGCATCCATAATAATCTACAACATGCAAGGAAGTGGATTATACCTTTGGAGCTCGGTTGTGCTCTAATGGAGGAGTTGCGTCTTTCTTTGATGATGAAACGCTTTCACTAATCAAATAGGGATCTCCAAGACCTCTTGATCTTCCACGCTATGACCCGTATCAGATTCTCCTTTTCTCAAGAAGATGGTGGGATCTCCAAGAGAAAACTACTAGGAACTCTAGGGAGGAACTAGAAAAAGAACTAGAAGAGGAAGAGGAGGAAGAGCATGTGCAACTATTGCACTAGGGAGGCTTGGGCGTGAATCCCAATATGGATTTATGCATGGGACGTCCAAGGCCCTCTTCTCCTCATATTTATAGCTTTTGCAAGCCTAACTTACTAATTTCCATTAGAAGTCTTACTTCCAGAAATTAGTAACTATCTCTTCTTAATTAAAATAGAAGTCTTACTTCCATTAATTAATTAGTAACTTACCATATCATAATTAGAAGTCTCACTTCAAATATGATTAGTATCTTTCTAATTCCTTTCTAATTAAAATAGAAGTCTCACTTCTACTAAAATTAGTAAGTCTACTATTACCACTATTAGAAGTCTCACTTCTACTAGAAATAGTAACTTTCCTTTTAGAGTTCAACTAGAATTAGATACTTTCTAATAATTGGGCTAGCGTGGGGACCACTAGGGATTCCTTAGAAAGCTGGCTCCAACTGGGACACGCGACCCCACATCTCATGTGTAATCTGGGCCCACAGTTAATTGCAAATAACTCCACTATATAAATGCAATTGAACTCCAGTCTTAGGAATATTACATAGAAGACCCTAAACTTCCACATTACCACAAGTAGACCCCTCTATCAATATCCATGGATCAATTGGACCTGTCTTCCAAAATAGATCCATATCTTATTATCCTTGAGCCCCAATTAATTATAATGATCAATAGGTACCTTTCCAATTAACTCTTAATCGGAATGGGTGCGCACTTACCAATGATAAATCCATTAATTGGCACAAGGGGATATTAGAGATAGATTCCATCTTGACTATTGAATGTTCCCACAGCTCTACTACCACGTACCCAAATCACCGAGGTGTTGACCTACAGTTGGCCTCACTCATTGGTGACTCAAAGCAAATGAATAGATAGAAACTTGAGTTCATTAATGTCTCAGGATTGAGAGCCTATTGCTAGGGAATTATGAGAGCAGACCTTAAAATAAAGACAGTGTTTATAAGGTGCTTCTCATGGTCCTTCAATACATCCAATGTACCAGCACTATGATCCAGAATCTTCCATTCTGATGATCGAGACAAATCACACTATCTCATAGTGATCAAAGTACTGCAACCTTATCAGTATGAGATGTCCAGTCTCATCACTGGTTGTGAATATATTTTAAGTATAAGATTTGCCACACATGTCTCCCGTATGTGGATCTCATCCATACACATGTGTTACATCTAATATACTTGTGGACCCCGGTTCATCTCATGAACCATCATGTCATTCGTATTGGTTATGTGCAAGTATATAATAAATCACCATTCATCTCATGAAAGGAAAGCATGAATATACTGATAAATAAAGAAATTAATCAATTTATTATATCATCTACTGGATTGAGTCCATAAAACTAACAATCTCCCACTTGGGCTCAATGCCAGTTAGAGTTGCATCTCATGCACATCCCGTCTACTAATAGCTCAAAGACTTTGGTAGTCAAAGGCTTAGTAAATGGATCTACTAGATTGTCTACAGAGGCTATCTTGGTGATCGTACATCACCTCTCTGCGCAATCTATCTGACCATGTATAACTTCCTCTGTACATGCTTTTTGGCTCTTGGGTTATTTGGACTTAGCGACTGCCCTGCTGTTATCACAGTAAACTGTGATCGGCTGTCCTGCCAAAAATACCACTTCAAATTCCATAAGGAATCTTTTGAGTCAATCTGCTTCCGTAATTGCTTCTCAAGTAATTACAGCATAAACACATACCCAGAAGTTGATTTCCTGGAATCCTGATCTGACTAGAAGTCAGTATCTATGTAACCGACTGGAAATCAACTCATCACTGCTATAACTCAACATGTGATCTCTAGTCCTTCTCAAGTATTCGAGAACACATCGTACAGCAGTCAATGATAAAGACCTGGGCTAGACTTTATATCTGCTGACTAGGCGTACTGCGTGATAGATATCCGGTCTAGTACAAAGCATAGCTTACCGTACCAGAACCTTTATCTATGTACACATTATTGGGATAAGCCTATCATCCTATTTTTCCAGTCTCAATGGAAATTGATTCCTAGGATGTACCTGGCTTTTCCAAAGTCTTTTATTATCAAAAGTCTTAGCCAACCAAAACTTTTACTGTTGACGATATCCCTATGTCACTCCATAGGAGAAGGATGTCGTCGACATATTATATCAGAAAAAACTACCCTGCGTTCTTGACTTTTCATTTACACATGACTTATCCGGATTCTGACAAAAATCAAGTGACTTGATTTCCTTGTCAAAATGGATGTTCATGTTTCGGGATACCTGCTTTAATCCATAAATGAACTTATGCAGCCTGTAAAACTCTTTGCACTTGGTTATTAGCTATAAAACCATCTGGTTGCATCATATAGATGTCTTCCTCAAGATTGCCGTCGTGAGACGCTGTCTTGATATCCATTTGCCAAATCTCGTTACCGAGATGAACCGCAATGGATAAGAGTATCCGGATGGAACTCTTCCATCTCGCTCTCATTTTCTTTCGTAGACTCACTTGCACCCAATAGGTTTGCTATTGGCAGGCAAGCCCACAAGTATCCAGACCTGATTAGAGTACAAAGACTCCACCTCAGCTTTCATAGCATCTAACCAACGTCCCAAAACTATGTCATTAACTGCTTTATCATAGTTATAGGGATTTTGTTCCGGTTACACCGGGATTGCCTTGTAAGACTTTCCCTAGACCGAGAACTTGTCAAGTGTCCTGACAATACTCCCACTACGACAAGGCACTGGTGTAACTACTGGGTCAAGTATGGGCGGATTTTCTTAAAGTTTGGTTATTCTTGGATTTGGAATTGTTCTTTCTTGAATTTCTTCCAAGATAACCATTTCTAAAGATTTCCAGTTAATCTTATAATCTCCCTCCAGAAAACCGCATTGGTGCTGCGAAGCACGTTTTGCTCTCTGGGATTATAGAGTAACCAACCTTTAGTTCCTTTTGGGATAGAATATAAACATATATACTTCCGACTTCGATTCCAACTAATCCGTCTTATTCTTCAGCACGTGTGCTGGACAACCCTGAAAAACGTTGTAGACTAGGCTTTTGCCCTGTCCATAACTCCCTGGGAGTCTCAAGTATAGACTTAGATGGAATGAGGTTTAGTATATATATTTCAGTTTCCATATCCAAAATATAGGTAATCCTAGAAACTTAATCATAGACTTGATCATATGTAAAAGAGTCTTGTTCCTTCTTTCTACTATTCCACTCTGTTGAGGCAAACCAGGAGCAGACTACTGGGATCAAATCCCATTTACTGATAAGTATCCCATAAACTTAGCGGAGAGATATTCGCCTCATCGATCTCATCGAAGAGTATTTATAATTTTACCTAATTGCTTTTCCGCTTCCGCTCGAAACTCTTTGAACTATTCAAAAATCTCGGACTTGCGGTGCATAAGGTATATGTATCCATATCTCGAGTAATCATCGGTGAAAGTGATAAAATACTCGTATCAATCTCTCGCTCTTTTATTATGGGTCCATACACATCAGTAAAGACTAACTCCAATAAATCTTTGGCCCGACTGCCCTTAGATGAATAAGGGTCTTTTGGTCATTTTGCCTTCCAGACAGGATTTACAGACATGCATTGATTCTATCACCAATGAAGGCAAGATACCATCTTTCACTAGCCTGTCAATCCTATTTAGGTTAATATGACCTAGCCTCTTAGGTGCCAAAGTTTGTTGGATTAGATGAAGGTGACTACCTCTTTAATGATGGTCTATTATTAACATCAGTGTCATGTATCTCATACATTGTAGGAGTTAACAAATAAAAGCCATTGATTACCTTGTCAGAATATATAAGAGTACCGCTCCTCTTTAAGACGATTTAATTACCAAAAGTAACTGAATAACTCTTATTCATCATACTAGAAATTAAAATTCCGTCTTAAAACGGTACATATAATGTATCTGACAAAATCAACTTAATATCTGAAAATAACTAAGTTACTACTCCTACTGACACTGCTTCTGCCTTGGCTTCCGATCCCAGGTTAATACTGATTTCCTTGTCATTAATCCTCCTGGTTACCTGTAACTCCTACAACATATTACTGATGTAATTAGTTGCACCAAAGTCTACAAACCAAGATTCTGAAGTACTAGTTGAAAAACTATCTTCAGAAATAAATGACTCAATCATACCTGAGGTCTTTTCCTTTGACAGAAATCGTGGACAATTCCTCCTCCAATGTCCTGTCATACCACAGTGGAAACACTTTCCCTTTGCTCCCGTACCCTTGACCTTGGCCACACCACTAGTGGAACCATACTCCACCTTAGGACCTTTGATGACTGATTTCTTCTTGCTATCCCGGTCTTTGCCTTTCGGCTTAGACTTAGCAAATGACTTTTCTGTCATGAGGGCAGTTGGTCTTTTCTTCATGATTTCCTCAAACACTACCAGCTGGCGAGACAGCTCAGCTATGGTCATTTCCAATTTACTATAATTGATCTTGAAATGTTTGAATGAGTCTGGTAGTGATTGAATGATCATGTCGATCTGCGTTTCTGTATCAAACGTAGTCCCCAGTACATCTAACTCATTCAATGCCAACTTCATTTGTAACAAATGTTTTTGTACTGGGGTTCCCTCGGCCATCTTTGTCTCCATCAGCACTTTTAGAGCTGCCTGCCTAGCAGGCCTAACCTGGTCTGCAAACATCTCCTCTAAGTTCGATATAATATCGTATGCTGACTTATAGGATTGATGTTGTTCTTGCAAAACAGTAGACATGGATGCCTGAATAAAACATCTGGCTATCTCATTGTTTTTGGTCCACTTGGTGTAAAAGTTTTTCACAATCTGTGGTGCATCAGGCTCAGGCTCAGGAAGGGGGGGTATTAGAAGGACATATTTGCAACTTGAAGATGTCAAGATAATATCCAGGTTCCTTTTCCAGTCTACATAGTTGGATCCCATCAACTTGTTCTGGTTGAGGATGGTCGCAAGTGGATTGAAAGTATTCGAATTCATGCTGTATAAATTAAAGCACATAACCATACATTCAATGAAAGAATATAAATGACATTAGGGTTTAGTATTCTACCAAATTCATATGGGAATCCTCATAAGCAATGAATTTAGAATACATCGGAATCCCAATCCCCTAGGGCATGCCTCCTTGGGGAGTGCAAATGTCCTTGGATTGGTGCGGATCAAAGTTTGTTAAGACTAACTATTCATGATCCCCATCATTCATTATCATCTAGGTATCTCATACCAAATAATGTATGACTCCCGATTATCTTTGGTTTCTAAAATACATGAGGCAAATCCTTGGGGATACTACATCATTATTTTAGTTAAGTGTGACCCACCAACTAATATTGCATGACAACCGCAATGGGCAGCTCCTCCTTGGGGAGTGAACCCCCACCACGTCTCATGAATACTATCCATAGGAGATCCATATCTAGTAACCAGATAAATAAAAGCCCTCCGTGGGGAACGGCCACTCTCTTGGTGGCGCGAGGCTAATACTTTCCTTACAATGGACCTATGGTGGAAAACCATGGGGATTAAATGCCCCGCTCCCACTTAATATTTTAGAATTGAGGATTTCCTTTTAAGGTATTAGGGCCCACATATATAAATATATGAATCATCAAATCATCTCATGATATGATCTAAGATTGGTTCCAAGTCAAGTTATTTTAAGGAAAGTCCAGTTTCTTAAATTAGTGTTACCAATGTGTCCATCTCATGGGACATCAACACTAATTAGAACTCTTTCCAAAAATTAATTTGATTTCACCAATATTAGTAACTTGCTATGTTTGGATCAGATTTGGAAACATTCTAAATAAAGCATTCAACTATAAATAGGAAACGCTAAAATTAGAAACTAGTCCTCTCCTCCACATGGCCCAAGCGGAATAGACTTCTTTGACTTCTAGACTTTCCAAAAATTTGGAATTCCTCAAACACTTTGGGAAACTCCAAAACACCTTTGGTAATCTTCAAACTCTTTGATTAGGAGTCCAACTTCACTTTCCTTCTTAGTCTCGGACATCGCCAGAATTTACAAATTTAGAAAATTACATAAATTCCTATGTCTCTACGATGAGACTTACATGATAATCTATTAATGGAAATAAAAAGGCACATAGGGAATTTCACCACGCCTTGCCCTAAACTGGGAAAACAAGGAAACCATGATGCCCTTTACAACTTGCCAAAAATAAACATTCAACAAAGAAAGTAAAAAGACTTGTGGGCCATATGGAGAGAACATGATAACCTGCATATTAGTATCTCATACTAGCAAAGCAACTCACAAAGCCGGGTTACCAAACAATAATGGAAAGACAGGATGCCAAATATTGCCACTACTATGATTCATGCCCCCTACGCAGAGGGGGTCCGGGGGTGTCCCCCGGAGGGGGTCGAGCTGCCCGGTCAGCTCGCACGGCCCAAGGGGCAGCGCCCCCGAAACAAAAACGAAAACTCAGATCTCATATGTCAGTCTGTTCGGTCGACCTGCCAGAGGGCTCGGTCGACCGGCCTCAGTGTCTTCGGTCGACCGGCGAGAGGGCTCGGTCGACCTGCCTGACGGAAATCTGCAAGTTGGGTTTTTTGTATTTCGTGTCCAACCATCTCCAAAACTCTTCTGAAGATTTCCAATGGCTTCCTACCATCATTCCATCATTGTTAGACCCTTTTGTGACTATCCAAACATGGACTTACTAATTATCCAAGCAAAACCATTAAAACTGATCCGTACATAGCCCTTGATCTATCCTCTTCGCATCTCATGTAAAGATTAGATCAAGCTTACTGATCTAACATGATAAGAGATGAGGTAAGGCTCTGATACCAATTGTTGGAAATAGGGTGGGCCTCTAGGATAGGTTTCAAAAACTTTTGACCCACTTGACGCAGGGATCAACTATCCATAAGGCTACAAAACCCAATCCAAGATCTATGTCCTCAATCTCAGTCATCATGATCAGTAAAACAATTTATCTAGAAGATAAAAACAGCAACTAACAAGCATCCATAATAATCTACAACATGCAAGGAAGTGGATTATACCTTTGGAGCTCGGTTGTGCTCTAATGGAGGAGTTGCGTCTTTCTTTGATGATGAAACGCTTTCACTAATCAAATAGGGATCTCCAAGACCTCTTGATCTTCCACGCTATGACCCGTATCAGATTCTCCTTTTCTCAAGAAGATGGTGGGATCTCCAAGAGAAAACTACTAGGAACTCTAGGGAGGAACTAGAAAAAGAACTAGAAGAGGAAGAGGAGGAAGAGCATGTGCAACTATTGCACTAGGGAGGCTTGGGCGTGAATCCCAATATGGATTTATGCATGGGACGTCCAAGGCCCTCTTCTCCTCATATTTATAGCTTTTGCAAGCCTAACTTACTAATTTCCATCAGAAGTCTTACTTCCAAAAATTAGTAACTATCTCTTCTTAATTAAAATAGAAGTCTTACTTCCATTAATTAATTAGTAACTTACCATATCATAATTAGAAGTCTCACTTCAAATATGATTAGTATCTTTCTAATTCCTTTCTAATTAAAATAGAAGTCTCACTTCTACTAAAATTAGTAAGTCTACTATTACCACTATTAGAAGTCTCACTTCTACTAGAAATAGTAACTTTCCTTTTAGAGTTCAACTAGAATTAGATACTTTCTAATAATTGGGCTAGCGTGGGGACCACTAGGGATTCCTTAGAAAGCTGGCTCCAACTGGGACACGCGACCCCACATCTCATGTGTAATCCGGGCCCACAGTTAATTGCAAATAACTCCACTATATAAATGCAATTGAACTCCAGTCTTAGGAATATTACATAGAAGACCCTAAACTTCCACATTACCACAAGTAGACCCCTCTATCAATATCCATGGATCAATTGGACCTGTCTTCCAAAATAGATCCATATCTTATTATCCTTGAGCCCCAATTAATTATAATGATCAATAGGTACCTTTCCAATTAACTCTTAATCGGAATGGGTGCGCACTTACCAATGATAAATCCATTAATTGGCACAAGGGGATATTAGAGATAGATTCCATCTTGACTATTGAATGTTCCCACAGCTCTACTACCACGTACCCAAATCACCGAGGTGTTGACCTACAGTTGGCCTCACTCATTGGTGACTCAAAGCAAATGAATAGATAGAAACTTGAGTTCATTAATGTCTCAGGATTGAGAGCCTATTGCTAGGGAATTATGAGAGCAGACCTTAAAATAAAGACAGTGTTTATAAGGTGCTTCTCATGGTCCTTCAATACATCCAATGTACCAGCACTATGATCCAGAATCTTCCATTCTGATGATCGAGACAAATCACACTATCTCATAGTGATCAAAGTACTGCAACCTTATCAGTATGAGATGTCCAGTCTCATCACTGGTTGTGAATATATTTTAAGTATAAGATTTGCCACACATGTCTCCCGTATGTGGATCTCATCCATACACATGTGTTACATCTAATATACTTGTGGACCCCGGTTCATCTCATGAACCATCATGTCATTCGTATTGGTTATGTGCAAGTATATAATAAATCACCATTCATCTCATGAAAGGAAAGCATGAATATACTGATAAATAAAGAAATTAATCAATTTATTATATCATCTACTGGATTGAGTCCATAAAACTAACACTCTCTTAGTTCATCCCCTTTTTCTTCTCTTCAAACACCTCAAGAAGGCTTAGAAGCTCCAAAATGTTCAACCTTTTCTCATGGGAATGAACTCATATTTATACTCAAAAAGTGAGTATCAACGTGTCTTCGGTCGACCCCATACCATCCCGGTCGACCGAATACAAACGGTCACAAATATGACCGTTGGAAGGCCAACGGCCCTCTGCCCGGTCGACCTGCAGTGTGCCAGGTCGACCTGGTCCATGGGCAGGTCGACCTGGTACACTGCAGGTCGACCCTGGGACCAGAATTCCCATTTTTTCTCATACTTTAAAGTGATTCTTGAGGGGATTCTTTTGGGCCATTAAATCAAGCATGGAAACATGATTTTAAATCATTCTAAGAGGTTTAAAATCATGAAATATAAAAAGCCTAAAATGATTAGAAAGTTTTAAAACCATAGGCTTGCTTGATTTATAAAACTCTTTTTCAAATTGAATGCATCCAAGATTAAAACCAAAACATGCATGAAACATATGATTTACAAGATTTAAAACAATGCATGTGTAAATCAAGATTTCAAGATTTTCTAAATCAATGCATGTGTGTGAATTCAAATGATGAATAAAATGAATGATGCATCCATCAAATTGCAATAAACAAAAACCTAACAATCTCCCCCTTTGCAATTTGATGGCAAACCTTCAATATGTTGGCAAACCTTGCTCAACACTAAGAGTTCACACACAGTCTTCACCTCCTCCTTGGCTGGACAATTCTTGAAATCTCTTTGGATGCTTCTTCATTTATCTTTATCTTGGGCTCTAGCTTCATTCTTCATTCTTCTTGATGCTTGGAGCTTGATCATTCTTCAAGCTTTCATTTCATCTTCCTTTCTTTGGCCAAGCAACTTCTTTAGCTCCCAAGCTTTCTTCTCTTCATTTCTCCCTTTTGACCATGCACTCTTCTTTTGGCAAGATGTGCATTCTCTCCACCTTTAGCACTTTCTCCCCCTTAATTCTTTCTCCCCTTTTTGCCATTAAGCTTGAGAACTTTCTCCCCCTTTGCCATTAAATTGCAAAGGTATCAATTGAAGAGGGGTACCTACACACATGAAACAAGGAAAATACCTTTTAGTAGCACCTGTTAACAAAGGAAATCGAAAATGAAGTACATAACAGGTCATCATGCATGGGTAAAAAGCTATAAGGTATATCAGAGCCAATACAAGGGTGAATTTGATCAAAACTGATACTTCCTATGAAAATTTACTCCCCCTCAATCCATACTCTTCTTTTGTCAAACTTTTGACAAGGATTTAACTAATAGGTACAAGAAGAAGATGGTTTAACCAATTGAGGGTTAACTTCAAGTGAAGGATTAGATTCAATTGATAAGAATATTTGACTATAAAGCTCAATATGACCAAATTACCAAAGTAAAGGGCACGGTCATTGGGATATATTAAACATAGCATCAATCAATATAACTATGAAAATCATATGCTATGAATATTTTTGAAATCATTTCATCCAATCATAAAATATGACTATCATGTGCAAGATGAGTGAAATGAAGTTCAATCATGAAGCCAAAACCTCACCATTAACCAACCAAAATTATGAAAACATAAACATGGTGGTCATGTGATTTACCTATAAGTGCAAGAGAGGTGGCAATCATGAAGATTATGATGCTAATGGAATGTGACATGGAACAAAAGACATATGACTATCAAGATCAATCCAATGTACACAAGGTCTATCACAAACTCAAGATATGATATCAATTGGAAATGATACTAAATGAAAATGATACCAATTGATTACCAATTGAACATGAAACATGATTAAGAGAAAGCATGTGACAAACACAAAATTCTAACAAGCATCATAAAATGATTATTCATCACTTTTAATGATATGACTAATGAGCATATTGATGAACAAGAGAAATTGCATTTAAAAAAATATACCAAGGTAAAGCATGCAATTTACAAAAGTGTCAAATCATATGAATTCAACAACTATGAAATCCATCAAACAATCTATGAAATACAAGGAATGGATTTCAAAGAGGTTCATATGATTCAACACTACTATGAAGTTGAAACATGTATAAGAATGATATCAATAAGAAAAATACACATGAATCAACATCATAACCATCCATTAAAAAATAACTAGAAAGCATAAAGGATGGGTTTTTGAGTTCTAGTGTGGTTTTTACAAATGTAAATAAGATCACAACCATACAAGAAACTAATAGACATTTGCATATAAAAAGAATGAAACTAAAAGATGCAAATTGCCTATAACAACATTCATTTCCATTTGAAATGGTACAATCAAATACAAAAGGAAATGACAACATGGAACATGCTTTGAAGAATATAACTAATAATGTTTTTAAAGCAATTCCATTCAAACAATCTTCAAATCATAAACAAAATCCAACAATGGACAAAATGAGTATGAAAATGAAGATAAAACTTTTTCAACTTGTAATTTTAAAAGATATAACTTATTTGAAGCACATACAAGTTGGTTTTTCAAAACAATAATTTTCCATATGAAAATATAACTTAGAAATCTATGGAAAAACTAAATTTTTTTAAATCATTTGTTTTTCAAGATAATCTTACTATGACATACAAACAAATGAATTTGCAACATCAATTGATTATGAGAGATCTAGCTATGAAAGCTTTTGGAATCATAATCAATTGATCATGTAGAAATGCATTACAAAAGATATAACTATATGAAAGCAAAAAGCAAATCTAACATGAGAAATTATTCAAAAGATTTTGAAAACCATGATATGTAACTAGTATGGTGTATGAAAACAAAATCAATTGATTACAAATAAACATTGCATTTAAAGTAATGTAACTAATGAAAGAACATAAATGCAAATGCAATCATGACCAACAAAAGGATTTAACTATAAAGAATAGTTTGGTCAATGAGGTCCAAGGCCTTAAGGTTTGACTAAGTAAATAACTTTTGGAATCCACCTAAGGTCTTGGGAGGGTTTGTCTTTGAGGTCTATCTTAAAAGTCTTACCAACTATTGGAGATTTGACTTGAAAAATTTTCAATTTAGACTTATCACCATGATGTTTAGATTTAACTAAATTTGGCTTAGGATGGTGATTAGTCTTTTGAGGTTGGTGACTTTTCTTCTTAGGGGATTGAGCCATTTTTCTTTTCTTCTTATTTTCTCCCTTTATTTGACTTTTGAATTTTAGATTTAACTTTGCAACTTTATTCAAAAGTTCTTTCATGTTTTGATTTAAGGGAGATAGATTGAGAAGCTTTTTATTTATAGATTCTTTTAAAGTTGGTTTAACTTGTTTAAACTTTTTAGAATCTATTTTAGGAGACTCCTTTTTAATAGGTTTTACTCTTCTTGGAGTCTTCCTTGGTTTTTAGTGTCTTAACCATCATAGAATTTGATTTTACTTTCTTTGGTTCAAAGATGGGTTTAGACACATAGCTTCTTCTTTGTTTGCACTCAAACCTAAAATGTCCTTCAATGCCACAATAATTGCATTTAGTCATGGGCAAAGAAGTGTGAGTGCTAGAGAATGAGGACTCACCTTTCACAAATGTGTTGGTGAATTTAGGGTCATGAGAAATATTCCTATCAAATCCAAGACCCGTCTTATCTCCTTTTGATTTCCCCAATTTAAATAACTTTTCAAATTTTTCTTCACTATGGGTAAATTTGCACTCATACTTTTGTTTGTAGGTTTCAAGTTGAGTGACTTGTTCTTTAAGGGTTGAATTTTCATTTTTAACTTTTGTAAGTTCATTTTCAATTCCCTTAAATTTATTTAGCTCTTCATGGGCAAGTTTTAATTCAAATTTAATTTCATTAATAACATTGGATCCAAGTTCTAGAGTGTTTATCTTAATTTGAGCATTAGATAAATTTTCCTTAGAGATATTCAACTTGGATTCTAGGTTGTTAATGTTTTCATCTTGCCTTTTTAATTGATCTCTTAGTTTTGAATTTTCCTTATTAAGATTATCATAATCTATCTTTGATTCTCTTATGTCATCTTTAATATTAGATAGATTATGTAAAGAGATCATGAACTTAGATTCCATACAATTTATCAATTCATCTTTTTCTCTAAGTTCATTTTTAGAAGAGACTAATTCTTGGTTTAGTCTTTTAGATTCTTCTTTTAATCTTCTATTCTTCTTAGAAAGCTCTAAGGATAATGTGCACAAATCCTCATAAGCTTCTTCAATGTCATTATCATTTTCATCATTTTCCTCCTCTTTTAATTCAAATTGAGATTCTTTAAATTCATTGTTTGAATCTCCAATAGTGGGAAGAAGGAGGGGTCTAGAAGAATCTACCAAAGAATCTACAAAGTCTAAACTAGTGGAATCCATTCTTATGATTTTCATGGAGGCACAACACTAGGGTTTTAACTCTAGGTTTTTACACCTAATCAAGAGTTCCAAACACTTGATCCTAATATAGAGCACGAGGCTCTGATACCAATTGAAAGTCCAAGGGATCCTACCCTAGAGGGGGGAGGGGGTGAATAGGGTGAGCTACAACTAGTGACCAACTATGACCAATTTTAAATTCTTTAAATCAATTAGTCACATGTGATGATTAAACAAACAAAATGCGGAAGCTTAAACAAACACAATCACCACAATACAATCACCACAACATAAGATTTATAGTGGTTCGGCCTCAATGCCTACATCCACTACCGGCTTGTGACTCAACACCCCACCGGATTTCCACTATTATGCTTTTCAAAAGGCTAAGCAATAACCTCTATAATATGCTTTCCAAGGATAAGCAATAACCTTACAATGTTGTTTTTCTAGGCTAAACAACAACCTATACACAATGCTTTTAAATGGCTAAGCAATAACCTTACAAGTAAATAATTTCTCTCAAAGAAAGTGTCTTCACAAAACACTCTAAGAGATTACAATTTAGCTCAATAAATTTGCCTCTAAGATAGGCGGATATGAAAGTGAATAACAAACTCGCACAAACACTAAGGATTACAAAGATGAATGCTTATGAGGTGTGTGTGTGTGAAAACTTCAATCAAGATTAAAATTAAGCTCAATCTATTTTATGCTTAAAGCAATTCAAAAGTTTAATGCTCATAAAAAGATTTGATTGAAGTGTTATGCAAATCACATGTACAAAAACACTAACTTGTAAATGATTTATGAAAATCAAGATGACACAAGTTGTATGAAATTAATTATGTCTAAACATGTGATGCACATTCAATGTTGTTTTCAAAACTAAACTAATTTAACAAACGTTTTAAATAGATTGAAAACAACAAAGAGGATTCAAACAAGTTAATGAATCATGACATAAAAGAAATCAAAGATTTTGGCAATGCATTATTAACAAAGTTTATAAAACAAACTTGTTTTGAAATCAAGGTGAAGAATCCTATGACTTAAATCAAAGATTAAGGAAGTAGAGGATTCAACACATCATAGTTTATATGCTAAAATCATTTACCAATAGTTTAACAAAGCATAAAACAATGATTAAGAAAAGCTAAGGCTTACTTGGTGATTTAAATTCATTAATCCAAGCTTTAGCTTTTGCTAATGACCCTCTTGGTCTCTCTTAGTTCATCCCCTTTTTCTTCTCTTCAAACATCTCAAGAAGGCTTAGAAGCTCCAAAATGTTCAACCCTTTTCTCATGGGAATGAACTCATATTTATACTCAAAAAGTGAGTATCAACGTGTCTTCGGTCGACCCCATACCATCCCTGGTTGACCGAATACAAATGGTCACAAATATGACCGTTGGAAGGCCAACGGCCCTCTGCCCGTCGACCAGCAGTGTGCCAGGTCGACCTGGTCCATGGGCAGGTCGACCTGGTACACTGCAGGTCGACCCTGGGACCAGAATTCCCATTTTTTCTCATACTTTAAAGTGATTCTTGAGGGGATTCTTTTGGGCCATTAAATCAAGCATGGAAACATGATTTTAAATCATTCTAAGAGGTTTAAAATCATGAAATATAAAAAGCCTAAAATGATTAGAAAGTTTTAAAACCATAGGCTTGCTTGATTTATAAAACTCTTTTTCAAATTGAATGCATCCAAGATTAAAACCAAAACATGCATGAAACATATGATTTACAAGATTTAAAACAATGCATGTGTAAATCAAGATTTCAAGATTTTCTAAATCAATGCATGTGTGTGAATTCAAATGATGAATAAAATGAATGATGCATCCATCAAATTGCAATAAACAAAAACCTAACAGTTTCCTGTTCCGGACCCCCAGCTTGCCGTTTTCGATCCTATGTGTTGGAAAATCCCATGTTTTGCTCGTAATTCTCTAATTGGGAGTCCTATTTGTCAACCGTCAGTTCCAATAGGCTACTCTACCCTCAACAAAAGTGCTCGTGCCGATTTCTTATTTTAACGTGGGCCGTTTCCCATTTCGGACCCCCGGCTGGCGTTTTTGATCCTAAGTGTTTGAAAATAGCATGTTTTGTTCGTAATCCTCTAATTGGGTGTCCTACTTGTCAACCGTCAGTTCCAACAAGCTACTCTACCTTCGAGGGTAGTGTTTGTGCCGGTTTTCGATTTTAATAGGGGTCCTTTTCCCGTTCTGGACTCCCACCTTGCCGTTTTCGAGCCTAATTGTTGAAAAATCCTATGTTTCTCTCGTAATTCTCTAACTGGGAGTCCTATTTGTGAACCGTCATTTCCTACCAGTTACTCTATCCTTGAGGGAAGTGCTCGTGTTGGTTTCTGATTTTTCTCGCCGCCATTTCCCGTTTTGGTCCCCCGATGGGTCATTTTTGATCCTTAGTGTTCGAAAATCCCATGTTTCGCTTGTAATTCTCTAACCGGGAGTCTTATTTGCGAACCGTCAATTCTTACAAGTTACTCTACCCTCAAGGGAAGTGCTGGTGCAGGTTTCTGATTTTTCCATAAGCCGTTTCCCATCCCGGGCCCCCGGCAGGCCGTTTGCGAGCTAAGTGTTGGAAATCCTATGTTTTGGTCATAATTCTCTAACCGGGAGTCCTATTTGCTAACCGTTAGTTCCTACAAGTTACTCTACCCTCGAGGGAAGTGCGCGTGCCGGTTTTCAATTTTTCCGGGGGACGTTTCCCGATCCGGACCCACGGCGGGCCGTTTTCGAGCTTAAGTGTTGGAAAATCCCATGTTTCTCTTGTAATTCTCTAACCGAGATTCCTATTTGCGAACTTTCATTTCCTAGAAGTTACTCTTCCCTCGAGCAAAGTGATCGTGCTGGTTTTAGATTCTTCCCAGACCGTTTCCCGTTCCGGACCCCCGACGGGCCATTTTTGAACCTAAGTGTTGGAATATCCTTTCACACGTAATTCTCCAACCGGGAGTCCTATTTGCGAACCGTCATTCCCTACAAGTTACTCTACCCTCGAGGGAAGTGCTCGTGCTGGTTTCTGATTTTAACGGGGGCCGTTTCCAGTTCCGGACCAGCGGCTGGCCATTTTCGATCCTAGGTGTTGGAAAATCCCATGTTTCGCTTGAAATTTTCTAGTTGGGAGTCCTATTTGTCAACCGTCAGTTCCAACAAGCTACTCCGCCCTCAACGGAAGTGCTCGTGCCGATTTCTTAATTTAACAGGGGCCGTTTCCCATTTCGGACCCCCGGCTGGCCATTTTCGATCCTAAGTGTTGTAAAATCCCATGTTTCGCTCGTGATCTTTTAATTGGGAGTCCTATTTGTTAACCGTCAGTTCCAACAAGCTACTCTACCTTCGAGGGAAGTGCTTGTACCGATTTTCGATTTTAACAGGGTCTTTATCCCGTTCTGGACCACCGGCTGGCCGTTTTCGATCCTAAGTGTTGGGAAATCCTTTGTTTCTCTCGTAATTCTCTAACTTGGAGTTTTTTGCAAACCGTCATTTCCTACAAGTTACTCTACCCTCGAGGGAAGTGCTCTTGCTGGTTTCTGATTTTTCCATAGCCATTTCCCATTCCGGGCCTCTGGCAGGCCGTTTTCGAGCCTAAGTGTTGGAAAATCCTATGTTTTGTTCGTAATTTTCTAACCGGTAGTCCTATTTTTGAGCCGTCTATTCCTACAAGTTATTCTACCCCGAGGGAGGTCCTCGTGCTGGTTTCCAATTTTTTGGAGGGCCTTTTCCCGTTCCGGACCCCCGGCGGGCCGTTTGCGAGCCTTTATGTTGGAAAATCCCATGTTTCGCTCATAATTCTCTAACCGGGAGTCCTATTTGAGAACCATCATTTCCTACAAGTTACTCTACCCTCGGGGGAAGTGTTAGTGCTGATTTTCAATTTTTCCCGCAGCCGTTTCCCATTCCGGTCCCCCGACGGGTCGTTTTCAATCCTTAGTGTTGGAAAATCCCATGTTTCACTTGTAATTCTCTAACCAGGAGTCCTATTTGCGAACCGTCATTTCTTACAAGTTACTCAACCCTCAAGGGAAGTGCTCATGCCAATTTCCGATTTTTCCAGCAGCCATTTCCCGTTCCGGGCTCCCGGCGGTCCGTTTGCGAGACAAAGTGTTGAAAATCCTATGTTTCAGTCATAATTCTCTAACCAAAAGTCCTATTTGCAAACCGTCAGTTCCTACAAGTTTCTCTACCCTCGAAGGAAGTGCTCGTGCCGGTTTTCAATTTTTTTCGAAGGACGTTTCCCGATCCGGACCCCCGGCGGGCTGTTTTCGAGCCTTAGTGTTGGAAAATCCCATGTTTCTCTTGTAATTCTCTAACCGGAAGCCCAATTTGCGAACTGTCATTTCCTACAAGTTACTCTACCCTCAAGAGAAGTGCTCGTGCCGGTTTCAAAATTTTCCCCTACTGTTTCCCATTTTGGGCCCTCGATGGGCCATTTTCGAGCCTAACTATTGGAATATCCAATGTTTTGCTCGTAATTCTCAAACCGGGAGTCCTACTTTCGAACCGTCATTCCTACAAGTTAGTCACCCTCAAGGGAAGTGCCCGTGCCTGTTTTTTATTTTAACGGGGCCGTTCCCCGTTCTGGACCCTCGGCTGGCCGTTTTCGATCCTTAGTGTTGGAAAATCCCATGTTTTGCTCGTAATTCTCTAATTAGGAGTCCTATTTGTCAACCGTCAGTTCCAACAAGCTACTCTACCTTCGAGCAAAGCTAATTAGGGGCCTTTTCCCTTTCTGGACCCCCGGCTTGCCGTTTTCGAGCCTAAGTGTTAGAAAATCCTATGTTTCTCTCGTAATTCTCTAACTGGGAGTCCTATTTGCGAACCGTCATTTCCTACAAGTTACTCTACACTCGAGGGAAGTGCACGTGCCGGTTTCTGATTTTTCCCATGGCCGTTTTCCATTCCAGGCCTTAGGCGGGCCGTTTTTGAGCCTAAGTGTTGGAAAATCCTATGTTTCATTCGTAATTTTCTAACCGGGCGTCCTATTTGGGAGCCGTCAGTTCCTACAAGTTATTTTACCCTCGAGGGAAGTGCTCGTGCTGGTTTCAAATTTTTTCGGGGGCCTTCTCCCGTTCCGGACCTCCGGTGGGCTGTTTGCGAGCCTAAATGTTGGAAAATCCCATATTTCGCTCGTAATTCAGTAACCGCGAGTCCTATTTGGGAACCGTCATTTCGTACAAGTGACTCTACCGTCGAGGAAAGAGCTCATGCCAGTTTTCCATTTTTCCTGTGGCCGTTTCTCGTTCCGAGCCCTCGACGGTCCGTTTCGAGCCTAAGTGTTGGAAAATCCAATGTTTCGCTCGTAATTCTCTAACCGGGTGTCCTATTTGTGAACCGTCATTTCCTACAAGTTACTCTACCCTCGGGGGAAGAGCTCGTACCAATTTCCAATTTTTCCCGCAGCCGTTTCCCATTCCGGTCCCCTGACGAGTCGTTTTCGATCCTTAGAGTTAGAAAATCCCATGTTTCACTTGTAATTCTCTAACCGGGAGTCTTATTTGCGAACCGTCATCTCTTACAGGTTACTCTACCCTCAAGGGAAGTGGTTGTGCCGTTTCTGATTTTCCAGTGGCCGTTTCCCGTTCTAGGCCCCCGACATGCCGTTTTCGAGCCTAAGTGTTGGAAAATCCAATGCTTCGTTTGTAATTATCTAACCGGGAGCCTTATTTGCGAATAGTCATTTCTTACAAGTTACTCTACCCTCGAGGGAAGTGCTCGTGCCGATTTCGACATTTCCCCTGGCCGTTTCCCGTTCCATGCCCCCTGCGGGCTGTTTGTGAGCCTCAGTGTTTGAAAATCCTATTTGTGAACCGTCAGTTCCTACAAGATACTCTACCCTCAAGAGAAATGCTCGTGCTGGTTTTGGATTTTTTTAGGGGCCGTTTCCCATTCCAGATCCCCGATGGGCTGTTTCCGAGCCTAAGTGTTGGAAAATCCCAAGTTTCTCTCGTAATTCTCTAACCGGGAGTCCTATTTGCGAACCGTCATTTCCTATAAGTTACTCTACCTTCGAGGGATGTGCTTGTGCCAGTTTCCTATTTAAACGGGGGCCATTTTCGGTTTCGGACCCCCAGTTGGCCGTTTTCGAGCCTAAGTGTTGGAAAATCCCATGTTTCGCTCTTAATTCTCTAACCGGGAGTCCTATTTGCGAACCGTCATTTCCTACAAGTGACTCTAGCGTCGAGGAAAGAGCTCGTGCCAATTTCCCAATTTTCCCGCTGCAGTTTCCCGTACCAAGCCCCCGACGGGCCGTTTTTCGAGCCTAAGTGTTGGAAAATCCAATGTTTCGCTCGTAATTCTCTAACCAGGTGTCCTATTTGCGAACCGTCAATTCCTACAAGTTACTCCACCCTTGAGGGAAAAGCTCGTGCCGATTTTCGATTTTTCCTGCTTCCGTTTCCCGTTCCGGTCCCCCGACGGGTCGTTTTCGATCCTTAGTGTTGTAAAATCCCACGTTTCGCTCATAATTCTCTAACCGTGAGTACTATTTGTGAACCGTCATTTCTTCCAAGTTACTCTACCCTCAAGGGAAGTGCTCCTGTTGGTTTTCGATTTTTCCAGGGGCCGTTTCCCATTCCGTGCCCCCAGCGGGCCGTTTGCGAGCCTAAATGTTTGAAAATCCTATGTTTCGTTCGTGATTCTCTAATTGGGAGTCCTATTTGCGAACCGTCAGTTCCTACAAGTTACTCTACCCACAAGGGAAGTGCTCGTGCCACTTTTTGATTTTTCCGATGGCCGTTTCCCATGCTGGATCCCCGATGGTCCATTTTTGAGCCTAAGTGTAAGAAAATCTCATGTTTCGCTCGTAATTCTCTAACCGGGAGTCCTATTTGCAAACCGTCAGTTCCTTCAAGTAACTCTAGCCTCAAGGGAAGTGCTTGTGCTAGTTTTCATTTTTTTCGGGGGACGTTTCCCGTTCCGGACCCCCGACGGACTATTTTCGAGCCTAAGATTTGGAAAATCCTATGTTTCGCTCTTAATTCTCTAATTGGAGTGCTATTTGTCAACCGTCAGTTCCTACAAGTTACTCTAGTTTCGAGGGAAGTGCTCGTTCCGGTTTCCGATTTTAACGTGGGCCTTTTCCCGTTCTGGACCCCCGGCTGGCCGTTTTCGAGCCTAAGTGTTGGAAAATCCTATATTTCTCTCGTAATTCTTTAATCGGGAGTCCTATTTGTGAACCTTCATTTCCTACAAGTTACTCTACCCACGACGGAAGTGCTCATGCCGAATTTCAATAATTCCTGTGGCAGTTTCACATTCCGAGCTCCCGGCGGGCTGTTTGCGAGCCTAAGGGTTGGAAAATCCTATGTTTCGGTCGTAATTCTCTAACCGGGAGTCCTATTTGCGAACCGTCAGTTATTACAAGTACTCTACCCATGAGGGAAGTTCTCATGGCGGTTTTCAATTTTTCTGGGGGTCCTTTCACATTCCGGACCCCCGGCGGGCCGTTTGTGAGCCTAAGTGTTGGAAAATCCCATGTTTTTCTTATAAATCTCTAACCGGGAGTCCTATTTGCAAACAATCATTTTTTACAAGCTACTCTACCCTCAAGGGAAGTGCTTGTTCCAGTTTCCAATTTTTCCCACGACCGTTTCCCGTTGCAGGCCCCCAACGGACCGTTCTCGAGCCTAATTGTTGGAAAATCCAATGTTTCACCCGTAATTCTCTAATCGGTAGTCCTATTTATGAACCATCATTTCCTACAAGTTTACTCTACCCTCGAGGGAAGTAGTTTGCCTGTTTCCGACTTTAACGTGGGTCGTTTCCTGTTCGAGACCTCCGACTGGCCATTTTCTAGCTAAGTGTTGTAAAATTCAATGTTTCTCTGGTAATTCTCTAACCTGGGAGTCCTATTTATGAACCGTCTGTTCCTACAAGTTACTCTACCCTTAAGCAAAGTGCTCGAGCCGGTTTTCTGATATTTCCCCATCCGTTTCCCATTACGGGCCACCAGTAGGTTATTTTCGAGCCACCAATGTTGGAAAATCCTATGTTTCGTCGTAATTCTCCTAACCGGGATGTCCTATTTGCAAAATCGTCGAGGGAAGTGCTCGTGCTGTTTCCAATTTTTCGGGGGCTGTTTCCCATTCCGGACCCCCCGTGTGGGCCGTTTGGAGCCTAAGTGTTGGAAAAT